>JABJVR010000021.1:4106904-4125432 GCA_025773905.1 Chitala chitala | reverse complement strand
GACTGTGGGAGGAAACCGGAGAACCCGGAGAAAACCCACCAAGCACAGGGAGAACATGCAAACTCTACGCACACAGACCCAAGGTGGGAATTGAACCCCAGGCCTGGAGGTGTGCGGCAACAGTGCTAACCACCATGCCACCGCTAATATCAGCAATTGTACACTAATGTTTCTTTGTGAAGTTACTCAATTTAACTGGTTCTTTCATTAGAAACAATTGGTATTAAATATAATTTCAACAAGCATAATTTTCACACACTCAGTAAAGCTTTAATGTGGTTCATGTACTGTCTCTCATAAATTTTGGTTTTAAAAAATGCTAATAGTTAAGTTAAAACATTAAAATTAATATCACTATTATGTCTTGCAATTTAATGACAAAACCATATGTATGAGCATTATTTGTATAAAACAGTGCATGGTAGAAGTGTGCGTTTGTCTCACCCTCCCCCCCAGCCCTTGCGCGCGCACACAGACACATGTGCACATGCACGCGCGCTTGTGTGTGTGTGTGTGTGTGTGTGTGTGTGTGCGCGCAAGGGCTGGGGGGAGGGGGGAGACACACGCCTATAAACATTCCTTCATATATGCCTCAGGCGATTTATAGTAACACAAAAATGGCCTTAGGGAATTCCTCCCATACAAAGCTTGGTATATGCTGCTGTCAAGTTCACCACCAGATGGGTTAATCAAAAACTCAAGGGGAAAGGCACTATCTGCACAGCACATTGCCACTTTTATTGATTCCATTTACACTACTACTCTGGGATTTCACTTCTTTAACTATGAAATTGGCCCAAAATAGATTTTTCCATTTTACGCCACGGTGACAGGGAAAACATTAGACCATAACAGAAGTGATATAAATGTATCAAAAAAACAGATGAACAAACATTGTGGAAGATTTATTACTAGGATTTTAATAAATCTGAGAGAGATGAATTGATTTTGGTTAGAGGTATAACCAACAATTTATTGGGCGGGAAGATGCATTATTTTCCAATTGTTATTAAACTGATTTGTGTCCTATTGCATTTTATGGAAAAAGGGAGAGGAACTTTCAATGATTTAGATTAAAAGTATTAATCAAAATCACCCAGTGTGAACCATATATCTACGACTCAAGAAGAATTTTGACAGTTAATTCTGTAGCAATATTTTGGCTCCACGTCTCTCCCTCCAAATTCAATTGTTGCCACAGTTGGAGGAATTCACCATTTTAATTTTATGAGGCTTAAAGTAGCTTTTAACCAACCATGCGGCAAATAATGCTGGATTAGAAACATTTCGTGTTTTCATACTCTTTAACAAGGATAATCCTTCAGAATCTGGGGCGACCTTTTCTGCTTAATATAACAGCTGTTATGGATTCCTGAAATGATCTCTTGGCGGGAGAACACTTTTGAATATATGATCAGTAGTCTGTCAGTGGCTTTTATCAGGGAGGAAGTGTTTTTAATATTAAGCATTACTATTTTGTTACATTGTTACATGAATGGGCGGATGCTAAATACGATAAAATGTGGAGTAGAAAATATTCAAAGCCATACATGAACACATGAATGAATCATTATTATTATTATAAGTTAAGACAGAGTATATGAAAAGTCATATAATAACATTGTATAAATTAATTTCTGGACACAGATTGTTTTCATCATCTATTGAATAATATGCAGGAAACAGTTTGATTTTAGGTTTTGTAAACTGAGCAATATAGACAATCTTCATGACAGTTCCAATATAAAAGTATTCTGAGATATATCTTTAAAAAGACGTAAAATTGCGTTTTTATATGGCATCTGAGGTACTGTACAGTTACCACTGTTCTGTAACTGTGGTCATGCTTTACATTGTATAAGTGTGATTACACAAGTCCATCAATTTCCTTACAAGTAGAAACACTGAAAACTAAATAAAATACATTTTGCAACTTTGCAATTTTTCAGTAAAACAATACAATTTTTTACATTACAGAATACATTTTTTTTGTCTGAAAAGGACAAAAAAATTATGATAAAATGCTTTGTGTGGCTATGTGTGTGTGTGTGTGTGTGTGTGTTTGTGTGTGTGTGTGTGTGTTTAAAAGAAAATCTATTTGCTTTGTATGAATACTTGTGACCAAACATTATGCTCTACCAATTTTGTTTATTTGCTAATCAAATTGTAAAACTTTTCAGTGACAAATAGTCTCTGAAACCTGCAGCTTAGTTAAGTCACGTGTCATCAGCCCCATGAAAACTAATCTCTTGGTTGTAATAGCTCATATAAAGCAGAAATGGGGTGATCGCAATAAGAAAATGGGCAACAAATCCTGGCTATGCTCAGGCAAGCAGTGAAGCAAAATATAAAAAAGTCAGAAATGGGATCAGGGCCTACATAATGTGCAGCTGGACCATAACCGTGGAAGGGTAGAGGTCAGAGGTCAAGGTCTTTATGATAGCCCTACCACCCTTCCCTCAAAGACAAATTGCTTTACCGATGAGGGACTCAGTCATGTTCCTCACAATTATGGCTGTTGACAAGCAAAATAAGCCTCATTTAACAGAGAGAAATTTTAAACAATAACAGCCCCAGAAGCTTTACATATATTTATTTTTTCATTTCTTAAGCAGCGTAATCTTTCCAGATGACAAAGTCACAAAGCGTCTTTGTGAAGTCCTGAACGGTCAAAAATACGGTTTGCCCATTAAATGAAAGGTGTAAAGGAAATACCCTTCACTGTGGCATAGGCAAAAAAAAAATTAACAAATATAAGAAAAACCTCTGGAATAAAAGACAGAAACATGATGGAGTTAAACAGGACAGTATGATATGAAAGAGATGAATTGAGGTTAAGGTTATGTTGGTGAGAAAGCCTTCAGTGGTCTAATGGTGATCCTCCTGCTCGTCCTCCTCTCCTGTGCTCGCTGTGTGTCAGCAGTGGGGTGGGCCCCCAGGCCATGACAGGGAAGGATACAACGACAGCAGGCAGCAGCCCCCTCTCCAGGTCAGAGGAGTTCACCTCACCAGCAATGCACGCTAAATGATCTTTTCTTGTTTTGTTATTATAACCATTATTTTGTGCAAATTAACACCTATAACTATACATATAAATACTAATTTTTTAGCTTCTCGGCTTATGATGAGCAATAATGATTCAAAAATGATTCGTCAGATTTTTTTAAATCAAAGTTAGGACATCTGTGTGAATGTATAAAAGAATTTATAACTTGTAACGTGTGTGACTTGTATCACGTTTCAGTTTTAAAAGTCATCATGGGCAAATTTTAAGCATGAAACTTACAATATATGTTTTATAACATTTGTTACTCAATGCATTTTATTAAAATTTCAGAATGACATACGATAACATCAACCAGGCAGTTTATGAGACTTCGCTGATTTTAGGTAACCAGTTTAAAACTTTACATTTCTTCTTGCTACTTTTTCATGTTCCTGATCTCCTCACCAGGTTTTGATTCGTCACGCAAAATTTTACAAAGAGTGGCTGTATTAAAAATGAAGTGTGTATATACACGGCCACTTGTAAAACTATTTGGAGACAGGAAATTCTAATAAATCAAGTCAGAGGTCAGATGTAAGTTAAGACAATCAAACTACTATTCCCATTAACTACAGGGAATATTATTTTTGGCACATAAAACCACGTGGATGTAATGGGAGCCTGACAGCACGCCAGATGTGACTGGAGCAGGAGACTAATACAAATGACGCATTTTACTATTCCCACCATCAAATGCACGCCGGTCCTGTCTTATTCTGCACCATTCAGCTTGATCCCCCGAACAGAGCTGCTCGATAAAATACAGAAAACCTCAATCACGAGAGGCCTAAGCCTTTCTTCAGGACATGAAAAGTACCGTCCCCCGAGCTGTTATTACCTTCCACGGCAAAAGGAGGAATGAAAAAAATAGGGAGAGGGGGAGTGCAAAGGAAATTTGCAAGCAAACTGAAGTGGGAATTTCTACAGATACAATAGAAGCAATTTTTTCACATTCCTAAGTCAAGACCGCATGCTAATAATGTTAATCTAAGCCTACCATGATGCACCTTGCCTTAAAGGAAATGACACCTTGATTGCCTGTCTTGATTGTATTTCTGTGGAACAAATGGCTTCACTGCCCAACAACTCACAGAAGCCCCTTCCTATTGGTAAACAAGATAAGGTTCAGGTTTCAGTACTGAGAGGTTTACACCTATTGTCTGCCTCTACAAGCTATTTTCAGGCACAAGCTGTGTAAAATTAAAAAATGTTAGCAAGGCAAAAAAAGCTAGTTCTCACTGCAAACTTTATGCAAGTTGAAGAATTTAGTGAAAAAGAGTGGATGGTGATGGGGGAGAAAATAATAATGAAACAGTGAGGTGCTGTGATCGGCCAATGAATCTCCTGTTGTGACACTGAGGCCGGCAGCAGCGAACGTCCTTCTGCGTGGGACACAGACAGAAGCAGAAGGTGCACCCGGGCCCGGCTGAGACGGCGCACCTAATGGATGGCTGCTGTCTCCGCACAACGCACCGCAAATAATGGCACAACACCCACTGATTAAACAATTTTACACCACTCGCAATTCGTTGCACTTTCCCTGAAACTGGGTGCACTAATTAAGATATGATTTTCTTTAACATGGATGCCACCACAATCTCCATTCATCATTGAAAAATGTGAACGGGTGGAAAATTTGAAACGGAAAAAACAATGGCTCTGAAAGCATGGCAAATAAAACAACAATCACAAGAAACGTTATGTATTTGTTATGTATTTTGAAGGAAAAGAGTATATCCTGTCTATGTGGTTACATTTCTAAGACTCTGACGCTCACTTGTGATACACTAAATATCAAACCATGGTTTAACCCCCCATTTGAGAGCGAAAATCTATGACTCCCACGTGTCAATTACATCTTTGTGACATCCAGTGAACAAATTATACTGTCATACATGCTGAACTATTACTCTGGTTAGTAACCTTGACTGCTGTAGTGAAGTATAATTAACCAAATAAATTTGGACTGCTACTCCAAAAGCAGTTTTGTGCATAATCTGAAATTACATATCTATATTACTACTACTACTACTACTAATAATAATAATAACTGACTGAAATGTTTGCTGTGTAACTTTTGTCCATGTTGAATCCTCTCCCTTCTTAATCAGGGCCAGAGCAGGTCACCTTCCGGTGTTGTAAACAAGCTGAGACCGCACAGCTTCTCCAGGTGACATGGGATCACCGTGCTGCGGGAATGATGACTTACACCCATCCGCCTTGTCAAAACACTACTTCCCAGGCAATTACCATGGTCAGCGGCCCGCCACCTGGTCCGGATGGATGGAGGCTGCAGTCTTAGGGTCACTGTCTCCCCCATATTTTTGCTGCCTTGCTGAGTGGCCACAGGACAGGAAATTGGCTTAGGTCTGTCAATGGTTATCATCTGCCTCATAGCAGAACTGTACCTGGTCCACATGCTCAGGTCTGATGTGCAGATATGTATATATAAATTAACAGATAATTTTGTCATGAGGGATGATAATGTCTGGGATGTTGTCGGCTGTCGACTGAGAGATGGCAAGAAGTGACAAATCAATCTTATGGTGGACAATCTGCTTCATCTGCATCCTGCAATCTGACAGGCTTTAAAATTGCTAAACGTGATCCATCAAAGTTTCTTAAAGAATACCCTGGCAATACTTTGTTGATAAATGGTGTAAAACTCTGTGAAGCAGCTTAACAAATGCTACCTCCTCCCCCCATCTTTGTTAGTATGACCACTACTTCCTTTTTTAAGTACTTCTTGCAATAAATTTTTGGAACAGTGTTAAAAATATGTACATTTACTGCACCTATTAAATGACAAAAATACACAATGTTTTTGCATCATTATCATAACTGCCAGAAAGTGTCCTGTTTCAGGTCAGAATAACAAAGCTGATTGGTCAACTTTTAACTTAATGCACTTAGTTTTCATATATTTTTCATTTTTTTTGGGCCTTAACAAAAAGGATTACAACTTAATATGTTGGCCTGGTTCTACATGGTCGACAATTCATCTGCATGCACAGAGTTTAATATAATTGAGGTGTATGTGCGTGCGCGTACGTGCGCTCGCGCGCGCGCCCGTGCGTATCCATACAAGCACAGATATGATGTGGTGTATAACTGTTTTTCTACACTTGTCAAACCTTGAACTTGAAGCACAATTCAAGTACAACGGTTAAAAATGAGACACTGCCCACTAATACCTACATTACCGTCTGGTTTTCTGGTGTACTTTCTTTTGTTTGCACACCAAGAAATATGTCGGACTGAAAACTGAAAATCGTACAATTATAGTTTGTTTATGTTTTATCGATTAATCTGTCTTAATGCTGCGTCTAAGCACGAGCTTCCTTACCTGCGCAGTTACTGCTGAACTCTCGCGCAGCGTCTCCCTGTAACCATAGGAACGTGCACGCGCTAAAGCCATGGCGAAACTGGAGTGGTTACTAAGTCAAATTGAACTTGTAGAAGAAGATAATTCCGCAGAAAACAGGTAATTTTCCTAAACTAAAAGCGAAGTGATTATGTTATTCAGCTATAGTTTAATAGTTGCATCCTAAAGTCCTAATGTTAATTAATAAAACAAGTTTAGCTTCCGTACAGGGCTAGCATAAACGCAAGTTTTCAGATTTACGACAGTTTGTATTTAATTAACCGTTGTGCTTACTTCCTGTCTAGGTGTGCTGTACACTACATTTATAAATTTTTTTGAAGACTTATATTTTATTGCAAATATCTTCGCAGAGTCGTTGTGGAAAACTGGTTGAGAAAGAGCTGTGCGGCTGTGCGGATACAGAGCTGGTTCAGGGGATGCCAGGCGCGAGCTCATCTCAGGTAGGGTACTATACACTTCAGTATTAAAGAGATGAAAAGGGTGCCTGCTGTGTCAATGTATGATTGACGTTATTGCATGCCAGTGTGGTGGCTCAGCACCTCAGATCTGCAGACTGGTGCATGACCAGTGCCAGTCGCAAGCCAGGATGAAGTGAGTGGGATAGTTTTAGGAAGGGCACGCGCCCTTAAACCTGTGTCAGGATCGTTGACAGGGTGCCTGTCGATCCTCTGTGGTGACCCCCATGAAGAGCAGCCCAAAGTTGACTTGACTTTAGTTAGTTGATTGTGTGTGAAGTCTGAAAGGAGAACAGTGGTTTTAAACCAGGACATTGCTTGATAAACCTTTTGCACTTTCCCTCTGTGCCTGTCTTTGCATGATTTATTTTGTGACACGAATTCTGTATTTAGTAAAACAGGAACCAGAACCCTTACGAGCAAATGTATATTTGTTGGAATAGTTGAACTAAACTGATGTGCTTTGTGAGAGTTACCTGCATTTAACCTGCATTTTAAGAAGACATTATGCAAGCAGACGGTGTTTCTTAAAAGGAAAACAATACTTTGCACTGAGAAGAGAAGCGGATTGTTGTTGCAAAATTTTCAGTGACACAGACACTATGATACCATTTTGTATGTTCCTAATAGGGCAGTAACCAGTTTACATTGAAAACTTTGTTTAGTGCCAGGCGTGATTAGACACTGTGTATGTTAGTACATGTTAATGCTGTAAAAGTTATGATGTAGTGTGTTGTGGTACTCCTTTCAGACATTTGCACAGAAAGGCCATTACTATACAGAAGGTATGGCGAGGCTTCACAGCAAGAAAGTGCTTCAGACAGATGGTGAAGGTAAGTTAACGCAGAAGCGGTCATCTTTTGAAACGTGTAGAACTGTATGTGGTGATGTAATGGAGCAAAAGAGGGTCTGCACAGAAAAGACCTCGACGCTAATGGAAAATCGTAAACGCCGTGTCACATTTAATGTTGCCATTTCTGCATATTAACAAGAATAATGAGGTCAGAATAAATCTTTTCATATGTTTACCATTTAATCTGTGTGTTTTTTAAAACTACAACCATAACTGGATTAATTTTTTTCATTTACTTTTAAAGGTGTATGTCAGACACCACATAGGTTGAGTTTGATGCAGTTAAGATTTTCAGAATTTCATTGTAGTTCACGTACATTTGTTATGCATAGTTAAATTAAGCTGTGTAAAACGTCTGCCCTCTTACATACCTTGTGTTTGTTTTTATATTTTATACTTTATTACGTGGCTCTGCAAACGTAATGTCTGATGTTTCACCTGTTATATTAATCTTGATTAAATTTTTTATGATCAGTAGGATTAGACATTTTAATGGCTTTCAATAACCCATAATTAAAGAAAGAAGGGTATGAATTCTGTTAAAGTGAGCTTTATCAATATATGAATTTAACTTGGGGTAATTTGTTAGATTTTATTATGCTTATAGAATGGAAAAAAATATTCATGTCAGCATCTTCTTTATAATAATTTATATACTTTTTAAAAATGCATATTGATCCAAAATCACATATGATCTCATGTTATGATGTCATATTGCTCCTGGATACATTTTCAGAGTGAAATGCCTTTTGAAATTAACAATTGTAAATCAACTTTCATATCCATTGATGAGTGTGATCAGTTGTTTTTTCCCCCCCTCGTCTCATTACGTATGTCCTGTATATGTATATTAGATGAGGATATTTAAGGCACAGAACTCCCAATTTGTTCAGCAGTTTTGTTTATGGGACAGCCAAATAACACTCTGTTTTTCGTAAACCTGACAAGATTTTTAAATAAAGCAGAATCCAGCCATGCGTTTCAAAAGCAGGCTTCTTCGACACCGGACGGGAGACACTTTCTAATCCGATCCGAACTTGTGACCTGCTGTTTGATTTACGCTGAATGCACAGTCTCTTTGATATTTTTCCCTCCCGCTCCTCCTTTTTGTTATTATTAAAGCAGACATGTTGAAATATGAATTCCTTTTATGTAGCACACAAGTTTCTCCCGAAATGTGCTCCAGTGAATAAATCATACAGTAGTATGTGTCATAAGTCAGTGTGAATATTCCTGCCTTTGTTACTCTATTCTCAGCGGAGCCCCATTGATTATCAAACTCAGCGGAGAGCATTTTACGATCATATATCTCCATTAGTTTGCAGCTTGACTACCATAGATTTTTCTCGTGTTGTCTGCATTATGTATTAAGAAGAAGCCTGTCCCTTCAATACAAAGTCAGACTTCCCTTGTTGCACTTTTCTCTATACTGCACTGCTGTGACTGTTATGTATTATATATAAAGATGCTTTGTCTCTCTTGCATTGGCAGGAGAGATGAGAACGGTGTAGAGTGGACTGCTGCTGTAACACTATCATTCTCTTAATTTGCAGACAGCCTATTTTAATATGGTGACGAATTTCTACAACAAGATGGCCACCAGGGTAAATAATCCCCCGTGATTTCCACACATAAAGTCTAAAATCGCTTTGAATTCATTTCTTATATCACAAGCAAATGTTTATTGCACAAAAAATTATTAGATTTTAGTAGTGCCCTAATCCTGGTCATTATGGTTTTGCTCTAGCTATCCTTTTTTTTTTTTTTATAACCTACATTTTAGTAACATATAGTTTTCTAAAATGTATTCCCATACTTATTTTTGCCAGACAGTTTTGTTGAAAGTGCATTTCCTATGTAAAATAAAAAATTTTGCCATTACACATAAATAATTTCAATAATCCAGTCATGCCCACATTTATATGTGACGTGTTTTATAGTACGCTGAATCTCCAAGCTGTAAATCAACTATGTCATTAATGGAGTTGCACTTTAAAGAGACTTGAAGAGACAGATAAGAAATGTAACTTAAAAAGATTTTGCTGCCAAAAGAAATAAAGATTAGAAATAAAGATATTGTAAAACAACATTTTTCAATCTAAATGAACTGTTTCAGTTTTTGAAAACTATGCTTAGTCCTGAATATATTGTATATTTTAAAAAATATAATCTTAATACGTTGCAAATTATCCAAGGTAATGCCCTTATTCACAGACGTTATGTCAATTTTCATGGCATGTAACAAATAGTATATATTACATATAATTTAGTGAAAGGGCAAAGGATATGTCTTCATCTAGATTAAAACAATAGTTTGTATTGTTTTACTTAAGATTTTAATTTTTTATTAAACATGCAATATGATTTGCACAACACAATTACTACAAGCACACTGAAAATAGTGTATGTCCATATTACATTTCTGCCATACTGCTGGCATAATAAATAATGTATTATTGTGGTTATGATTATTATAAGTACTGTTTTCAGTATTATGTTTTAATATTACTACATTAAGTTTCTTTATTCAGCACAATATATGTAGTCATTTAAGAGTGTATTTTAAAGATTTGAAATGGAAAATGGTTTTTACTGCAGCCTTAATAGTGCAGTTCAGAGCCACCTGCGATGCACTGACGGAGCCACTCTTTAGATGCACATTTACTCGTTGTGCCATCTAAATTAAGAATATGCATCATTGATTTCAATAGTCGAAAAGGTCACAAAGAACTTGGCTTCTGAGCTAGCAATTACTTTATTTAGAATTATTTATTGAGTGCTGATCAATCACAGTGCTTTTCTTTTTACACCAGCCATGTGGTTATCCCCCAGTTAGTCTGAAGGACACATGTTACGTGTATTTGGGCCTGACATCAGTCAATTAGACCTAACTGTTTCCACAAAGTCTCTCTGCACCTATTCCACAATTTCACCTTCACTATGTGTGCCATTGATTGGATCTGGTGGCGTTAACTCAATATGAATTCAGTTGTTGAATTTCTTTAAGCACTTTTTGTCAGCATTATTCCAACATCCCAACCCACACATTTGTCTCAACAAGTGTCATGACAATAAATAAATATATTTTAAATTTATTGTTATTATTATTGTTCTTGTTATTATTATTATTAACATTATATATTATTATTATTATTAACAAACAATACTGTTTTTGCAATTTTTTTCTTTGTGATATATACACCTCAATCAGATACAGAAAACATGGAGGGGATATTATGTACGAAAGTATGTGCACAACTATTACGCCAGAAAGAAGTATTTGGAAGGACTGATGATAAAGAATGAACAAGTGAGGTAAGGTACTTTAAAACCAGCGCTTTCTTCTGGGAACACTGTGCTTTAATGTGAGTCACAGCTGTAAAAGGCATGGTTTTCAGCATGGAAACGCACTGACACGCCTGCAGTGTCACCTGATTGGCTGCATTTTTGGAGAAGGAAAAAAATCCCAGTTCACATGGAGAGGGGAAAAAACACTAACTGGGGTTCGATTCAGTCGTGAAGCCTGCTTTAAACAGTAGTATTTAATACAAAGTCGTGGGCCTGCCCATAGCAGTTGTATGTTCTAATGTAAACATAGTTCGGTGAGAGTGTAAAAGGTTATGTTGTAGCAGGACACCGGGCGTCAAAGCAAAATTCTCTAGTTATGTTACATATTTTGTTTGTGTCATATTTCATTTCAATGACAAAATATACAGTATAGTGTTCTGAAAGAAAGAGGGAGAACGTAATTTTAAAAATTGGAATTTTAGTATAGTAATTTGGAATAAAGGTACAAGCATGCGCACCTTTACGTGAGCTGAAGGAATAATTTTCTTTTAGTGTTTTTTTTGTACTTAGGAGAAGTTAAACAGACTGCGTTTGTTCAAGTCCTCAACACCCCAGTTTGTTGGTTTATTTATTTATTTAACCTTGAGCTTTAGTGACGGTCCTGAAAGTGTAAGTAAGGTCCCCATTTATGCTGCAATCGTTCACTGTAGCAGTGCTTTGTTAAATAGAAGTTTCTAGTAGACGGCAGCATATGGGCAAGTGAGGGGCACTCGGAGCTTTTACAAAGATAAATTGAATTGATTAATTTAAGGGCTGAGTGTGCAATTGGTAGACATGTACACTGGTAACCTCTAGCCCGCTATGTAAAAACTGCCCCAGGTTATGAGCAAGTGAATGATGTTATGAAATTAGAAAATTTGCCGTGCATTTCAGCTGCCTCTTGCATTAATAAAACATGGTATGCTTGGAGGGCAGAAAAAGATGCCATCTTTTATTTTTGACAAAAAACTTAAACTGAAGTCACATTTTTAATGCCACTAATATATTTTGCTGGAAAATATCTTAGGGCTTTGGCTAAAATTAAGCGTAAATTTGTTAAGTGCTCTTTGGATCAGTGACTCCTTCATCATCTGGAGGCACACGCGCTGCACACAGAGCTGCACACAAAGGCAAAGGGAAAGATTCTGTCGCCTGCAAGCTGTGCTGTGCTCACATCGCGGACACGCGTCACCGTGCGCGTGCGGGGCTGTGGGCTCCACTCTGACCCGCACATTCTGTGTGTCCTCCTGGTGTTCAGCCATCTCTCCCCTCACTCCTGCACTTCTTCTTCACACTCTGTTAACACGAGTCTCCAGTATGCTGGGGCCTTTTTTAAGTTGCCCTTAATGTGCTTGTGTGTGTGTGTGTGTGTGTGTGTGTGTGTGTGTGTGTGTGTGTGTGTGTGTGTTGGTCACAAGCACGTCACAAAGTATTGGAGGCACGAAGGACACTATTGGCTGTTTCACCAAAAGAAAGATTTCAGCTGCACTGAATCAGCCAAAAATGTCAGTAAATTCTTTAGAAAGTCCTGTAAGACACTGGTAATGATACAAAATAATGTAAAAGTATTAAAATTTCTGTGTATTTCTCATATTCAGGTCTTCCTTTTTACATTTAAGAAATTGTGTTAGTAATTAGTACTCCACTTTGTAAAGATATTACAGTAGTAGATTTTACCAGTGTGTGTCAAGTTAATGAACACTTCTAGACAATACTTATTCAGACACAAAACCCATTTAATGTATACAATTTTTAATGTTGCGGTCTCCCAGTAACTATGGAAATTACACGTGAATATGTGAAAGTAAATCCTGTTGGCCAGCGACTGCCTCCAGTGTTGCCCGTTTGTTAGATAACTTGCTGCTTGGCCTCAGGAAATCTCAGTTAATTTGTGAAAGCTGGCATTTGTTAGAGACCTTTTTGTTTTGGCTGGGGATTTTCCTTTTGACCAACCTGCTACCACACAAAACGTTTCCATGTCCAGCTTATCAGTCTATGTTACTCTGTCTTGGAATAAACCAGTAAAATTTTTCTTTAACGGTCCCCGTTTAATGCGAGCAACATGGCCCTGCATGCCAATGATACACGCCAGTCATGGGCGCATTAGCGGAGACCTGCTTTGGCAGCAGTGAAGGATCTTCCCGTACAAAGAGATCCATGTCATTTCATTACCGGACGCCTGGGCTCTCCGCGCTGGCGGGGCTGACCATGTTACGGGTGTCCATCTTCATTCAGCTGTCCTCTTCCGCATATCTTAATGAAGTCAAGACCCAGGCTTGGCGTTGTAATTCCGTAGCAAGGGTTTTTGCAATGTAACAATTTATCACTTGTCAAAAGGACACTTTAAGTTGCTTTACTTAATAAGGGCATCCTCAGGGCTGAGTAATTAGAAGTGAGCGGTTTGCATATTTACTAAATACAGAGTACCACTGCCACCGTGGCCTGTTGCCTGCATGAATTATTTCTCTATCTGCAATAAACAGCTGGGTAATTATTACTGCCATAATCAGATAAATTCTCTCTGTTAATGCTCTGCAAATCTTTTAACTCATCGAAAGCTGCAGAAAATTTATGGACTCCGAGTGGTTAGGCTGCTTTTCTCACTCTGGTGTCCTTCTCAAGGACACTTGTGAAAGAGGAGCCATGAGAAAAGGGTTCCTTTGCTTTAAGTGAGCCTTTTTACGATGCTGGAGTACACACGGGTGTTTTTTCCTAGAAGGGTCTGTTCTTAAGTCATCTGAAGATGGCCTGTTAGTATATGTGGGATAATAATGTCTGTATTTATGTAAACATTTTCCTGTGCTTGGTTCATTTGCATTGCATTCATGTTGAAATTAATATGCCTGTGCTGTACAGTTACTTATGTCATTAAATATTACTGAGTAAACTGATCTTTCAACAAGTGTGTGTGTGTGTGTGTGTGTGTGTGTGTGTGTGTGTGTGTGTGTGGGTGGTATATATTGTATATGAGGGATTTTGTAGTACATACTCTGATGTTTTAAGACACGCATAGTATTTCCATTGAAACTGAAACTATGCATCTGAAATTCTTCATTCCTCAACTTTTGTGAGTGTTTTGTGTGAGCCTCTTAGCCACAGAGGAACAGTACGGGAACTCAGTCCACATACAATGGGAATCATTCCTATTTACTGAAGTCAAAGCAATTCAGTTCTAACACTGTACGTTTGTGTGTATATATACGTGTGTTCCCATTTCTGGTGATAATGCTTAGGAGCGTAATTTAATGTAAAAGATGAATAAAATGTACACGGACACAGAGGCGCTGCATGTTTTAGGAGGCCATGTGTCCTCATCCTACCTCATGGTGCTAATGAGGCTTGTGTGGTGCAGACACGGAGCAGCCTTCAGTGTGAAGGAGAAACGCCTGGCGTTCTTCTGTTACAGTGCAATTAATAATAAGTGTGAGATGCAGGCTGGTAAGGGTCACTCTGCCAGGGTACCTGCCATTACACAACTAGAAATAAGGTAAAAACTGACTATTTCTCCATTTTGTATTTCATATTAATAAGCAATCTTCACTGGCTGGTCGGCAAAATAGGGGGCACGATACTCGGAATCCTTCATTTATTTTGTAATTTAATCCTGTATGGTGGCGGGGAAAAAAAATTGCAACTGCAAAAGAAAAGCAAGGTGATTTTTAAATGTCAACGTATGATGTTCCATAGCCCTGTGTAACAAGCCATATTAATATTCTGTTTTGCGGTGTAGTAACTGAAGACAGTGTATAAATGCTTAGTTAAGAAGAAGCACTTTATTATTTCTCTGTTATTGCTCTGCAAATTTTTTTCATGTTGTTAACAATGCAAAAATACACAATGTAATGTAAAATTATTTACATGGTCTTAATATGAGCCATGTAAACAACTGACACAAAAAAATGCATTGTCATTTATTTCTGTTGTTATTTTATGATTTGAAAGCCAGATCTGCCCTGAATAAAGTGCTGAGTAATTAATGTCATTAGACTTCTCAGGAAAACATCAGGTAACAAACAGAAGCAAAGAGAAGAAAATGTTTTTTGCAGTGATAAGATTTGTCATATGCATTTGAAGCATAAATATATGAAATATTTCAATATAAGAATGATTGTAATTTACTACATAGTAATGTAGAGAAAATATTGCATATTTATAGCAATATTTACACAATTTTTTGTGGCGAGGAATGCTAACACAGATTAATAGTGTTTAAACATCCAGTCCTTAGTTCAGTAAAAACATTTACCAGATATGTACATAGTGTTTTTTGAAACTGTAGCACCTGTAGCACTGTCTGTATGTGTGTGCGCACGCGTGTGTGTGTGTGTGTGTGTGTGTGTGTGTGTGAGTGAGAGAACACGCTCAGCAGAACACACTCCTTACACAGGAGGGACCTGGAGACGTTTGCTGAGGTGCAGAGAAGGGAGAGGGAGCGCTCTGCCCTGGAGAGAGAGGAGCGCACAAAGGCCCTCCGGGCCCAGAAGATGCACTATCTCCTGAGCACCCACCAGGTCAGTGGGGAGGGGCACACACACACTGGGGTGGGGGGCATGGCATGGGGGCCCACGACCACATACTCTGGCATGCACTACTTTTTTTTGTCCAGAGTCTCCACAGCACAAGAGCTGCAGAAGTTTTCCCTGTTCCAGTTATTTTTGGTCCCAGCGCTCGGTCCCTTGTGTGGCTACGGTTCATTCTGACCTCTGCTGTGACAGGACACTCACTGCTGATTAGCACATTTTGGGGGACAAATCAGTGTGTCTTTTAAGATATACTGTTTTTAGGTGCTACAGCTAGATTGTTGCTTCTATATTATATTTATGTGGGTAAATTACAATGCAGATTTTAAAAAATTAGGCAAAAATTCAGTTTTGTTTACACTTTTTGCCTCTAATGAAGAGGAAGCATGTATGTTTTTGTCAAATTTTTTGTCGTTCCTTGGTAATAGCTTAAATTTGAGATACATTTAAGACTGGTTTATACATATGTCTATGAAATCCACAAACTGATTAATGATTAAACGTTGCATATGCATTATTTCAGTCGCTGCACTGAAAATTGATGAATGCTTATTGTGTTCATCTTCAGTTTCTATGATGTTAGAATTCTTAATGAACATAACAGTGGTCAAATCAGGCAAATCTAGAGTAAAACTTCATGGAAGTCTGAAGCGTCCTTCAGATGGAAAACCAACAGTATCCAAAAGCTCGCAAAGGTAATCTGAACACCTACAGTGTTAGGTGCTGAAAATAAAAAAAAAAACAAAAAAGCTGTCAAGCAATACTGAAGGCAGACCCTCACAGCAGCCCAACAGTTTGAAGCTGCCTGAAGTGGTTAGCAAATCAGTGAGTGACAATTAGACACGAGTGTCGGCTCACTAGCCTGTTTCAACTACAGCTGGGTTAACAAGACTGCCGAAAAAAGTTCATTCAGAAAGCAGAACCGCAACAGCTGACAAATGATTGTGTTTCCCTTTAGTTCCCGGCCAAGAGTAATTGAATGTGGAATATCTTACTAAACACTGGACTGTGACAGCATGTTAACACTGCCTATCTCCTAACAGCAGCAATGATTTGCTGAGTGGGAGTTTTATAAATCCCCCGGCAGTAGCGTGTCCTGATAATTATGATGAAGTGTGCTGGTCAGTGTTGATTCAGCAGCCTTCGTTTCGGGCAGATATTTCATTCCGTGTTCTCCTTCAAGCCTTTATGGTCATTACGCGTTTCTAGCTCTGTGACGGCGTCACCCATGTCCTTTCCACTCACCGCGTTCTGTTCCTCCGTGTGCCATGGAGTCGCGCATGCCTGGTGAGTGTGGCCGACAGGGTGAGAGCCAGTCGTAGCCAGCTGCTTGGAGTTTGTGCAAATCAGAATATAACAGATCTTAGTTATCAAAGGACAGCTGCTGTTAGAGCAGATGTAAGAGGAAGGTGTGAAAGCTGTCTAGTCCTTTACCTGTTCATCTTACTGGTAAGACATTCCTTCATATCAAAAGTGAGAAACCTTCGATGTGATGCAACTTGAGTTTGATTTATAGTGTAAAGTACCCAGCATGCCAGAAGGCAGTAATCTGTGGACTTTCATAGATTTCAATGATTATTTAATCTGGGAAATTTACAATCCTACAGCAGATTTTCAGCGATGCACATATGGGAACAGAAGTCTGTTCTGCACCACGTAACACGTTCAAACGCGATCCGTACCGTCGCAACAAACAAAAATTTACACTCCTGCAACTTCACTCTCTTACAGCTGTGCTGTGTAGTGGTGATGGGGGAGGGGGGGGGGTCTTCTCTTCTCACAGTCTGACCTTGTCACCAGGAAATGAATGGGTCTCTCACAGTTCATCGTTAACAGGAGAAATTCTGCTGGATGTAAGTGGCTGCTCTGACATAGATTTAGTTCTTTTTGTTCAGGGGTCAACATCATTGCTCTTTTTTTATATCCACAGCAAGTTGTGAAATTTGCAGCGTACCCCCCACCTCGCTGCTCCCTGTGCCATTTTCGGCAGGGCATAAATACAACTCGACGCGTGTCATGCTGAAGGAAATATTTGCATATATAGTAGCGCTGCTTTGACAAAGCTTCTCTCTCTTAATTAAACTCTTGAAAGGATCATTCAGATTTGAATAATTATTATATCCAGCTGTCTGTAACAAATCATTCTATTTCTAATGTATGTCTTTTGTGGAGCCGTTGGCCGATAAAGTTCACTGAAGTTAGACATCTGACAGCCAGTCGGCTTTTAACTAATTCCCTGTTAAAATTTTTAAATTTTCACTTGGACCATAATAAAGACATTTTGTAGCTTAGAAGGCCGGAAGTTGCGTTTTTTCACGTAAATTTTGTTCTCCTGATGCGCAATAACAAAAGTCTTTGAAAACA
This sequence comes from Chitala chitala, assembly GCA_025773905.1. Classification (NCBI taxonomy): domain Eukaryota; kingdom Metazoa; phylum Chordata; class Actinopteri; order Osteoglossiformes; family Notopteridae; genus Chitala; species Chitala chitala. Next base: position 4,107,482 of record JABJVR010000021.1, on the reverse strand, counting down.
ACTTTCCTAACTGCATACATTTTATAATTTCACGTATTTATTTTCTAATGGTTGTTAATTTTACTACTCTCCCCCAGCGGTTTTAATTATGAAAGAGGTTATGATTTTATGTATCCAGAAGAAGAATATTGGAGGCCTGGAGCGGGGTGGGGGAGGGTTGAGTGATGGATTGGTGTCTGTGCGGGACAGCTGAAAATATAAATGTTATGCTAAGGATGACTGGTGAACAACTGGTGCGTTCTCCCGTGAGCTCTCCCTCACTCAATTAATATTCCGAGCTTTTCACGGGTGCCTGCGGTGGGAGGGGGAACTGGGCGAGCAGCACTCACGGTCAAATAACATATGTGAGGAAATATAACGCGGTCGGCTCGCAATTTGTTAACGGTGGCGAGCGGGCGCTCTGCTGCATATCTGAAAAGTCTCAGAGAAAGAAGACGAGAGCGGAGAGGAGGCCGGATGGTCTTTCCGCCATGTCTGCCGTAGCGTGGCCCATTGGAGGGGGGGGGGGGGGGGGATGGGTTTTTTGGAAGGTATTAGCGCCCGGGTGAATTGTGGTTTCCCTTTTTGTGCCAGCTGTG
>JABJVR010000021.1:4091573-4106894 GCA_025773905.1 Chitala chitala | reverse complement strand
TCCGGCGCTTTGGCCTGTTTGCGGCCTCGCGGACTCCGGGGGGGCGCGCCGGGCGCCCCGCCGCGCGCCCCGCCCCCCCCCCCCCCCCCCCCCCCCCCAGACCCTATGAGCAAGCTATTAGCGCCCGGCTCTCTTGAGGTTTCCCTTTTTCTGCCAGCTGTGCTGTTAGCATGACATTTACTGTGACGGACTGGCTCTTAAAGGAGCTACGTATTTCCCACAAGCCCCTGCGTTTTTTGAAATAATTGCAATTTAAAGTATAAACTCTAACTGCCAATGGCAGATTCCCGTATTTTATGGCACGTTGCGTGGGTGGTTGAAATAAATGTCATGCTAAAAGTAGGAGTAACATTTTGTAAATTAATATGAAATAGTCTGGCAGGTAACATTTTGGAATTTGCATTGAATGTAATAGTATTTAATTCCTATCAATCTGTCAACTGCTTAAGAGGTATGAATTGGAGGCATATGTGCCTTCGAGGATATAACAACAGATGTGGTAGGTTTTTTTGTCGTACGTGTTTGTCATGTGTCATTTAAATGGAACACAAAGCAAATATCAACTGTAAATGTTTGTTTTTACAGTTTACATTACATGTTAAATGCTCAGAGGACAGAAAGAGTATGGTTTAAGGTTAAATGATACATTCATTTAGTCATAATGTGTTGCTTCTGTGTTTTGTGTGACCTTCGCAGATTCCAGGTGTTTTTAACTCGCCATACCAAGACGGTCCTCATGAGATGGAGCTGAGAATGAGAAGCGTGAAACCCCCGGTGCCCAGGAGTATCCCCCGAAAGAGGGTGTCAATGGTGTCGTCCACGGACCCCTCAGTGCAGGGTCCCCCACCCTGGGCCTCACAGCCCCTCCCCCCAATACAGCGCACAAAACCACAGGTGAGAGCAGGACTCAGGCATACACACACAGAGATAGGACCCAGCCTTATTTTTAGTTTATTGTTTATTTTTATAAAACATATTCAGATGCTCACAGCAGTGACAGATCTTCATGGAAGAATATTGTACAGTCGGCACGTACATAACACAGGTCATTCAGTGGTACAAAGGTACATCACAGGCCTGCTGCCTTCCAGCAAGTGAGCCTGTGACATTCAACACAGGCAAGTGAAGCTCCACCTCATGTCCATGAATGGGACCTGCTGCTGTACGCTTGTATCCTGGAACATCCCCTTCATTTTAGCATTGAAGAAGTTATAGACGTGCACAGAATGAAAATACGTGAACCTACAGAACCGAACCACTGTATGACGTAAAAATGTGACACTTTTGCACTCATTGACAGTTTTATTTTGTCACAAGCCCCAAAGTTTTTAAAACTGTTATCTGTAGGATGCACCATGTTATCTTATTTTGCGTCTGTTCTGCCCATTTAACTTAATATATTAGTAGGACAAAAACAGCCCACTTGGCATAACATTTGTGATTTAGTTAAACTTTAATGAACAAATTGAAGTATTCTAAACGTTCAGCACTGCTTTGCAGCATTTAGCATCTCCATGGATTATATTGTCGCATTATTTCTTACTCACTCTATTTTAGTTTAAGGTGTAAGTCACTTTTACAGAAAATGAATTGAAAATATAAGGAATTGGCAATGAGAACTAATTAATGGGAGCTACATTGCCATCTTGAGGTAGGAGGGGTGAAATATAATTGGAACCATTTAAAATTTGTGTGGCACTCCTGAAGTTTGATCAGGTATATACTAGTTATATACGCTTTATGTATCTATTATATACATAATTTTATAATTAATGTACTCAACACATTTTAATAATTTTCACTTTAATTGCATTTTAACATAAATGATAAAGTTTAACATTTTTATAAAAATAAAACCAGGAATATTTGAGTTCCATTAAAACGGTTTTATTTGGATAACTACGCTGACTAATAAACTTCAGCCCAGAGTGCATCATTAGGCAAGTCTCAGGAAGGCCATCCTATTGTTTTTAAAGAGTCCTTTAAGCACCCCCGAATGTAGCATGTCATCCCGTCCAGCTGTGAAAAGTATTTGATGATACGTATTTGCCATTTGTGTTATTTACGGTCCATGACTTTTATGGTAACTGGTTCCTATTATTGGTTTCTATTAATGTAAAACATAAGTGAGCAGAAATGAGGCGTGAATCATTCCTTTTTATTAGGGCTAGTGTCTTCACCCTGGGCCGGCCGAGGCTCCAGCTGCGTCTTGTTAGCGGGGATTCATTAAAGCGAGAAGCCTTGTAGACAGCGCGTCGCGGACAGGGGATGCATTATTTATTCACATTTGAGCCTCGCACAAGCCCCGTCTCTCTCCGTTCACCGTTTCTTCTTTTGCCGCACCGCACCGCACCGTGATGCGTTCCTGTAAGCCTCGCTCCCTGTTTCCACATGACTGTCTCGGCAGCGGTGTTTCGGTTCATAAGTGCGTTTCTGAGTTCAAGGTCATCTCGCTGATGAACCAGGATGCAGTGGGACTTACTGAAGAGTTCATTTCGGTATAAATACGATGTCTGCATTTTTTCCGATTTGTTAAAATTAAAACTGTTTTCTCTAATTCGTACTAACAGTTTCTGTAAATATTATTGCAAAGGGAAAAGACCGCTGCCTTTATACATTTAAAGAGTGATTTTCACTGCCTGAGAAAATAAACACACAAAATGTTTTGCTGGTTGATTCATGCGGTGTGAGAAAATAAGCTTAATTGAAACATGTTAGTAGGAACATCAAATGGTACATACACTATGTAGTGTATGTACAAGATGTAACTACTTGGACTGCCATTTAACGCTGTATTTGAAATGGATAATAAATTCTAAAGGGAAACATTACATCCATGAAGGAAGTGAGCTCAGACAGATATTTAACTGAACTAGCATTGCAAATTTATGCTAAGCTACTCCAGTGGTTTCATTCACAGCCAGTTCTGCTTGAATATAAAGTTATTTTTACCTTAAGCAACATGAGCATTTTTGCGTTTCATAATCATCTGGGCACATATAAAGAACACTGATAACCAGTGGTGAACTTCAATGTTCTTAAGGCCTTTTGACTTTTTAGCAAGTACTGTACATCATCTGTGTATTACGTAACAAAGGAATGTTTGCAATATATTTTCCCAGCAATACATGAGTACCATTCATGAATATAGCACACGATTTCACAATAAACCACGTTGAAAATGTGAACATTGTTTATTAAGTAATGTCACCAATTACAATACATAGAAAAACGTTGCATACGTTATTTAGCAGTGTAGTTCGAATTTGCTCTGAAATTGTACTCTTGTTCTAAGAAAAAGTACTAAACTTGTTTTACTAAAATCCACAGTGCATTTTTTGCAGCTGTTTTGTTGTTTTAATTGTCTGTTTTAAAGTAGCTTTTTTGTGGCTAGCCTTCCTTATCTAAGGAGAATTGGTAAGTTTTGTCCTGTCTTTAGACATCCAAAGATAAATAATTGCACCAATATATGTTCATGGCTATTCACGGGGGAGAAATTCACTCCCATCTATCAAGTCGGTTTTATCGTCTCATCTTGCCGTTTGTAGAAGTTTATCAGGAGATTTCTGTTAATAATTCAATTCAAAGGTTAGTTTGTAGCACTCTTGCCCACCTGGAAATCCGGGGCCATCATCAATAATGAGGTCATTACAGAGTAACATGGACACTTCATCCCATGCCCATCAGGGTCCGTTTCGGGAGCCGGCCGAGGTGCTGCAGCAGCGCTATCGAGGTTTGGAGCCTACGCTGCGCGTGGCCACCTCCTTCACGGCCCTGGAGGAGGCACAGGAGGAGCTGCAGCTGGAGGAGTGGCGAGGGCGGGTAGTTGACCACATGTGAGTGCTTTCTCTTTGTGGGGGTGGGATCTTAAGCCTCCCTCCAAACCTACACCTATTTGGGTTGTATTAGTCAATTTATTAATTGCTTAATTAATTAAAAACATTATCTTGTCTTCTACCAGATGTTTTCAGAGCGGAGGGGGCAATTATAATGAAAGTAACATCGTTAATTTCAGTGCAGTTTGATAAAATCTTTATAATTTTCTGAATCCTTTGCATTAATTTACTAAAATATTTGCTGCTGTTTCTTCATTAAAGTTGACTTTTGCGACTTAATTTTTAGTTTCGTTCAGTAGTGCAATACAGGTTCCTCATGGATATAAAGCTAAAATTCTTTGATGATTGATGTTGTGTAAGATGCAGTAATTACCTTACACGTCAAGCTCATACATGTTTTTGGCCTCTTGCCTAAGAAACAAGATGGAGAAACTTTAGATTAACAGCATCATGATAACTCCTTCATAATACTGTCATACATATAGCACTGTACCATAGAAGGTCACGACAGCACTCATAACACTTACGACAACTGTCATAAACTCATTATCAAAATATATGGCCTTGTACACTAACACACAGATAGCAAAAGATATTAGTGTACATCTGAGCTGCAGGAGTGTTATCTATGTCAGTAAAGAGGAAAATCACAGAAACCGTTTCTATATGATGGAGTGTAACTAAAGAATAAATGCTGAGTACCAATTTTCTACAACCAAGAGAAATGTCACAACCGTCTTATGTTTGTAGTTGTTTAGAAATGTGTTATGTCTAGTATTCGTTTTGCTAGTTGTCATTTCTGTGCCTGCCAAGTGGGGATTTTTTTCCAAACATTTTTTATCACAAAGGACCTGTTATTTATCTGGTATACACAGATTTCACATTTAACTCTATTCTTTTTTGTTTAAAGGTAGATTAGACTTACAAATTTTTCACATTAACTTTTTGTAGTGGTGCGTAGAACTATAGGCATTATTACAAACAGCTCACTACACAGCCATAATAAAGCATTCTAGTTCCAGCAAAACATTAGCTCTGAACCACTGTGGATTATATTTATAATGTTTTAAATAATATTTCTTTAACAGTGCCATCTTTGTTTGAATCGGTTGTAATTATAAGCAGTGTGCAGCATTTATTAATCAGAGAAGACTTCTTCTAAGTTAAAGCAATGAATTAGCTAACCCCATTAACACAGAATACTCCAAAGAAGGGCTAGTCAGAGAGGTAGTTACTGTGCAAATCATATTATACATGTGGGGGCTCCAGGGTAGGGCACAGTCTGATTAGCCCCTTCTGATCCGCAATCCACACCCTTCTTCTCACTAATTTCCAACAGAAATTTTCAAAGAGTCACACAAATTTTCTGTCTCTCCCCCCCACAGCTTTAATTGTTCTCTGATGAAGTGCTGGTGCTCCCTAACACTTTTGATATAGATAATATTTTGGTGGATAATTATGTACGGTTTAAAATGAAGACTTAACAGGCAGCTTTCCTGGCCCACGCTTTTGATTGGGGGGTGGGGGTTGTGAAATGCTTCATGGTTGATCGTGTTTGTGTGTAGGTTTAGCTAATGGCATTTTATTACACTGGCAATCAATTGTTTAGTTTTATTGTGAGCCGTTGCATTTATTAGTTTTTTTTTTTTTTTTTGTAACATCTGTAACTGTCCTTGTGGCCACATTGAGTATAGTCTACAGGATATGTCATGTGGTAGGAATTTAATTTTTTCATTTTCTATATTTTAGTGATTAGTAAAAACAGTCAATCTTTGACATTATTGAGTTATTTTTTCCCTCTAGGTTAAACTTTCTGGAAATTGATTTTGAAATATACCACATTCCATATTGATCTGTAAATGTAATCAAACAGATCTTTGCATCAGCATATGTATTTTCATATTTGGTAAGAGGAGAACTTCCAAAGGCAGAAGAGAAATCACAACAGAAATTGTACTGTATAAAGCACACATTAACTACATTTACCACTTCACTATGTTATGAACTGTACTTTTTTCCAATAACTGCATGAAATACAGAATAGTTTTTATGTAATTACAGAAATAACTGACATAATACAACAAAAAAAAATAAAGTTTTATATTAATTTTGTGTTCTTGTACAACAAGCCTTGTAATTGTTTTAAATAATGGCATACAGGGATTTTGTAGTTACAGTACAACAAATTCTAGAGCATTCTAATTAAAGGAACTCTGACATAATGGTACATTTTTCATTTGAACATTAATCATTTGTTGACTTGCTTCCTTTGCATTACCTGCCACAGTTGTGTTGGAGGTAAAAGCAAGTAACCAAAACACGTATGGGGACATAAGTGAAATACAGGTATGTGCCGACACACAGCTTTGGCCTGGGTTGTTTCTGCACATGTGCATGGGCTGTACACCTCCCCTATCTTGGGAAGAGGCCTCAGGAGCAGAGACAGTTCCTGGTTCCTGGTAGCTAGCTTGTGTGCTGTCACCATGTACAGACCACACTGCTGAAGATCCCCAGTGAGGAGTCAAACTTTCCCTAATAGCTCTGAATGGATAAAAACTACCCTATTAAAATGCAATTCCAAGGCAATGAAAGCGGTAAGTGAAACAGCCGGCTTCCAGCACAACCGTTGTGTATTCTGGGACATTGGGGCCACATTAATTTTTTTCCCTGTGATGTCCATCCCATGTGCACATTAGCATGGACTACACCGTAATCTGTCTTGTAGGAAAGGCGCTTGTCTCTAGTGACTAGGAATGTCTGTGCGATATTGTGCGTTATTTAAAGAGATAGCACCTCTTTATTAAAATGTCTGCCATTTATTTGTTTATTTCTTCATAACAAGTCCTTTGTTTTTAATTGATTTTTTTTTTCTTCACTTTTGAAAATGGAAAATAGCATTAGAATGTTTCTGTCATGATTTATGGCTATGTTTTTATTTGTTTTTCAATAATTACTGGATTGTTTGTCAGTTTATTTAACTGAATTGGCCAGTTTTGTGGCTCTGAGACCTGCAGGCAAGATCTGACAAGATGTTTGGTGGCATTTCTAAAACACTGAACAATATGCAAGGTGTGCATAAAGGTGTCAATAAACACAAAGCAGTAAAATGTATACCTTTAAACTGCAGGTTGCTAAAGTAGGAATACTGTTGGAAATGAATTAGTATACTTAGGAAAAGTGGGGGCTGCTTTTCCACATTATGAATCGGCTAGTTGCAGAGTTTGTGACCACAGATGAAGAGCAGAGGGCCTTATCTCTGTTCACTGGCTCGCATCACATCACGGGGGTGGTGGACACAGGTGTTCACAGGTGAAGACTGATGCCTCGGCAGCACGCAACACCTGAGAGGAAAGTAGCAGTGCAGCGTGGGATTGACACGGGCTTTGTTGCGGAGCGCTCTGTGGAAGTGCCAAGGTTGTTCGTTGTTTGTTTGTTTTCAGATGAGCCAAGCCAATGCCCAGCGGACATTTAGCCAGCCCACACCGACACCTCTTGTACCGTGCAGGATAAATCTTCCTCCCAGCAACGTGCCTTGGGTGCAATTTACAAAATCAACCTCACTGTAATTAACATCTGGCATTTTTCCTAAGTAACAGCTATTTACACTGATTGTGTGCCCAGCGAACAGAACGCACAGCAGCAACAAGGGAGAGGCACAGTGCTCAACAAGGCAGGAACCACAAGGAAACAAGAGCTCTTCCAAAACTACAAAATAGTTTTTCTCTAGTATTTTGTCCTTCTGGTCTATTGTATGTTACAGTATATCTAACTCAAACAGTGGCACAAGGAGAAGGTTTTGCCTGGAAAAGAAAAGTAAAAGTTGCATTGTGTGTGCTGTTCTTATTGCATCTCAGCAGTGCCTTATACATTTACAGTGCTTAGCGTTACTGGGTCTTCACATACACTGTCAGTGCATGGTGTTCTAACTGTTCCTTAAAACGTCAACTCCTATCAATAGTTACTTCTATTCTGGCTTAACATTTAGGCTAATTTTTCTGTCAGTTGCAAATTTATTTGATAATCATGACAATTTATTCTTTCATTTTGTCAGATTCCAGCCATTCTCCAACGCGCACAAAAACAGGAAGTACGAAGGCATGCTGCACACGTCTTCCTCGTGTGAGAAGGTGGCATACGGCACGCTGCATTTCAGAGAAGAAAACAAGGCAAAGCTTCAAGATAAAAAGGTATGTGTCCTCTACCTGCTCAGGTATCTTTCAAGTATTCACATATTTTATGATCGTAATGGAAACAAAGCAAATGTATGTATTTTTTTCTGAAAACGAAGGCACAATAACACAGAGTTTAAGTGGTGTAAATTAGAAGGACATACTCTAATCTGTAGAAGTGCAGAAGTCAACGGAGAAAAAAAAACCATCTTCACTTTACTCACTGAAGAGCTGACTGTGATTTTGCTATAGACCCTTTAAGGATGATGGAACTTTAATAGACCTTACCTGAAGCTGGTGAAACACCCAGGAAACACTTATATCATTAGTTTGTACCAACATATGATGTACCGCTGTCCATATTCATGTGCACCGCAGTGTTACTTCAGCACTTGCTGTGTGCATTAATTTAATGTGGTCATTGTATAATGCACAGGCCATAAAGCCGGACTGTTGAGCCTTGCCCTGCCAGACTTAACGCGCCTCAACCCTTTCTGTGGAAAGTTGGGTGAGACACTTCACTCAATGCACCATCCCAGGTGCCGGTGATTGAAGCCCCTGTCACCTGCACGCTGACAGTAATGAGCGTTCGGCTTAACGACCGTGGTTATGATTAGCATAATTGATGTGCAGGAATATGCCGCACAAAGGATCATTACTGACCTGAATTTACATGGGACTTGGCTTTTTGACTTTTGAGGGTAATTGAGCTACCAATGAGAGGCTTCTCTCAGTGACCGTCCTCAACCATTACAATGAAGATATATAAGCTATAACAGTAAACTGGAATGACATTGTGGCGTGTGTGTGTGTGTGTGTGTGTGTGTGTGTGTGTGTGTGTGTGTGTGTGAGAGAGTAGTGTATGCCATGGATTCCCAAACTCTTTGAGTGTACAGACCAGACAGAACTTTAAATTCCGCACTGACCGGACAGTCAGAAGGGGGTGTTTATGGTACTGTGAGCTTGCTATGTGACATTTTAATGTAAAGAACATTACCAGCAAAAAGTATTAAATATTTAACAGAATGACATTAATAACCAAATGAAATTTTTAATTGCCCTCTGTGTCAAAATGGTTTGGAGGATTTCATAGTCTTGCTTAATACAGGTTTCTACTGCACACCACACACACAGAAGGTCTACTGCACACCACACACACAGAGGGTGTACTGCACACCACACACACAGAGGGTCTGGAACAGCAGCATCCCCAAGTGCAATGAATCTGTATTTTAAGTTATCATACTTTTGAATATTTTTTTTATTGTCCCCTCTCTCCTCGTGATTTGCTGGCCATTTTTAAGCAGTGCCAGTTAAAAAAAAAAAACTTATTGATGTAGTATGCTGGACAGCATCACGAAAAATTAAGAAACAAAGATCTAACAGCAAAACTAATTTGTGGCTACACATTAAAAACTCTTTTGACGTATAAAATATTTAAATTGTCCATCCATCCATCCATCCATCCATCCATCCATCCATCCACCCATCCATCTTCTACTGCTTATCCGAGACCAGGTCGCGGGGGCAGCAGTCTAAGCAGAGACGCTCAGACTTCCCCCTCCCCAGACACCTCCTCTTCTGGGGGAACGCCTCCAACGTGTCCTGGGTCTTCCCCAGGGCCTCCTCCCGGTGGGACATGTCCAGAACACCTCCTCAGGGAGGCGTCCCGGAGGCATCCAAAATAGATGCCCGAGCCACCTCAACTGGTTCCTCTCAATGTAGAGGAGCAGCAGCTCTACTCCGAGCTCCTCCTTGGTGACTGAGCTCCCCACCCTATCTAAGGGTGCGCCCGGCCACCCTGCGAAAGAAACTCATTTCGGTCGCTTGTATCCGTGTCCATGTCATTTTTATTTTTTCCTTTTTCCTTTGGTCTATAATTTTTTTCTGTTTTTGAACGTTTAGAAAATTATTTTAATGTGTAATGCGATAATGCCATTTTTATGAAAAAATGCACGTGGCGAAATACACGCTCGCTACTTACAGGGCTTTCCCAGCCAGTTTACGCTCTGGTTTGTGTCAGCCCACCATCCGGTACTGGTCCGCTGCTCACAGTTTGGGTGTATTTCAACTCCAGAGACACAATCAGTGAGAATATAACGACCATAGTGCAATGAGTGGGTTAAGCAGAAGTACAGAGCGACTCTCTGTGCCGCCAGGTGTTTGCTGTCTTCCTAAGTATAGCTTAGCTTTCCTCATAAGTCCACTTTTGTTGTCAGTTTCCCCTTGCACTTAAATTTTAGAGGTCACAGGCAGCATTCTTCGCTGTTTGGTGTTTTCCTGCTTTATTTGGCCGTCTCACTCCTGCCACGGGCATCGCCGCACGCTCGGCGTCATTAACCCGCCACAAAGCTAACTCCCCCTTGAAGTAATTAAGGCAGCGGAAATCGTGCCGTGAAGAAGGCACTCCTTTTCGTGTGGATCACCCTCCCTGGTTCGCAGCGCTCCGCTGATACGAAAACGTGCACAGACGTGCTCCGTCCCAGAGCTGAGCAGGGCAGGCCAGCACAAAGCCAGGCAGCAGCTGGGCTCTGGAACACTGGACCACAGTTACATATTGAGTCCTTGGTTTCGCTGTGTTTTTCTGCAGTTTGGCAAAGGTTCCTTAAACAGAAATTTCAGTGATTTTCTGCTTTTTTCAATTTCACAGACTTTTTACCTTATACATCATGTAACATTTTACAGTTTTTAACTTGCAGTAACTCGTACAAAGAATTTGTCGTGGTGCCAGCTTCCCAAATACATTATTGCATAGTTGGCTAATAAACTGATTCTGATTCTGAACTTTGCTACCCAAGAGGCCACAGGTCTTGTACAAAGCAGAAGGAGGCAGTTCCTGGATTAGACGTTGGTAGGTCACCATAGTGTTACGTTAGCTCTGTGGCATGCCTGACAGGAAACACTCCAAACGCGTAGTCCGGTGAGAGGTGCAGAATGTGCTCTTGAATCTGAGGCCTTAGTAACCCCCCTCCCCAAGTCCAGATGTTTCACCTGCAGGCTACTGCCTGCCATTGTGGAAAGACGGGCTCCAGCACAGAGAGCTGCCTTCCTCATTCAGTGTGTGTGGCTACACATGCTAGCCCTCAGTTGCCGCACTCAGTAATGCTCAAATGGGACAGGCCATCAGTTCTTCAGCTTTCATGCCATAGGACAGACATACAGACATGCTTGAAACAGGTGAATCTTCTAGCAGACACCTCTGTATGTCTCATGTCTGATTTGTTGTTTGGTATGTCAGACATTTCTACAAAAACTATACATTAGCTGTTCTTAAGCTCTTCTGACCATGCTGTAGAATTGGAGAACAGAATGTTCTTTATTACAATGTACAACATGAAAGCAAATAACGTATCTACCTATGACAGGGTGTAGTAGTGAAATTCTTTATTATATGCATGTTTTATTTAGTACAGTTTTCCTCAAGATTTGCATTTTATCCTGAAAGACTCCTATTATATATAAACACATGATTTTAGAGTCACTGTCTATATGAGTCAGTTCCCTATGTTTTGTGACTTTTACCATAAAAAGGAATCCATTATGAGGGCTTTTCCCCACTCCATTTCTATAATGGACATCATGACTTGGCTTATATATGTGCAAGATGAGAATAGCCATATTTCATAGTTTATAGCCACTTTTTAATGTCATCACAAACCAAAGACTAATTCCACACCACACATTTGTCTCCTGCTAGTTTTATGTTTTGTGAAAAAGTGATTTTTGACTCTCTAATTTCTCTCAGGGATAGCACTGCCTCCTGAGGATGATTCTAAGCTTTGAAACATAAATTGATTCTAAAGAGGAAATTAGACGGTACTTATTACACTGTCTAACTAGTAATCCAGTGTCATTTGTCTGTTGGATGATGAATGCCCTGTTTTTTCCTACCCTCTCCGTTTAGCAATGAGCCGCACACCCAAGGCGTCGCACAAACCTGCCTTTTAATGAATCTCTGTTGCCCCTCAGTTTTCGCATTGACTTACGGGAAAATAATGACAGATATGGTGATTTTCGAGTGCATTTCTGATGAAATTACAGGCTGCCCATTTCCCTCCCCTCCCTTTTATTCCTTTTTGTCAGGACTTTTTCCATGCATTTAGAGTTTTTAACCCAGACGCTGTACCTGTAAGGCAATCTAAAGTGTGAAGACACAGGCAGGATATGCATAGTGTAATCACAAGTAGTGGATATTTCCTGTTACCATGTTAACTATACAGGAAGTGTTCTTTAAATGAGATGGTAAATGTAATCCCGTTAGATTATTGTTTCAGTTAGTTTAATTGCATTTCCTTAACGTATATCCAAGATAAAATTATAATGTACTGCAGTTGTTCTTAATTACAAAAGGGAAAACAAGTCCAACACAGCATCCAAAGACTGGCCTCATTACTATTTAAAATCATTGAAGTCGTTGGGTCTTCATTGTTGCTGGTTTATTAACAGATAACGATTAGTACTCACGACTTCACGTCTGTGTCCGCGTTATTGTTTAACCGTGTTACGAGTCATCTCACCGCGTCGCTGTGTTAGCACAGGAAGGTGACGTGGTGAGAGCATCTCACAAGTGGGAGCAGCCCAGTAATTAGTACTCCTATTAACGACTTCCTGATGAGGAGGGGTGCGGTCTGGGCTGGTGGTGCCGCCAAGAGGCTGGTTCGCATTTTCATGTTTGCATTATCGCCGTGCGTGCTAGCAAACTGTAGCGGCAGGCTAATTACAGCGGCTAATGAAGTGCGTGCGGCGGCCGCCACAGATTCGCCACGACGCGTCTCCTTCAGCTCGCATTAGGCCTTCATCAATCACACCTTTCAAGTGATACATCTCAGTAGCAGACGCTGCCATCACCTGCTTGCTCACTTCCCTTTAATGCTACTTCAGTAATTGGTTTTTCACCCCCAACAACAACCACTTCCTCCAAGCATACCTAACACTCAGCGTTTGTTCGTTCTTTCTTTCGTTTTCTTTCTTTCTTTCTGTTGTTTGTTGTTATTAGTAGAGCTCTAACAAACATAAGCGTTTGCCTGAAACGGCTCCTTCCCTTGTTAATTGGCACTCAGGCAATGAATGACAGTGATGCACGGGATATATGGGCAGTCTTTTAATGTGAATGGTATTTATAACAAGCAGTAAATAAGTAAAATAAGCGGGGGCACTGGCAGTTACAGTTAGGTCTCACTAGGCCTCCTGACTTACCCACACTTGGCTACATTAGTGACCAAAGGCTGAAGGTAATTCAATATAACCGTTTTATAGGCATATAAAATCCCCCAGATCCTTCATTTGCTCTATAATAAACAATTCTCATGACAAGCGTCGTACTTTTTTATGTTACATATGTATCAATTAACTGCACGTCCTTCCATTATGTCAGTATTTCCTTATGTCCAGCATACAGTATGCTTCATATAAATGTAAATCCTAACATGTCATTAATCAAGGCTACTTAGCTTTAAAAGGGCCCTGGCCTGACACAGATTAGATGTTTGATTTTAGAAACATTGCAGTATGTACTCTGCATATGCATATATGGACAGCTATGGTTACGTGTGTACAAACACAGTATGTATAGTATATTCGCATTTGTGTACTCTGTTTGCATAGCAAGTACATAGATCACCTGTGCACCACGTGCTTTTATTTTTTTTATTACAAAATATTAAAAGTAAAGATTGGTGTATCGCTGATTGATATCAGGATTTTGAAATTTGTTACTTTTTTTGCATAAAATTTTTTTCTTCATTGCCTCTGTTCTTGCCATTATTTTGGAGTCACCGTAAATGTGGAGGAACTTGCAGTAAGTGTTTTTGTCTTTGGGTTCACGGGGTTTCCTATTAAAATGCAGGTCATATTTAAAAACAACATGTTTTTTAAGCGGCCTCCCGCTGAGAGAATAATTTCGGTACATTTGCTTGTTGCCCGTCTCATGAATTCTCCTCACTGCAGAATAAGGCAACTTCCTCATGGGGAAAACAAAATGGATGATAAAAGGGTCTCATATTTCAGAAATGCATATTTCATCAGCTATCTGAATAACCCCAAATCATTATGCATTGCTGTATGAAGGCTCGTCTGATTTCCATATACCATAAAGCATACTAACTTTCTTATCATGATGACTTTCTGTCTCACGGTAGCTTAATACATACAATCTCATTTGCCTTTTTAGACTCCAATGGAAAAGCTGTGGGAACCTTATAGTTCTGCACTTTCCTAAGACAGAGTGTATTAAGGTTTTATTAAAAGTGATTGATGGTACAGGTTTTAGGGGAGTTAAGAATACATCATATTCAAAAACCTTTAACACGTTAATTACCGTGTGGCTTTTTTAGGAATGTTTTTGCATGGCATTGTTATATTTTACAAAGTTACACAACCTTTTTGTTTAGTTATTGCTTCATTGAGGCCAAGAATTGTTTAAAACATAAGCGACGAAGGACAATTGAAAAATTCCTAAATATATTTTTGCCTTTAGTGTGTTTTACCACTTTAATGACTAAACATCAAAATATAAGTCATGTTGAAAGCAAACGGTTCAACACCGAGTCTTATTTCTGTAAAAAAAAATAAAATAGAGGCTATAACTAAAATTAGTGGCCACTCTAGTCTCTGCAGCAGTGCATGGAGCTGAACGGACTAGGTGCTAAGAATTAGAAATGAAACCACGAGGTTTCGTCGGTGACTGAAATAATGTAAACTCAGGCCAGGGCGAGTGTCAGGGTGTCTGAATGCGAAAAGCACACTGGAAGCATTAGGAGCTGACAGGGCCCTTCGTGAAATAAGTGAAATTAATGGAGCTCTTTTCTTGTACGACAAGGCCGCAGCACCCCTTTCATGCTGCTTACAGTCAGAAGAAAAACGTCAATACTTTTTTATTATACCATGTGACCTACATTCTGCACTACAAGTGCTCGCCTCACTAATTGGTTTCACTTGTGGGGGAAAAAAAAAATCCACAAAACATAGCAGCAGTCTTATAGCAGTTGTGTATATGCTGTGTTTGTGTGTTTGTGAGTGTGTCTCTTACAAAATATACTGAGTGTGCGTGTGGATACCAGTCTAATGGACCGAGGGAGCCAGGAGGATTTGAACCCAGGTCATTGCTTCTTATGCAGCACACCAGGCCTGCTGAGCCAGAAACTTAAGGCTTTAGTGCTGGGAGCCAAGCTGACTGTTGTCCTGACCCTAATGGTGACATCACCGTCACTGCAGCCGACCCACTGCCACTCGCAGTGTCGCTACACTGGGGGGGGGGGGGGGGGGGGGGGGGGGGGGGGGGGGGGGGGGGGGGGGGGGGGGGGGGGGGGGGGGGGGGG
>JABJVR010000021.1:4049175-4071658 GCA_025773905.1 Chitala chitala | reverse complement strand
ACACACACACACACACACACACACACACATCTCCAGCCACAGTGCCCAACTCATGGGCCAGACCGATCAACACACACAGTCTTGTCTCAAGTCTTGAATTGTAAGCCTTGTTGACCACTGGACCAAACCCTACCCTGCCCTGGCCCGCCCTTGGACGGCCACACCCCTCCCCACTGTCCCCTAGGGCTCCACAGTAAGGGGATGAATATTAAAACGCTTCCCAACCTTTTGGTGAAGGTGAAGAGGGCTTGTTGAAGACATCTCCGCAAACAGATGGACCACTGGAAACCATCTGCTGGCGAAGCGAATAAATGCTCAATGATGCATTGCGAAATGATTTAGCTTTCAGGAAACCTCAGAAAGCAGTTAGTAATGATGGCATCTGCACAGAGAGCAAACACTCTCTTTTAGATATGATCTATGACTGCTGTAAACCAGAGCCCTTCTTAAAGAGCCAGTGGTCTGCCTGTGACTTATAATCATTATGCTGGCTGCAAGGACTTGGTATTTAAATCCCCCACCCCCCTCATTCCTCGCTTCAAAGTTGTCTGCTTCTCTCACATGACTGTGTTCTCCGTTACACGCTGTGGAAAGCGGCAAGAGCGCGTTTAACATTTGCCAAGTGATCATGGTCAGTTTTCTATGCTGATTGGTATCAGCTGACGCCTCAAAGAAGGAAATTATTGTAGCTTTGAATGTTTTATTTAGTTTTTTTTTAATCGTATTACATTATTTATTAGATTTACGCCCTGGTGTGTTTTATGAGGTATTCGCTGTGCTGTTTGCTTATAAAGTGAACTGTGCTTTTCTCCAAATAATGTCGTTATTATGCATTAATCGTTAACACCTTCAAATATTATCAATGATTCTGTGTTGCATGTTAAAAATGTATTCAAAAAGTTTATTTTCTAAGAAGTAACCGTGCCTCAAAAAATTGAAATAAAAAATATTTTTGATATTTTACCCGTTTACTGATGCGTTGCTATAGTGCTTTGTAAATATAATTGTGGTCCTTTGCTAAACTTAAAAGGAAATTATACTAGGAAATTAAACCTATTCAACTGCTGCATAATTAATCTCCTTCTTGAGCAGAACAGAGGAGGCTGGAATCTGACACATGAAAGTCTATCTGTCCGATGCGCTGCTTGACTGCATGGCGTTGTGTTCCTCTTTGGTTTTAAATGGAAAGTGAGGTCTTTGATAACTGGCGTGAGCTCTTTTCCAGTTGCTTAGCTACACACGTGCACCGCGAGCAACAAGGGCATTACAACAAATGGAAACGGAGCTGAAAGAAAGGCGTCCTCTCTCCGCGTCATTATGAGAAACTATTTGCAATGTTGGTAAATGTTTAGACTTGCAAGGAATTTCAGATTTTTTTAACCGTTTAGGTATTGTTTCAGTGTCCATCAGACATTCGACAGCTACCTGGTGATCAGTGTAGTTGGAGTTTTTTTTTCTGGTTGCTGAAACTTTTCATGAGCAAAACCTTTATTTGCTTCTTCATAGTAAAACAAAATTTAATTACATAAACTGTGTTTCTGCTCAGAAGTGGCATCGTGGCATGGTGGTTAGTGCTGTCGCCTTGTGCCTCCGGGCCTGGGGCTCGATTCCTGCCGTGTGTGTGTGTGTGTGTGTGCGCGCGCGTGCGTGCATGTTCTCCCTGTGCTTGGTGAGTTTTCTCTGAGTTCTCTGGTTTTCTCCCTACTCCAAAGCCATGCAAGTGAGGTTGGTTGATGACTCCAAATTGCTCATTGTGTGTGTGTGTGCCTTGTGATGGGTTGGTGTCCCCTGCCCTGTGCCTCCTGGTATGGGCTTCAGGCATTCCGTAACCCTGAATTGGATGAACAGTATAGAGAATAGATGGATGTTTTTCCACTCTGATATGGATATACAGATAATGTTTGTTGGTTAGTAATACAAAATGCTTCTCTTAAATGGGTTTGCTTTCAGAATGGATAATTTGCTGAGGATGATTATTATAATTTTTAAATGCTTTTACTTGGTCCAAACAGATAGTTGGTACATTTCAACCATCGTTCAGTCAGACAAACACCTTACAGACTGATGGAATATCAGTAAAGCCACACATTAAACGCCTGCTTATCTTTAGCATGATATTCCCTATCACAATTGGGAATACACAGATTCACAGCAACTGTTCTGTTACCAACACTGATTTAACAACCTGATTTTTTTTCTGAAATGAGCAATAATAAAGACAATAAAATGTGATTTTCTATTCAGTTTTTTGTGATTACAACTGTGTTTTTTTCTCTTCGTTTACGTTACGTTTGTCGATTCTTCGGCAATAATTTGCAGCGTATCATTGCAGCCGTTAGCATTGTCTGTCAGAGGTAAATCTAAAGTCAAACGCAAAAACGCTCTCGCTGGAACGCCGCGTGCCTTCGATGCCTGAAAGTCGCTTTATCACCTCAGTAGATGGTAAATTATAGGAGGCCATAAAACATAATTTGCTGCACACGATTGTATATCCTTTACATTTCATGCTCCTGAGCCTAATTCATCGTAAATGAATTGGTTGTTTAATTGTAATTACATTGTTATTGAGGTCCGCGCTCGCCCAGTAGCGCGTGATCCTAACGCTGCTGCTCAGCTTTTAATAAACTGTCAAGTGCGCACGACTCCGTGAGACCGTGAGTCTCTATTTAGATTGTCTGCGGACTTACATTACATTAGCCTGCCTACTGTATGTGAAATAACAGGCTGAGTAGATTTTGCCCTTGTCCGACTCGTCCTGTTTACGCCACCATCTGAAAAAGAAAGGAGTTAAGAAAGGAAGGGTGGGGGGGACTGAGGCGACGGTTGGGAGGGGTGGCTGGGTCTCTGATATCATTCTCTGCCAAAGTAAAGTGTTTGCAAACAAGAGAGGCTGGGCCACACTCAAGGGCACATTTGTATAAAGCTAATGATAGCACACGTTTTTTTCCCCCTATTCGAAGAGGTACACACCCCAGCACACGGTCGTGTTGATGGAGTGCACAATCTCATTACAGGTCTAATACAATAACTGGCATGTCAATCCAGAAGGGGGACGTCAAAACGAGATTAGCCTTATTACGTTATTATGCGGCGCGCAGCACGGCCCAGACTGGACAATTGCATTAGAGATAAGATGAGATGAAGGAAGGGAACGCTCACCCCCCAAAATGATCTAATTGATTCCATGCAAAATTAGCAGGGACAGATTCTGGACGCCTACCGTTACCGTTTAGTAAACTTTGTGCGTGATTATTCAGCCGGGAACGCCTGAAGCAAAGGGCGGCTGGTCAGTCCTGTGAAGTGGGCAAAACAAAGGGGATGGTTTTTATCTGAGGCCCCGGGCTGCTGGGTTAATGGCACTGACCCAAAGCTGTATGCTCTGCATTTTGGAGTTCGGTCGAGGAGGACGCTCCCCCGGTCAGGCTTGACTGTCCGGACGGTTCCCAAACGCAGCAGGACGAAACATCAGCAAATGTCTTTGAAAAGCAAGATGGTCTTACAATCATACACATAGTATTTTCACACACAATGGTGTCTCTGTCACCTAAATTACAATGATTATCTCTATAAGAATAATACTACTTATTAATATGAGTTTCATTGCTGAGTATTCGTTTTGATATTTGTTTTGCTGTTTACGACTGTACTCGTTTCGTTCGCCATGTTTTATTGAAATGACATGTTGAAAATGAACTACGATGAGTCACAGTGCTGTCTTCTGTTGTGCTGAGAGATACACATGCTGGTAGGCAAAGGTGGACAGGGTGCCCGGACAGACACGGCTGGAGAGTGGGCCGGGGTCATAGCTGGGCCAGCTGTGGGCCAGTCCATTTGTTCTCGGTGCCCCTGGTGGCGCTGCGTGCGACGGCTCACCTTGACCGCCGTTACTTTGCAGCGCTCTCCATAGCCTGCTGTGGACCCTTCTGCCCAATGGGGAGAGAAGGCAGCAGAAATGACAGTGAGCTCTCTGTACAGCAGTGTGTCTGCTCCCTGTATGCCAGTGTGTGCGGTCCATGTGTGCGGCCGCCCTGCAGGAAACAAAGGGCACTGGTGAACAGGATGCACGTCTCCAGCCGCTTCAGTATGGAAGGACCTTCTCAGAAGCACCTTGACAAAGCAGTGTAGTTGCCATACAGACCTTTCCTGATAATGATTGGATGGAGTCAGTGATCATCTGAATCGTATTAACTCAGCACTTAATAATAACCATATAGGACTGTCATTGTATACACACGTGTACACTTACTCATGCATTGTGTTATTCTAGTTTTGACACCAACCCCCATAAGTAGAAATTACAGTGCAGTTCAGTTTTTACATTTCATATAGTGTTACAGTCGGCTGTTTATTATGCATTTAATCAAGAAAGTGTATAAATGCACAAAATAATAATTATTGTGCTTAACCCCAGATCTTGGTGCCTGCAAGCTGTGGCACACCTGCTGAGATATGAGATTTTTCAGGGATGCGTTTACGACGTTGGAGGAAGTGCCACGATCGGACTGTCATGAGAGACGCACGTTCGTAGCCTGCAGCCAAACCCAGTGCCTCGCACCACACAGCGCTGCCATATGGCCAACATACAATATTGTGATAAATAATGTCTGTCTGCATGTCACTTAATGTCTTTTATCTGTTACAGTAGCAGCTGAAGCCTCCTTTCTGCGTTGGTTCCACTTTAGTGGAGCAGGTGTTTTTTCCTTTATTTTTTTAAGGGCTGGGTTCGATGTTTTTTTTTGATTCACTCTGTTGTATAACGTCGTCAGTGTCAGGGCGATGGAGTTGTGCAAATTCTCGGGTTTGCAGCAGGAAAATTCAAATCCTCCCGTGGCCAAGGTTCAAAGGTCAATGAACTAACGCTGTTATTTCCCGTCTCGGTCGCGCGAAGGAAGCCTTGCAGGTTTGCTTTCTCATCTGAGCCCCTCACAGCTGTCACTTTGCACCAGGCCCTATCAGATACATCCGCTGTAATTGGTCAGTACTGACTGTCAGTGCCTTCCTCTCTGAAGAGATTATCTGTAGACTTCACAATCTCCCCGGCAGCACCCCTCTGCAACTGCAAGAATTTATCTAATAATATTTATGCTGACTTCTGTTTTTCTTCAATATATGGATTTATTGGGCCAAGCGCAAGTCAAGATGTCAAGTTGAGCAGTTTTGGGTCGTGTTTGTTATTTCTCACACCAGAGGATAAGGTGCCTCATTCTGCTCTGTCAACATCTGTTTAACTTGAATCATCTGATTTTCCTTTGCGTTTCGCAATATTTGTACGTAACATCAGTGGCCTTTGTTATGTTGAGGTGTTAATTGCACAATTGACGTCTCTGGTCAATACGTAATTATTTAATCTTGTGTTTTACGCAAGGTGATGGAGTGGCAGCACTGAAAAACTTTGCTGCTCACTCTCGTTTCAAGGTCGTTAAGGCCCAGGTAGGTCACACCAGTTGCTGATGCTCTGATGACGTGAGAAGTTCACTAATGCTAAGAAGGCTAATGGAAGCTAAACCTGTAAAAAACATAGGGACTTACGTTTCTGTGTGTTTTAACTGCACTGTCAATTTGACAGTAGACTTCCAGCATCCGTAATAGCTTTTGTGCTATTGTCGACATTTTGTGTGTGTGTGTGTGTGTGTGTGTGTGTTTGTGTGTTAGTGTGTGTGTGTGTGTGTGTGTGTGTTTTTCTTACAATTCACTATACTGCTTACGCTGAACAAGAATTAAGTGGAGCTATTTGTGATACGGGGAGCTAAATATTGTGAGAAGGGGCAGGTGGTATCTTTAAAAACACCAAAGTTGGAAGCACTTTTTGGACAAGGAGGGGGAAAGGAAGAGTAATTTGAGTAGTTCTGCTAATGACCTGAGGAGAAGCCGCACAGCAGTTGTTTCGCTGATACGATGGCAGGTCATCGCGACAGATGTTCCCAACATATGTGGAGAATTAATTACCCACTAGTAAACAAAATCTGTGATGCGGAGAGTCGTTTTGTCCAAATTTCTTTCGTTTCGATGTTATTAGTGGCATAATTTTTCTTGATCAGCTGGGGCCTGTGCTGGCGAGAGTGGGCTTTAATGGGCTGCGGCGGAGGCCTTAGCGAAGTGCAGAAGGGCGCTTAATTGGGAAAGCTGATTGTCGTACCGCACAAAGCTAAAGGTCCCCTGATTGGCTAATTGGTTGATTGAAACGGCAGGCAGCTTTCCGCCAATCTCCCAGTGCCTGCGATGTTTTGTTATGGTGAGAAAACTTGGCAGAGGCAGAAAGAACAGTTTTAGTGCCATGCAAGCGGATGTTTCGAACAGGAGTGAAAGACTGCGAACAGGAAGAAGGCGCGGCTGAGGGAACTTCTCTTTGAAATTGTAAGGCCAGGGTTATGCCACGTGCACCCGGCAGCCATGAGGAAGGTTGCGGCGTTGGGAGCGTTAGCTGTCACAGATGAACCATGTCTGTCTCGTTGTTCAGATAGTATTGAAATATTAAGTTTGCTCATATGTTTACGTGCTGTCATGGTGACATAAACCGCAGGCTTTGTAATGTATGTCAATAAAAGAATGTAAATTAAGTTTTACAAAGACTTGGACATTTGGGAAATGCATTTAAATGTAGATCCAGATTTATTGTCATGTGCTATGAAGGATAGTGGCAGGAACAGACACAAACACACAGTACAACATGATTAGTGGTAGTTAGCACACAGGTGCACAGTCACTGTACGTAAAATAGCTATGTAAAAACAATGTAAAATAATCACCTATTCTGAGAGACATTTTAACTGATTGTTCATCTTATATAAACAGAAAGTTGTCGTGAGGTGAGAACTTTTTTTATATTCTTTCCTTTTTATATTTTATATTTACATTTTAAATAAAATATTTGTCTTAAAGACACGTCATTGCTGACTTGTATCTGCCTTCAACAAGGCCCTGTAACCATTACATGTAATCTTTACAGAAATAAAATTGCAAGCAGCCTGCAGACGAATTTACATCACTTTTTAAGACCACCAATGTCTTTAAGCACAATGCCATGTGAAGCTAACCAAACTATTTATTAGTCTTTCAGTGAGGAATGGTTTTGATTTCTGACCCTTTTATGCGCATCAATTCTTACATGCAGCCATGAGAGAGGGACATGTACAGTGAGAAAGGCGAATTCTCTGTGTTGGTCTAAATTGTAGCAGGAACACGTAAACAAGGTGACAAATCCACATGCCCAGTTCTTATTGGTGAACTCGGGGCTGGGATTGGGGCACTTTGGGACCTATCAGGTTGTACACGATGGTCACTTAGAGAACAAACCAGGCATCTTCATACAGAGCAGCTTCATTGTCACCCAGCAAAAGGCAAACATCACAGCTTTGTAATGCAAAAGCCAGGCACTGAAAAACAGCAGCGTGCCACTCATGTCTGTTGATTTGTATACCGGTGGTGTAGGGACTGGGCAGTTGTATTTATTGTAGTATTTATTATTTGATAAAAATGTGAGCTTTACTTTCTTGCAGCTTGTATTTAAATATCTCATTTTTATGATTTTAATGTCAATATTTTGAGGATGGACACTATAGGGACATGTCAGTGCCAGTATTGTGGGAGTACCAAGATATCCCAACTGATATTTTTACTGATCTCCAAACATTTTTAACATAAAGAGGGCTGGGGGCTGATTTAGCCCCTACCAGTGTTGAAACCAAACCCAGTCCCTTGCAAGTTCCTGACTGTATGTGCTAATGTGCACATATGTGTAAGAAAACACACAAAGTCAATATATTAACTAGACAGTATACGCCAATAGTTCACATTGCATAGAAACTAGTATCAACAGTATATTTCAAACAGCACAGGGCACAGGGCAAGTGCTACTTACTCGACAAATTTCCCAAATACTCTTGAGTTTCCTTTAAAATGTGATCTTTAGGCTTACTGCATGGGTGCAGTTTGTGGAATATGTGGACAGCTCCCCCCCCCACCACACACACACCTGATATACATTTTGGTCAGCCTCGTTTAGTAATCTGGCCATTTATTTGTGTGTGTGCGCGTGTGCGTGCGTTTGTATGTAGCCTAGCATCTAGAGAGGAGGAGGAGGAGGAGGACAGCGGAGTGTAATCAAACTGAGGAAAATTAAGTTGTTAGTTAAAGTGGGCCCTGCTCGAGGGACGGTGCTAAGCTGTGTGTGATTGCCCAGGGGGATCATGCAGGGGGGAGACTTATTACTTCATTACGTGCATAGGATATTGATTTACTGTCATCGATTCTTTAGAATAACACATCACTGAGAATTAGGTGGTCCTATAAGGAAAATAAAGCTGTCACAAATATTTTCAGCCGTTTGTTACGGTCCCGTCTGGCGTGACACGGGCCTTGCCTGTTTTCCTTCATTTCAGATGCTGCTCAGGCTTTGATCTGTTTCTTTAATTCTGGAGGTTCACAACTAAGAAACAGCAGCATGTGAATATCTCTAGAGGGTTTCAAAGTGTCCGCAACACCTTCATATTTGCTGCTTTCCGATCCCTTCCTGTTTTTGTCCCGTTGTCTAAGTGCACGGCGTGCCGTGTTTAGCTCCCACGCACTTCAGCTTAATAAGCTAATAAGAGAGCAGCGATCAGGAGCGTGGCCGCTGACGCGCGTGGACACGCCGACCATTTGTAATTGTTCACCGAAGTACCGTAAACACAAATCAGGCGGTTATGTTTAAAGTAAACGCGAGACTACATTTAAAACTGGCGGGCGGGAGCCTAATAAATCACTTTGAAAAGTCTTTTGAAATACTGGTTATTGAAAAAAGGTTAGCTTGCTCTTGTGTTGTCTGCAGGAAGAACCGCTTTGCGAAGAAAGTCGTGTGAGGCTCATTCAGGCTCATGCATTACAAAACCAGAGAACAAAACAAGAAAACAGAGGTACAAGGTAAAAAAGGGTCAAGCTTGTGATAAATATAAGCCCTCACCCCCCCCCCCCCAAACCACAACCACCACAACACTCTGACTTCCCACACAATCAATCAGAGCTGCTGCCCCCACCCCGCTCGTTTCCCCGTTTCCTGGATTTCGGATCACTGGATGTAAATTCCTGACAAGGATATCTGTATATAATATTAATGGGCACTGCGGTGGGTTCCTTTGAACAGAGTGCTCACTGCCAAATAAACAGTGATCTGGGCCTGGTTACCCATCCCCTCCCTGGCTGTCCGTACATCACCCCCCCAACCCCCCCAAACGATGGATGTAGCATCATTAGGCAAAGAAGCTCGGCCGTTCTCTATCGAAACGGCCGAGGCAGCGGTACCCATCAATCTACCTGGACCCGGGTCCCAGAGATACTGTCATGCGTTACACACAGAAGTGATGTCTGCACAGGCCCTGTCGGAGCGACCCGGCGCCGGCCTTATCTGCGGCCGGCCGGGCCTGGTGCAGCCATCAACCCCCCCCCAACCCCACCCCTGCATGGCCTCTCCCCAGCCTCTCCCCCTACTAATTTATTTACTGCTCCAAACGGCCACCAAGGAGACAACAGACAGGAAAGGAGAAACAGAGAGCTGTCACACTTGCTGACTGCCCTGCCTCATGGGAGTGTGTATGGTGTTGGTGCTACGTGGAGGGGGGGCCTGGAGAAGGTCTTTCTCCACCCAGGAAGGTCCAGATTTGGTGAAGTGGGACTCCTTTTCTTCCATGGGTTCTCCAAGTAGCAGTGGAGTTCACCATATCCAAGGGCATTGCTATATACCACCCCCCACCTCATGTCGTCCTACCTGCCCATTTCAGAATTGTTCTCACCTTTCTCTGCTTCCCATCCAGTGGCATTCTGGAGCCACTGCAGCTTAGGATCCTAAATTAAATGCAGTGAAAGCCTTAATAATTATAGGTTCACGTTAATTTCAACTACATACATTGATTTGAATGTACGATAGTTTATAGGCTTGCACTGAAGTGTAATATTTGCATATAGTTCATGATTGCACTCATTCATTAAACTAAAGCAATCTCACAGAGCGTTTATGAAAAATATATTTTCCGAGGATTTCGCTGAGGATTCTTTTTAACAAATATATTGAAATTGTGTTGAATTTTGAAACAGTTTTATCCACCAAGAAAGGAAAAAGGCCCCTGTGAAGCTTTATTTAAAATCTTCATATGAATAACAATGATTTTGCTTTTTGAAGATGTTATCTTTACATCCCATCCCGTTCCCGCGCTGGAAGGCCTCGTATAAATAGTTGTGTGTAATTGATTTTCCTGTTTGTTATGTTAATGCGAGCGCAGACTGAAACACTAGGATATTCAAATCAAAAGACAAAGCTGTCGTGTGTGAGCCAATCAGGGGGATGGACAAACTGTAAAACACGGGACAGGCTATTGGTAATCAATTGAACTTAGGGGGTGTCCAAGAAGCCATCCACTTTTCAATTGCGCTTCATCTGAGAAACAATTTGAGAATAATGGTGACTAGAAAACAGGCTTTGACATCGTCAATATGGTTGCCGAGTAAAGGACGAATCGTTGAATTGTAAGCTGGACTGCCCTTTGTTGCCTTATCTATGGGATGCCGCTGACACAATGCATTGTAATAATTTGACCGCTGTAGCGGGTAAAGGCATGATGTAACAAAAACTCTGCTAAGTGCGCCGAAGTGCTGTTTGACTTTTTTGCTAATATCCAATTTTTTTAACTGTTAAAACCTACCAATGTGCATCAGTGTTTCTGTATGTTAGCGATGTGTGGTGTGTTCACACACACACCGACAGACAAGATCGTGTGATTGGTAGGTGTTAATGAGTAAAATGTTCGGTGTCGGGTTGTGTAGAAGCACCCTGGGATGGTTAAGTCACTCAGGCTGAAGAGTGGAAGCTTTCGGAGATGGATGTCAAATTTCAGGAAGAGTGAGGTCCAAATTGGAAAAACACAGAGGAACTTGAAAAATAGTAAAATATTTTGAGCCCATAAGAACAATCCAAACGATAAAAAAAAACCCTGTCAGCTTTACTTTTAATTGAAAATGACAAAGTTGACAACATTCACATGCATAAGTAGAATACGGTATGTGGAGGTCATTTTACATTACATTACAACATCATGTTACCTAAATGATAACAATGCACCTCAGAACTGTACAAGTAACTCCTAATGCAGTTACTATGGCTTGAAATGTCAGTGACATTTGGCCTTGTGTTCGCTGTGGGGATGCAGTAAAGTTATACCTTTAGTAAATTCACTTATTTCATTGCTGGTTAAATTCCTAAACGAAAACCATTATGGAGTGCAGAGTGGTCCACTCTAATAGGCCTGACAGGGGTTCTGTAGCCCAGCCGTATGCATGCGTGTGCACAGCCATACCTCCTTCACCTGCGCCTCCCCCTCACAGCCACGCTTCCTCGCCTCTTCTCTAACCTGTTCCCCTGCTGCCATCTTTTGTCTTGTCCTGCTCTTTGCCGCTTTGCTCCCCTGGCCACAGATGGCATGGGAGTTTCCAAGGAGAACTTTAAGGGAAGGGGCAGAGATGAATAATCCTCAAAGAGGAGGAATTATAGGTATATGAGTTTGTGTGTGTGTGTGTGTGTGTGTGTGTGTTTGTGTGTGTGTGTGTTCTTGCTACAGGGGGTGGATCCTGCGTCAGTCTTGGAGGGGTGGATCCTGCGTCAGTCTTGGAGGGTGAACAGTGTCTGACTTGTTAGTCAGCTGCTGTCCAATTTGCTGAGGGTGGAGTGTTTGATTAAAGCATGGCTCCTGTTGGCCTGCGAACCGCCCCCTCCCTTTCCCATCAATCACATTGATAAGTCCCAGAAAGGCAACTTATTTCCTGAGAGGAGGATGAGAAGGGATATCAATTTGGTGTCGCCCCACGGTCGGTCCGCCCAAGCACCGCGTGCAGGTTCAGGGCTGGTGTGCACAGCATCAGGGAGGGGGAGATGGCAACACAGCATGTAGTATTGCTGCAGTATTGTCAGGATAATGTGGGGGGGGGGGATGTTAGTCCATTTTTCCACCTAAATTCCACCAGTGGTTACAGTATATGTGCCAAGTTTGACTGCAAACTGGTGTGTTATTTAGAGACGTAAAAGCTGATCACAGTGTTACAGTCTGGTTTGATAAAGTTGTGTCTGTGATCCTGTGTGGAACGCCTGTCTATATTATTTCACTGCTGTCTGTGGGTGTCCAGAACAAAGTATCAAGGGTACAAAGAGGTGCACATGAGGTCCACGTTCCTGGTGAAGATATACTGTGCGTGACAATGACAGGGTTGTGCCTTCTGACACAGCCTTCAGCTGACAGAAACAGGAGACATGATGTTTGACAAACCAAAGTGCATGTATAATATTGTCAACAATGATTTCCTGTCTGCAAAAGAATTACCAAATGGGTTAGTTAAAAGCAAAAAATTTATATTATGCAAAATTTTATCAATGCAAAATGTATGCTTGTTTAGTTTGTATTTTCTTTACAAATACTTTATAGAGAAGGAATAAATACTTTTAAAAAGATTTCATAATGAGTGTATCATTAGGTATAATCATGATTGTTCAAAATAAATTTTAATGATCCCATGTAAGTACAGAAATTTAAAATTCACTTTCCTAGTCAAAGTCTATCATTAGTGTACATGTTTATAGGTCAGAATGATAGGGAGAAGATTATCTGAAATTCAAGCTCACTAATACAGAACTGTTAGTTAATCAAAAAATTAGATTTAAAGCTAATGATATGTAGTGGAACCATGTCTTCTTGCATACAGTAGTTAGCAAAATGTATATGCAACTGAAATTTATTTTGCGTGATGGGAAAATTCACTGAAATCAGCAAATGCACTGAAATTGTTATAAAAATTATGTCAACTTAGTTTCCCACGCAGATAGTAAGATTTTTTGAATCCAGTTAAAGACATTTTAATAATTTCCTACCAATTCCTTTAAAATATAAATTATCCAAATGTCTTTGGTATACTCTTGAAAATAAGTATACAATTTAATTTAACCCTTTATTGAAATAAATGCTGACAGGCACTCTACCTCTTACATTTAATGTGTTAAAATGAGTTTGTTTGTACCGCCCAGAGCAGCCCAGACACTGGACAGACAGGCGCTGACTGCCTCGCCCAGCATCCTCTGTCTGCTTAGGTGTCAGAACCAGCATGAATATGTAATGAGGCCCCATCACTGCTTATTAATAGATACAAGTCTAATTAACATTCAGCCTTTTCATTGTCCTCCACTTTTAGTTTTCCTTGTCAGCTGCATTATCTCATTTACATATAATTGACATTGTCATTGATATTTTAATTAAACTTTGTGACATCAAATCTGTGTGAGTGTCAGTTTTAGAAGCACATTGTTAATTTTTCAATTTCAGCAGCGTTTATTTCTCTGGCAATGCACAATACAGAGGCTTTTTGCATTTTTTTGTGCACCACTGATTTTTAAATATGCTTTTATGTGCAACTAGTAGAAAAGTATACTTTACAAATAATAAAGTATAATAATAATACGCATTTATCCACTCATACACTGAAATATTGACATATGTACAAAATACAGCATATGTACATAGAGCTGAATGTAACATCAGGAAACCTGGGAGTCAGCACTTTGCCTCTTTTTCCATGACCATTTTATTGTCTTTTATGCACCTCCTGAATGATAATGACACAAATTACAGTTCAGCTTTATTAATAGCGAACTTCAAAAGCCGAAGTGGGGTGGGTGGGGGGGCATCTTTTTTTCCTCTCTTCCTTAAGTGCTAACTTGGGATTTCCTGGACCCATTGTCATGTCAACCGGACCCGCAGCTATTCCATTGTGATGATAATGGATTCGGTGTTGTTGCCTTGGAGGTCATGGGGTCAACATAAGCTCCTTAATGGACTGTGAAATAACTCTAAATGCATTAACCTCCCCGGATCACATGGTGTGCCTCGCGCTCTCACTCGTCCAATCGCGGTGCTTCGCGGCGACAATGCAATTGGATTGAATTTTAATTTGCGAGGCGTATACCTGAAGGAAAATAGACGGGATTTAATAACTGGGGGTGGTGGGGGGGCTGCGAATAATAACGTTAATCACAGGGTGAGGGACAGAGGGAGCCGTGAGGTGTTTTGTTTTGAGGCCCACACTAACAAAGGGGAAAAACACATACAGGAAAGCCTTTAGTTCTTAAATCATGATGCAAAATGTAATATGGCTGTGCACTCCGTGTTTTGTGTCAATGCATGCTGGGATATGCTCCTTTGGCCCCCCCCACCGATGCGTCTCTCCCATGATTAGTCGCTGGTGAGGATCACTGAGTAGCTGATTGCTGTGCCGTGCCAAAGGCAGGACCTTGCGTTGCCCTGCAAAAATAATGACAAACGCGCTGACACAGCCGTATTCCTCGCCGTGACTCCGCCCGGGTTTCACGGGAGGCGCACTCGTCGAAACAAGAAGCAAAGTCCAGTAAAGTTGCATTTTACATGAAATGTGTCTTGTCGGTTTTTACCAGCCGAATTTTTCACTGAGATTTTCTTGAACAGTGCAGTCCATAGAAGCCCATTGCGATGCTAGTTTGACTTCCTGGAGTTAAGAAGCGGTCGGGGGCGGGGGGGGTTGCATTGGTGAGTTAAGCGTCAAAACATAATTGCATTTATCGTTAAATACATAGATGTTTGGGAAAATTGTCTCTGTTACAAAGACTTTAAATGAATGACAAAACCCATTCAGGTATACTCTGGGCTGTGTGCCAACATGGTGAAAAGAGAAACAAGGCAGGGTTCACCTGCCATGAAGGGACACTTACACGCATAACTGCTTGAACTGAATGTCTCTTGAAACAAGAGCCCCCCCCCCCAAGAGGAAACCCGTACAGGCAGGGGAAGAACTCACCCTGATCCAAGATCCCCTTCCACTCACTGAGTCCTCAAAAAAGAGTGAACATATCCGTTACGTGTTTTATATCACCAGAATATTGCATTTTTATGCTGCTTAGGCATAGCACATTTTTAAACTAGGTTTTAAGCTTTTTTGATAATTAGGAATGACTTTGTACTGGTCTTAATTATACATTATTTATAGCACTGTTGATCATTTACGGCCTGTTAGAAAAGTCACGTAGCAGTGAGCTCAACGTTGCTTGTGCTGCCACAGAATGTTCTAGCATCGTGCTCAGTCTGTGAAGTCGTTTGGGTATCTTTATACAGCCTTCCCAGTCAGGGACGAGGTTCCTCAACCTGCGCGGTTTAGCAAACGCGCCTGCGCTTCGGCGGCAGCGTCGAAGCCTCTCCTCTCCCTCGACCGAACCGCAAGAACTTCACATTGGTGACAGAGCGCGTCGCTCTGCGTGCATGAAGGATAAACAGCGATTAATTTCTGTCAATAAACGACGGTTCGAGGCCTGCATCGAAAGCTGAACAATTACTTTTCCATTTTTCCTGCCAAATGGCCTGATGAGGGGAAAACAGGGGATTCAGATGCGTAAATCAGTCTTAATTTTGCCTTCCCCATTAAAAAGCAGCCATTAAGAACCTCTTCGCCTCATTTCATCTCCTTCTTGTTTCACTTTTTCAATTTGTGCGAAAGGGGGAGTTCACTCATCATAAAATTTCACTTTGGCTGGCCTGCCATTTGCATCTGAGCCAATAAATAGCAATTAGCATTAACAATTAAACCAGAGAGTGGAACCAATGGCCTCTCCCTCTGAAGGCAGATGAACGGCTGGAGGAGGTGCCTTTCTCTGAGGACTTGGGAACATTACCTTCCCTGGCCGATGCAGTAAAACACGTTTATTCAGTGGTGTGCGCAGTCTTCACAAAGAGCACAGGCACTATCTGAAGGCCTCTGACATGACCAAGGGGTGAATGTCTTTCCTGAAACAAAAATGAGAGACGTACCACTGCACTTTGTTGATACAGTTTGAAACCTGCTCTGTCTTCTTCTTCAAAAAAGTTCAAAGCTGGTGTTGTGCTCCTTTATAGCTACACACATTCAACGTCTGTTGATTAAAATAAAAGACAAAGATTCTAATTAACTGAAAAAATGTGATAGGTCATGTAAGTACAGATGATTGGATATGCATATTTAAATAATTACAGCAGTTACAGTAACACAAGTATTTTACAGTCCACTCAGAACACCTTACTTTGTAATGTAAAAGGGCATTACAAGAGTATTGCAACACTGTATTTGGTAATTTTATTTATTTTTTCATTTTATTTTACCTTCCAAACTATTTAATTCAGCTAAAGATCACAGAGAGCCTCAGAACACAGGACTCGAGCAGACAAGCACTATAAAGATTTACCCAAAAAAGACAAGAAATGTTTCTGCATAGAGATATATTTTTTATTACAAAAAAAAGAGACAAAGGTGTCTGGCAAACTTGTTTTTCTTCTCACTTTAACACCATCTGGATTATTTTTGTAGGTGATGGTGTAAAGTTTTATATGTGAGAAACACATCAGCATTTTCAACTAAAATTCATTCAGTTTCTTTCAAATGATTCTTCCAAAATTTTGGACCGACTGTTGCGTTAGTGCATTCTTCAAGGAAATTTGGAATGGTTTTCATGCCCTCCCCATGCTTGTTCTCCGCTCCCCTCCCACAGCCAGAGACATGCTGGATTGGATGCCCTAAAATTGGCCACCCATAACCCTATACAGTTGGCCAACGGTCATTATCTGGCAAGCCATGCAACAAACAGACCACCTTATGAAAAATGTCATTTGTGTTTGGTCAGTTTCTTTTTCTAGTAGGGAATTTTGGTTTCTGTTAGTGAAATTAAACTTTGAAAGGTTTTACAGACACTGATGTCCAAACATTGAACTTCAGTTTACCTTTGTTCTGTAACTCCAGACATGAGGAACCATAATGACAGGTTTTATTATTAAGTTCACGCAGGGACGGTAGAAGGAGACGTCTGTTCTGCGACTCGTAGCGTATATCGGGCACCCTCAGTGTGTGGCGCGGCGCGGGAACAATGCACGTGCCAGTCAGCGTGCCCGTCCGGCTGTCACCGGCGTGGCGCAGGTATACCTGTCCGTGCTTTATGAATCTTTTGGCTCATATTAATCATCCAATAAAAGCACTGACACAGCAGAATCATGGTCCTGCCCAACAATCCATGGAGTAAGGACGGCGGCACCCAAAAGCGAAGCTAAAAAAAAGAATGGGGGGGAGGGGGCGTGTAGGTGGGGAGCAGGGCACTCTGGTGAAACCAGAGGAGCGGGGTGCTTTTATTAACATCGCGGGCCCATTAGAAAACTCTCTGTTCACCTTCACTGGAGCAATAAATGAAGAAGCTCCAAAGCTTGGGACTCCTACTGTCTCCACGCGCGTAATGCTCAGGCGAGCACTAGTCATGTTGTAACGCTTGTAAGAAACAGATGTTCCCTCCCTGACAAATCTCCGCTCTTGATTTATTATTCATTTGCTCAAATCACAATGGAAAGTCTTCGGCCCATTAATTAAATCCCAAGCAAAAATAAAATTTGCAGGCGAGAGCTCATTACTGGTAAATGACTTTGACACATCATCAGATTTGAAGGTAAAGCGGACGACTTTTGGAAGTGAAAGGTGGGAGAGGCGAGGTCCGTTCTGCCCGTCCCGCTCATTTTGAGGTCCAGGGGAGACGGGGCAAATGCAAGTCCAGGAGGTTAAAGTTCTACTGTGGGACAACAGGGACAGGAGAAGGCCCTCGGTGTGATTGTGGCAGTTAAATAATGGCTGGAGTGTTAGGGGCAATGAAAACATAAAAAGTATAGAACTACCTTCAAGTCATTTTAAACTGTATTATGTCACAAATGTGAAGACAGATATAACTGATAAACTTTGATACTTTGTGATACTTTGTGGTGTTAAGCCATCCCATGTCTTTATATATAGTATTTTAGGGTAAGAAAGAATTAAGATTTAAAGGTGTGCCAAAACAGACAGCCTGGGAGAGAAATTAGTTGTTGTTTTTAAGTGTTGTTGAGTAAGTATCGACTCATGGTAACTCTTTGGATACTTGACCCTGATTTGCGTCCAGTTTTCAACAAGTGGGCTATGACTGGACAGAGGGACATCTGTTGGCTGTGGTGACCGAGTCTATCCACTGCATTGCAGGTCAAGTCCTCCTTGAAACAAAAAGACAAGCTTGGAGACCCACACTGGTTATGTTTTTAATAGTATGGAATAGCACAACAACCTTATGCTGTTGATTTGCAGAGGTTTGGTGTCTCCTAACATAGTATTAATTATTTTGTAAAGTATCCATTTAAAACCACTTCCATAACACATGGACAAATTGCGCAGCACGCCTGCCAATTCCAGTGTGTCAAATGATCTTTTAATTACCTTTTTAGCTTTGCCAATTGAGAGCAATTAAAACAACAGAAAAGAGCCTCCCCCCACTTGAAACACTTGCTGAACACAGTTTAGCTTTCAGGGATTAGGTCATGTTGGAGGATGAGAAAATTGCTCTGTCTCGCACCTTCATCTCCAGAAGCTTGTGAAGTGTCTGGTGGGTTTTTGTTTTCATCATTTGCTGTGCAGTCTGTAGGTCTGGTTTGTAAACACTAACAGACAAAAATCAAGTTACACTTGTGATTAAACTAATATATATTTCTTGTAAATTAATTCTTTCTTACCCTAAAATACTGTATATAAAGACACTTAAGAAGCAGCTTTTTAAGGTATTGTTTGCAGCATAATGGGTTTTTTCAGAACATTTAGCATGACAGGTCAAACACTTCATGCTGAAGACCCATTCAAACATTTAGGCTAGTGAAGTAAAAGAGGTGGTGGTGTGGTGGTTAGCACTGTTGCCTTGCACCTCCAGGCCTGGGGTCTGTGTGTGTGGTCTGTTTGCATGTTCTCCCTGTGTTTGGTGGGCTGCCTCTGGGCTCTCCAGTTTCCTCCCACAGTCTGAAGATGTGCAGGTTAGGTTGATTGGTGTTTCCAAATTGCCCATAGAGTGAGTGTGTGTGTGTGTGTGTGTGTGTGTGTGTGTGTGTGTGTGTGTGCATGCGTGCGTGCATGTGCCCTGTGGTGGGTTGGTGTCCCTTGCCCTGTGCCTCATGGGATGGGCTCCAGGCTTCCTGCAACCCTGAATTGGATAAGCAGTACTGAGAATGGATGGAAATAAAAGAAGCGAAGGTTTTTATCAGACTGGGAGTTACCTTGGATGGCTTACCGAACGTCCCTGGAAATATATTCATCACATGTGCTGGAGGCCTAAATGACTATTGATTAGCATCAGAAAAAGAGCAGGTTTGATGGGCTGTTGTAGCCAGATCTCTGAGCAGCTGCTCCGCTCCGCTCTGTTCGACAAACGCTGAGTGTGGAGTAAACGTACCCCTCGGTCTCTAGGCCGCGTTCCCCCCCTCCCACTTTTAAACCTGTCACCACTACAAAGGTGAACTGACGGATGCTAAAATGAAATGGTGTCACTTGTCAATGACAATTTAATGATACTTATGTTCTGTAATAGAGAGATGGGTGGATCTGAGCGCATGTTAAAGACAGAGACAGATATAAAAAAAAAAAAAAGAATAACATAAACATCACCTAAGTGATTTAAACTTCCTTTGCTCGGCCAGTACCTTGTAGGTGGGGAGTGGGGGGGTGTCTAATTATTGGGCACACAGGGACAGCATCATTTCTGCTTGGCATCGTTGATGTGTGGCAACTGGCATCTTCATTGGCAAGGACCCCCTTTGAGGGAAGCGGAGGGGGCAGATTTAGGCAAAGCAATATGTATACCGCACGCACCCAGTCTGGCATGCCCGGCGTGTGTTGGCATCCGCTCCGCCGTTCCCCTCACACTGCTTTCTGAGCGCACGTGTTTGTCTAAGTGTGTTTGCCAGAACACACTGTTAATGACGGTTTGATGTGTCAACACAAACAGAAAGCTGGCACTCGCACCATGAGTCAGTGTAAAGCATTTCATCTCCTCACTCAGTTAGTCACTGATGTTTTTTACCGCAGCAGTGTTCACACTTCACCGTTTGTACATTTTACTCTTCCTTATTCAGTGAACCCCTCCTTGTAAGCACATACAGTGCCAGAGTCCCTCTCGGGTGGTAAACTGACAACATTTACCTGCAGTGGCATCAGACACTTGGAATGTAGTAAAGGTCATGAGTTTAAAATTCAGGTCATAGGTGTTTTTTTTTTTTTTTTTTTTGTCCTCATCCAATAATAACCGTGAAATTTTCTTTGGAAAAACAACAAACTGAAATGTAAATTATCTCAAATTTTAAAATAGGATTTTTTTTTTTGATGAAAGAAGTTTGAATTTTAATTGCACAGGATTTGAATTTTGGTTTGAATTTGGTTTGAATTTTAATTGTAACTGTAAAAATAACACATGCTTTGAGTTTAAGTGTCCATCTTCAAGTGGAGGGATTAGGCAGGGGGGGGGTCTCAGATTATTATTGCGGGGTAAAGGGAGCTGGAAAGGCAGGGTACAGAGGCTGAAGAGAGGGGAGAGGAGGGACCTCATCTGTGGCAGAACCCAGGGCCCCCCAGCAGTCATGGGCGAGGTGGTGTCCAGCAGGAGGTGACAGGACCGGACAGCACGTCACAGGCCAAGCGTGACCCTTCACCGTCAGGCCCGTCCCCCGGCCTGGCAGTTCGCCTCTCTCCGATGAGATGTGAAGAGACAAGGCAGGGATGTTCTTTTTTTGAGACGTCACATGGGCTTGCGTGGATCCGGAGGCTGGCAGCGAGAGCCACATTTCCCCGTCTCCCGCGTCACTTTAAATTACCGCACCTTTACCACACCGCTTCTGTTTACCTTGGGGCTCTGCGCGTCTCCTGCCTTCTGTGGAATCCACAGGTGGCCGGGAGCCTTTTCCAAAGGTTGTCTTCAGTGGTAGAAGAAGACAACATTGCAAATTGCTCGCAAAATGGCCAGTAACAACGAATAAAATCACAGAGAAACTGAACAAAAAGGACAGGAACTTCGGAGGCACTGTTACAAGACATGACCTTTGTAGTTTTATCTGAAAAGGAAATAAACAGATGAAAAGTTACTGTGCTGTATTCCTTAAAGGATTAAGAAAACACACACACACACACAAACCCGGATACACACACGCACAATCAGAGATGCGCGCGCACACACAAACACGTGCACACAGTTTACTTTTTCCAGTAAACTTGCAGCAGAAGTTTTCACACAGTGAGAAAGAACTGGAGCAGGATGAGGAGACATGCAAACAGGTCTGAGCAGCAGCATCCTGCCCCAGCTGTGGGGGGGGATGCTCCACATCCAGCAGGAGAGACAGCTGGGCCAGGCCTCAGACACAGGAAAGCTGTAACCAAGTGCTGGAAATATACCAGTCACATATAAATACATTGTCATAAACATTACACTATAGTGCCATACTCTTCAATACTTGCTAAACGGGAATGCAGAAATGTAATCAATTTACAGTGTTACTCTGTACATTTCACACAGGTGTGCATGTGCTGTATTTACTATTAGTGTCATGTGATAAAGTCCAGCTCACAAATCACTATGCTGTAACCATCCTGTCTCTCCATAAAGGGATACGCACATCTGCAGTCATCATCATTCCCAACTGCAGGGCTGTTATTTCCTTTTGTAAGACATACTGTACTTTGCTTTTTGTTAATTCTGCTGATGGTTTCTGAGAGTTTTCCATCCGTGTTAGAGGTTGGGATGCTTCCAGTGTGGGATTCATGGGTACAAAGGGAAGCGGGCTCCATGACAACATCAACCTCCAACTACACACTAGGTCAGGATATCGAAAATGATTACATCACAAGTTTCACATTCTGAAGTCAGAACGGAAAACCAAAATAATCGTTGAAAAGTAGCAGCTCCTATTCAAATTTGAACTGTAATGCTTGTGAAGTGACGTGTTTTTCACATTACTAATAAACTGTACCTCGGTCCTCATGGCTACTGTACAGTCGCATTGATATTTATGTGTAACAAATTCACCATAAAATTCGATGCAAAAATGACTTTTGCTTTCAGCATGAAAATCCAGCAAGTGTCAGTCTGACAAAGCAACATTGTCATCCACTGTAAAACCTGTTCATCTCAGCGCCATGTCCGAGAAATGTCTTCTCTCCGGCTGGTGTGTCACTGATGCTAACAACAACAGCGACTTTACGCTCACAATCTCCCTTTGCAGCACGTTTATTCCTTTTGCCGCGGTCCCAAAGCGTGGCGCACTCATGGCTCTGCGGAGAACTAAATCAAATTTGTCTGTCTTGTCAAATCGTTGTCAAAGTGGTTGCGTCACGATTAGATTAACAGTTTTTGCCAAGCAGTTGAAGCCAGGGAAATGAGACGAGGATATTTTACAATATATATATATTTTTTAAAGTATCTCACACTGGCGCAGGTGAGGCAGAGGGACAGTGAAGTAGTTTGCTGTTGCCCCTTACAAACCATTAATAAGGAGTTTTTGGGATCTTACAAACCACACATTAGGGGTTTCTGTGATGTTACAGACCACACATTAGGAGTTTCTTTGACCTTAAAGACCACACATTGGGGGTTTCTGTGATGTTACAG
>JABJVR010000021.1:4014176-4049075 GCA_025773905.1 Chitala chitala | reverse complement strand
ACCACACATTAGGAGTTTCTGTGATGTTACAGACCACACATTAGGAGTTTCTGTGATGTTACAGACCACACATTAGGAGTTTCTGTGATGTTACAGACCACACATTAGGGATTTTTGTGACCTTACAAACCACACATTAGGGGTTTCTGTGATTTTACAGACCACAAGTTTTTCAAGAAGTGAGGAAGAGAAGAGGCACAGAGGAGGTAGCTCAGCTCACTTGTCTTCTCCCCAGCTTTGTGAGCCACACACGGCACAACGCACCTGAGTACAGCCCACCCTGCCGGCTGTGGTCTGAGGAACCGAAGTTCATTTACAGCCTATTCGGCTTTTATTTACCAGCTTTGTCTTTGTTATCTTCTCAGGCAACCACTCCTAATGAGGTAGAAATTCACTTTTGTCAAACTTTTAGTAATTTTTACTCTTTCAGACAGCAGTAGTGCCCTGCTTGTTTCCAATATGAAATGAAGAGTCAAACTCCACACATAATTCTCTCCCACACGCTCCTTTCCGTCTTTCAGAAAAACAAGGGCGAGTTCACGTGCGTGGTCCGCCCTGCTCAAAATAAAGAGCTGAAACGGAGGCACGCCTCAGCCAGTAATGACGTTTTCCCAGGACCCCCGCATGAGTGACAGCGTGAGGGACTGTTCATTAAAGCACCTCGATCGGCCTTGTGGTTACAATTCCCATCTCCTCGCCTCTACCTGCGGTCTTCAAGGACACGCCATCCGCGCGCTTCGTCGAGCTGCACGCCACATGGCTCCAGGCCAGGCAGATGCTGTGGCCAATTTTCACTGTTTGTGCGAATTAAAACTGACATCTTACTCACATTTTTTCCCTTTGCTGAGTTTTCATGTTTACAAATGTCAGAGTATGACCAGAAAAATAAAATGACACCAATTTATGGTTTTATTTTTTTACTGTTTTTGTTTTTCCATGTGCCTCGGAGAAGGAGAAACTTTCAGTAAGCTTTTGAAAAGATTTTTAAAGGCATCCTTGACAATAGACCTATAAAATATTTTTCTTGTTGATGGCAGTTTTCCCAAGAGATGCCTGCTGATTTTGCTGACTGTTTAATGAGGAACAAGAATTTTCTAAGTTTAAAAATGAATAAAATAGATTAAAAGTTAAATTAGGTAGTTAGGTAGTTTATTACAGTTTGACAAAATCAAATAAAATACATACATCAACAGTAACAAACAAACCAATCAAACCGAAAAAGGGTGTAGTCGAAGCCATCGCTTATTATTCTACCCCTTTGCCTAAATTTTAACCTACTCAGTTATATAATTATGTTAATTCAATTATTTTGCAACCAGAGAAACACTAAAACACTATCTATTCATCTTTATATTTACATATCATTACTGTTTTAACCAATTTTTTTTTTACTTAAATATATTATCGCATTCTTTTATACTTAGTATTACTTGAGTATAAATATTATTATATTATATTGTCAATATTATAATTGAGTTAAATTAATTATTCTATAGATGGGAAACAACTTTAATACATATAGTGTTGCTAAATTAGTTAAAACAGCTTTACAAGAAAAGATGCGTTTGAACTTAAGACAGCTGAGATCAAGGGTAAATGAACTGTCTGTGATTACACTTGGAAATTGTGGGATTAAGCGCATCAGCTTGCTGAGAAAAGGTGTTGGTTTAACTGGCTTTCCTGTATCACTGCATGCCTTCGGTTGGCTTGGGATGCCCAACAGTGGAAACCACCCACAGGCCACATCGGTAAAACAGACTCGTCCACCCGTGGGACACGCATGTTCAAAAACCATAGAGTCTCACACAGAAACGATGGTGCAAACATTTTGTTCCCGATCCCCGTGACTCACG
The DNA here is from genome assembly GCA_025773905.1 of Chitala chitala. Taxonomy (NCBI): domain Eukaryota; kingdom Metazoa; phylum Chordata; class Actinopteri; order Osteoglossiformes; family Notopteridae; genus Chitala; species Chitala chitala. Next base: position 4,047,222 of record JABJVR010000021.1, on the reverse strand, counting down.
GCTCAGCACTCAAGGTCATGCCAAAGTCACCGTTGCTGGGTTTTTCGGCTGCACGTCACCAGCACTATGTGCTGTGGCAGCTGCCCACGGAGGCCCGTGGCTGCAATCAGAAGCAGGGCAGAACCGGAGTGAAGCCGGCCATACCGTCGGCGAAACGAAGGCATCAGAGAGGACACACCTGACAGGTGAGGCACGCTGGCCGAAGGGGAGACCACAGTGTGTCAGGAGAGTCCTGACAGAATACACTTACATACACCAGTCCTGCGCGCTCTCGTGTGATCAAGTGTGTTCCCAGTACAAGACAAGAACCAAAATTAAACCACAATGGCATAATTACTTTAATTAATCACAATTCAGTTAATTACAATTAATTGCAGTTCGTGTTATGCATAACCCATTGCAGTACCAGTTAGGTCCTTTAGCACCACTCGTTCCTTTAACTTGATGTACTGCTAAGGACTTCATACAAATAATGCACAACAATAGCAAATAAAGGCTAATATTTTACAGTTGGTATGTAGTATAATAAAGTGTACGTTTTGTACTTTCTTTGTAAGCCTGTTACCATTAAATGCTGGTTGAATAGGAAGTTACCTGTTCTAACCAGCAAGGGGTTTTCCTTCATATTTGCAGTTCAATAACAAACAGGTTTGCTCACACAACAGAGATTACCCAAAGAGGGAACAGTCTTTCCAGCAAGATCCCACACTGGCTCCTCAAATAACCAAGCTGTTTAGACCCCTCTGAATGAACATTGAGGGTTTTTTCCATTTTCCCTTTAGACGTGTTCTGGAAGTGTTTGCAGCTGGATAGTCAAAATGTATGTTTTCATGGTGACTTGATGACTCAGAACTCTGCACATACTGGGTGTGTGAGGCCACCAAGACTGTACTGGGTGTGTGAGGCCACCAAGACTGTACTGGGTGTGTGAGGCCACCAAGGTAACTGTACTGACAACCAGAAATATGTATGCTTGCATGAGTGTGTGTGTGTGTGTGTGTGTGTGTGTGCATGTTGTGTGTGTATGTGTATGCGTGTGTGTGTGCGCGTGCATGTTGTGTGTGTATGCGTGTGTGTGTGTGTGTGTGTGTGTGTGTATGCTTGATGTAGACTAGCTCACAGCTTCTTCCACAGAATGAATAAAGTTTCAGGGAACAGAGCTCACCAGGCTGAGTGTCTGTAACCACTGCCATTCTCTGGTTACCAGCAGGCTGAGTGTCTGTAACCACTGCCATTCTCTGGTTACCAGCAGGCTGAGTGTCTGTAACCACTGCCATTCTCTGGTTACCAGCAGGCTGAGCTCCCGGCAGCTCCTCTGACGTAAACAGTATGGAGCTATGAGATGTAAGACACCACTTCCCAGGAGAGAGCTGCTCATCCAAATCAGCAAACACATCGGGGGCTGCCACTGTGACCACATCACTGTCTCCGCAATGGGTGACTGGATCAGGAATCTAACTGTTACACTCAGGGCTTGTACCTGGAGCACCTTAAACAGCTGCTGTGTAACTGTGAGGGAGGTCCTTTGGAGCAGTCTCTACCCCCCGTCCTCTGAGGAGGACATGGAGGTTACTCTGGGCCTACTGACACTGGCCTGCCATCACCTCTTGGGAATAAGGAGATCTGCAGCTTAAAATGATCCATCCCAGTACAGCTCATTCTGAGGCAGCGATGACAGATGGGAGGGGCCAAATGGAAACCCCACCCCGTGCCTGTGGCATTGACCAGAAAACACACATGACTGGAAAACAGACAGCATGCATGTGAAGGAAGCGCTCAAGCATTCTCATACATGTTTTGAGCCCAAACAAACAGTTTCATGTTTCCTTGCTTTTATTCATAGAAATGTAAACCTGGTACTTATTCAGGCACTTCACACTGAGTAACATCACTGTTAGCCAGCAGTCTTCACACTTTCTTACTAGACTTACCTCAGGATGTTTTTTGTATAGACTCCAGGGATTTCATGCCAGAATGCAACACATAACAACACATGTGAGTGGGTGTAGCATCAAAGTCCTCTGGGCACAATGTCATGTTAAAACTTTATTTATCTGGCAACCTTACCTCATTTGCATCATAAAGCACACATCGTTTACATGGTCTATGTGAATGCTTCGTTCATAAGGCGAAATAATACATTGAGGTCCATAACTGAACCATTATCTTTTGGAAATTCTGCCATTCATTTCTAACTTCATTGGGTTTGTGAAAGCCACTTTATTAATTCAACATTTATTATCATTGACGTGGCCACCAGTTAGTGATAAACGTAATCTGTGCACTCATTTTCAAATATGGTGACCGAGGGAGTGTTGCGGTGTGACAGAGCTTTTCACAGGATGTTCAGGGTGTGGAGTGCTCCCCAGATGGAACACCAAACCCAGTGCCAGACTCTCAGGGTCTACATTTCAGCAGCCCCCCTTGTCCTGATCTCAGCCTAACAGCCCTGGGGGTGTGAGGTAACATAGCCCACTGAGGTACCATGCCATCCTATCATAAATGTTATTGTGCAAAAAAATATAATGTGTTTTAACACACTGCAGAACCTTAAAACCGTAATTTATTTTTTCGGCTACTAGGCCTCATGCTAAACGCACTGTGTTAATGCTGCACAAAGATTGGAAGAAGTGGCTAGTGTCCACCCAATGCTAATTACAGAATATTCTATCAGAAGAAAACATTTTTCAGGTTCTGCTATATGTTCATATGCACCAAGGGCACAAGCCTGCAACTTAGATTTAAACAGAGACTCTTCATTTACTGTGTGCGGAGAGCATTCCCACTTTATTTTCATTAATCTTGGAGCATGCATACATGAATATTGTGTTATATAGTAATGGTATCTTTTAAATTTGGAAGGCATCGGAAAATGCCTACTGTAAATGTAATTTATAATAAACGACACTGGAGCTTTCAATAAAGCAAAAAAAAAAAAAAAAAACACATCTGGACACAAATATTTGTAATGCAAACAGCTTTATAATGTGGTTATCTTTAACTTTTAACTGTGCTTGCTTACTGTTATTTTATTGAGCAAATCTATTCTTCTGTGTTGCTACATTAAAAATTGTGAATTACTTTTTAGATAAACTATCTTGTTTATTTGTAAATCCTGAGATAAGGTAGGGCAAGGTGGCTCTTTCCTGGGTGAAAATGAGCTTCGTACAAACAAACGTGCAAAATATATAGTCATATACAGGCGTTTCACTTTAAATAGATGCATACTGGGGTGAACAAAAAAAAAAAACAGAAGATGAAAAAGTCCGACTTTTAAACTGAAAAAAAAATCACATCCGATGTCCTTCGTTGGACCAATCAGAAATGCACCCTTTTCTCCGCTCAATTTATAAAAGTCCTCGGCCCTCCCGACCCCACACAGGGAGAAGCTAAGATCGTTCAAATTATGCCCTAATTACTGCATTGCTTAGGAAAGTGGAACGGTCTGATTTGAGTGTGGCCTGCTTCTGAAATAGCTCCCCCGGTTCTATTAAAAAAGATATCAGTACATCAAGGTGTGCTTTCCTGCGCTCGCAGACACCCGCTTTGTGGCCTAAGACACCGTACCAGAACGTATCTCCTCATTCTCATTAATGTCCGAGTCAATGAACATGGGATGGAAAACTAAATGGATTGTGGAGAGGGTGCTTTTTGAGTAAGGTCTTAAATATCTTCATGATATAGAGGTAGAAATGTTTGCTCTATTTTTTAATTACATTTTAATTATGAGGAGTACTGCTCTTAATCAGTGGCACGGATAGGAAATCGCGTTTTACCGCATGAGTAAATGAATTGCACTGATCTTATAAAAATATAGCTAAAATGAAAATAGGATCTCCCTATGTTTACAGATCTGATCTACAGAAAACAAGTGATTGTTCAATGTGGGGGAGGGACGAGATGTCAGTCTTAAGAAATGTCGATTTGTTTTCAAATGGTTGTTTTGGACAAATAAAAAAAATCCTTATATCTGCACCCTCGTTTTGCTCTTCGCAACAGAGATAAAAATGACACTATTCTATAAATTACATTTTTTAATCTCCAACTTTAAGACGATGTTGGCCCATTAAACCATGGCAGTTAGATTTCTCTAAACTCCCCCCTCGTGCCATTAACTGCAATATCTAATTAAAACTCAAAAAGGGAGTCATCTTTGATTGATAGGATCTCTTTTTACTAGTTTGCATTTTAATGTTCATTAATAAACTTTTATTGTTTTGCTAATTATAATACCCCCTTTAGATAATGACTTTTCCAGTTTGTTATAAAATGCATTGAGCTACATATGGAAATTATGATGCCGGACCTCTAAAGAAAATGTATTAAAAATTGAGCAAGGTCCATTGTTATTCAATGCAAATGATAAGAAAACCAACAATAGATCTGTACTTATTTATAGTTCTGCTTCTGTTGTGAGTCATAGTAAGACAAAGTGTATAAAACACTCAGAGGTGTTTGTTTTTCAGAAGAGCAGAGTTACAGAAATAAATTGGTACCTTCATTTTAAGTTTACGTTTATCTACGTGCATCAGAATGAAACCCTCGTTTTCATGTTCAAGAGGAAGCAATGGCAGCTGTCTTGGAAAAGGTGCAGGCCGTTATATTAATTGCAGAGAAACCAATTACCAACTGAAAGATAATATTTCAATAACGTTTCTTTTTTCTGGTACACAGTAGAGGAATTATGAGCACTGAATGTCAGTGTCCAGAGAAATCTTCACATACTGAAGGTAGGTCGGTGGGGGGGGTCATTGTTTAGGGGGTTTCCACACGTGTATGTTAAGTGTACATCTTAAGAAAAGCAGAGCTTGTCCCCAAGTATGGCGTAACCAATCACAGCTCTCCTGTCACACACCAGAAAAACATTCCCCCCTACCCCCCCATCATACAACTTCGCAACACCAACGATTGACGGCTGAATCAGTCTGGCCCAGAAAGAGGGGCTGTAGCTAACCTTTTGTAATAATATGCTCCCCCCCTTACATACACAAGCCCCCCCCCCACACCTTACTGGTGCCACACTCTGCTGGCGGGTTGGACCGCACGTGATGGATCACGACGGCTAGCTGATAGTGCCATTACTCACTGACACGCACACCTACCTGACACCTGTCCCCCATGGACCCGTCAGCCCCCCGACCTGGGCCCGGCGGGACCCGTGCACTACAGTTCTGCACAGCAGCAAACACAGGGAGACGTTCTGGAGCAACCACGCAACTAATGTAGGACATTTGCTTTTCTTTCTTTTTTTTGCATCTCGCGCTCGTGCAGGATGCTTTGGGACATGGTGAACATAACACAGCCAGTGTAATCCAAGCGTTAATCTGTCTCTCTGTGCTTCCTTGACTGTGAATATAACGAGCAATTTGGCGTTCAGTAACACGTTGGTAAAACTTTCAAATAATTCCAAATGGGCAATGAAGGGGATCACTTAACATGTTCTACCTTGGGAAGGAGACACAAGGCCTGAGTCAACAAGATGACATCACACTTTTCTTTAAAATTAGTGAAGAAATGTAAGTGTGAAAATGGTACTGTTTATTCTACTATAATAATCAAGTTTTCACATCAAATACTACCATAGTTTGTATTATAATTTTGTAAACTGCTAATATTTTTAAAGGATCTGCCCCATACCTAGAACATGAATGTGTTGTGGTGTTTTACTCTGTGTTCAGTGGCTGGAGAGTGTGCTCAAGGCCAATGGTGTTCTCAGGTTGGGCAGTGTGCTCAGGTTCACTGTGCTCAGGTTGGGCAGTGTACCCAGGTTCACAGTGCTCAGGTTTGGCAGTATGCTCAGGTTCACAGTGCTCAGGTTGGGCAGTGTGCTCAGGTTCACTATGCTCAGGTTGGGCAGTGTGTTCAGGTTCACAGTGCTCAGGTTGGGCAGTGTGCTCAGGTTCACTATGCTCAGGTTGGGCAGTGTGTTCAGGTTCACTGTGCTCAGGTTGGGCAGTGTGTTCAGGTTCTCTGTGCTCAGGTTGGGCAGTGTGTTCTTTTCTTCACTTTTTGTGTTGCTTTGTAAATGCCATTGTGTATCCTAGTCAAAATATGCCACCCATATGAGAGACATGGGGAGCATCCATCACATTATTAAATGGTTACAGGTATATTATTTAGACCTGAACATCACAGTTTCAGCACCTGAGCCTTTTCACTCCAGCTAAACTCTGCAGGTTGTTGGGTTTCCAATATGAACTTTTGCTGTAATCAGATCCTTCCTGCAATTTGAATACACAGTATTAGTTAATACACAAGTATCCATTATTGTGCAAAGATTGTTACCCACCACTTATCAACCAAACTGATATATCTCTCACACACATTACAGAGCTTGTCTGGATTTCACTATTGGTTGTATTAGCCTAAAGCACTCATAAGCACATTAGCTAATTAAAATATTTTAAACGGAATGACGGCTTCAGTTGGACACTATTTTGCAGGGATCCAGGACATGAAAGGTTTCTTTAAAGAAAATCATGACACAGAACACAGAATCAGAGGCAGAATGAACTGGCTGGAAAAGGTTGGTTCCTTAAATGACTCAGTACAAACCACATCAAGATCTACACAAATTCATAAAACAAATGAAAATTATATATTAAGCGAGTTACTTTTGACATTTGGGTTACATGGATATTATAAACAAAGTATGGTTTTTATAAACTAGAAAAACTGTAAATTACCATGAATGGGCAATATATATCCATTTTTTGTCACATTAATAGAAATACATTTTAAACAATGCGCAGTGATAAATGCAGATGTAGGTAAAGACAAAAAAGTGTTGAACGGATCACTTACTTTTTCCATTTTAAAAACACACAGTCATTTCCCCCTTCATGTTACACGCCCTTGTTGAAGTTTGCAGACACATCTTTCTTTGTTCGTCCACTCTTGCAGTTACTTCCCAGTCCAGCCTTCAGTATCAGATGCTCACTGTCAGATATCCTAGTGAAAGCATCCCTGGGGGGGCGGGGTTTAGAGCTCCCTAAGACCAACCTATATCACAGTGGTGGACCTCCCACTGACACCAGCCTCAGGCCTCCTGGACACCCCCTGTGGCCACCGCGGCCCTAGTCTATCAATCTTGACAGGGGGACACGGAGAGGCTGGCTTCATGACAGAGGATGATTTAAGACGAGACTGTGGACAGTCATGCATCGCTCGATGTATTTGTACCCCTTGCAGAATGGGACAGTTCAGAGCCAGAGGGACAGCGTGATGTAAGAAGTGAAAGAGAGAAAAATTGAAGCGTTTCTTTTCATGGCAAAGTTCCACATGGGCAGCGAAGGCCCAGATGTACATAAATGTGGCTTTCTTTGTATCTAAAGTAAATCTTTTCTCTTTTATCATGACTTGTCGTTAAGCATGTGCTATTGAATGCATTACTGATAAAGCCTTCTTTTACATTGGACTGTAAAGTTTAGTAATGGTTTTAGCATTTAATTTAACGCTCACATAATTTATTTAGCATTATCTGAGAGAGATAATCCAGAACTAGCTTCATTGTCCTCTATCTTCTGACATTTCAGGTTACAATTTCACTCTTAATTCTCACAATGAGCTCTTTGCTGGATTAATGTCATTAATTGAGATATTTCACCTCAGACTATGTTACTTATTTCTTTCTGTGTGTAAGTCAGGAGTTAGTGAGAGGAGTAGCACATGTTGGTGTGCTCAGTATCCTTGTCCATATGACTGGGGTGTCACATGGTGTGGCCTCACAATTGAACATCCTTCAACGGTCTGATCAGCTCTTCAAACCTCTCTGGCAGTCGTCAGAGGGCTTTCAATCCAAAGAAGTCTCCACCAGCAGTGTTAATGATTTATTGACTGTCACTTGTTCCAGGTCATTTATTCACACTTGTTACAACAAACCTAAAACGCTGTGCTGAATATTGTTAATCATGGATGTTTTACAGATTGATGCTGGTTCATATAAGCCTGTGTAGTTTGGGAACATTTCATATTCTTCCATCAAGATGCCACTTTTGCGTCCACTTGCCATTAAAGCCGACCAACAGGTATTTGTATTTCAAATGATACCCTGAAGATTTACGATTACATCACACTACATGTTACATTACAAACATTGTGTGTACCCAGTGCCCGCCTGGGCACCATCTGAGCAGGATGCCTTTTTAGAGCTGCTGACTCCTAGTGTACCCTCTTGGATGAAGCTTCACCCAAGGGACACCATAAGCCATTGAGAGTTACTTCAACACCTGGAGCAAAGGAGGACTATACTGTGTTTTTTACATCATAGTGCTACTTACATTCATAGTCTCAATAAGTACCAGTTTATTCTGTAATGTTAGCATGCCCAGGAGGGGCTAGGCAGCCAGTCAACCTTGGGCCCCCAGAGGTTTTTTTCTCTGCACTGTGGAGTTTTTGGTTTCTCTCCTCTGCTGTTGTCTGGCTTCATTTGTATTCATTCCTACTGCTTATTAATACCTGCTCTTTCTTCTGTAAAGCGCTTTGCGGCACATTGTTGTAAAAGGCGCTATATAAAAATGAATTGAATTGAATTAAATTAAATTGAAAACAGGAGAGTGGAAACAGATAAATAGCAATTAATTGTTAAACTCAGTTGACTGTGAGTACCATCGTCATGAGTCTAACAAAGTATATAAAATAGTTTGCTTTACAATTTCTAGATTTACAGAAAATATTTTTGCATGTTAAAGTACTATTAGAGTCCAAGATCAAATAAGTGCAATAATCACAGCTTTTTTCTCATTTCTTGGGCTGCAGAAGCAAAACTGTTTTTGTTTTTTCTGCTTACTTCACATTTCTATATAAAGCAGCTTACAGCCCTGCCTATTAATAGAATGGCGTATTCACATGAGCAATTCATCTTAGGTACTGGCTTAGGGGTACAACAGCAAGACTCCTCCAGGGATACAAAGCGTCCAACTTTTGGTTTTCAAGTTTGTGTCCTTAACCATTATATTACCTGAAGCACATGTTGTCCTCTCACCATGAGTACAAACCAGCAATAGTTATGTACCAACCAAACACATATATGGTATCCATTACAAAAGGCTAATATTTAACTGCTTAATAAAACTTTGTCAGGTTTTTTTGTATTTTTTTATTGTAGTATTTTATCTTTGTTTAATATTGTTTTTAACAGGGTATTTCTAAAGACCATACAGCCGAAAAGGCCAAATTGAATATTTCATAACTGAGCAGGGTAAGTTCAACGTAAAGAATATCTGTGCATCGCCATGCTTATTTTACCAATTTCATCTAATAGAGGATCCTTATGCATTGATATTAAAAAAGAGCAGGGGAATCACGGCCCATCTGTCAATCCTGTATTAATCATTTACTCCTGAACAGTCACTAAAATCACCATCCATATCGTACCTGACCTTGGACACTTAATTTTTTAACCATATTCAAAGATGTTATACGGCTGTCGTCGAGGCTGTAGAGTACATCCACACGTGGCTCGGGAAACGGTAATCAATACACAGAACAATAATGAATTTGAAAGCAGTTACGTTTCCAGTTTAACCTGACATGAAAAGCTAGGTCAAAGTCAAGGAGGATTTTAGACCTACACAAAGGCAGGAAGCGACGTACTGTGCATTTTGCAAAAGATCAATGTCAGAAGTCGAGAGATAATTCACTCTCGGTTCAATGACCAATTACCACCGCACTGACGGGGGAACCTTTTTTACTTTGCATAATTATTAATGTCATATCCATTCTTCATATGCAACAGGGCGAGCCTGAATGCTCCTGCAACAATCATTACTAGTTCTTGTTTAATCACAGGAAGTGTATGCACTCTGGTTTAGCATTGCATTTGTAGCACCAGATAAAGGATGGAGATGGGGTTTCACTTTCAAGGAGAAATGTTCATGCTGAATACAAATGGCTCATCGCAGTCTAAAGCATCATATGCTTAAGTGTGTAAGTGCTATTCCTGCCTGTAATGTGAGCGTCATTCCCAGAAAGAGTGTGCACATAAAGGAAACGTGGAAGGGTCCAAACACACACAAAGTGTGTACACAGCCAGAAGGTGTGCTTGGTAATTACATATTTATTTCACATTATTGCTGTTAAGAATACCAGTCAAGAATTCAATGTATGTGTGCATGGGTGTGCTTGTGAGAGAGGTAATGTATTTATATGTAAAACATACACAAAGATATATCATTGTGATGCTGATGAGAGTCACTGACATTTTTGTCCATTCGTCATTCAGAATGTAAAAACATCTGTGGCCACCTACTGTTCTTTTCATGTGACTTCATATACAGCATAACACAAACAATGAAAAGCGGTGTTGTTTGTCTAAGGAAAGACATTCCATTTTCCATCCCCTTCCAACAGTAAAGTAGGAAAAAAGAATGACCTCATTGGTACAAACACTGATGGGACGTTTTAATATATAACGTGGACTGTAAAAATATCCAGTGGAGAAAATAGAAATACGTATGTCATATGTATTTCAAACTGAAAATATAATGTATATAATAATGAAACAGATCACACTGTCATATTGACACCAGATGCTATTTTTTCAATTCAGCCCAATTTAATTTATATAGCGCCTTTCCCTCAATAGCGTTCCCCCAAAATGCTTAAGAGGAGCAAAAATAAAAATCAAACACAGAAGTAAAGATAACAGACTGATAACACTGAAGGAGAGACACTAATAATCCCACAGGTTGGACAGCAAATGTTTCTCTTGCCATTTTTTCGAGCAACATCAAGTAATGAAGTTGTAACTGAGTAACATGAAGAAATGCTATGTATACCTGCAGCCTCAAAGGTAGTATATGTGGAAGTCAATTACATAAACAGGTAATTTTATGCAGCCATCAGATTAAAAGTGAGAGAGTAGAGTCCATCAATGGTCAGCCATTTATGTTAAGAAACAAACTACACAGACCCGCTTATTGGCCCATAAAAGAAGTTCTTTTACCACAAAATTCTCCTCTCCTTTGATGTGCATTGAGTTGAGTACTGCTTTATGACATAAGCCAGTCCTCTGTCATTGTCATTTTGAAACGCAATTATCGGAAAACACTGACAACAGGTGCCTTATTACATTTCACAGTGAGACTCTCTGTGGGAAGCCAAATATTCTAAAAAGTGAAGAACGTGACACAAATTGAAGTTTAGTTGTTAATTAGTACTAAATCAACCACTTAATTGGTGTAGAACGCAATGAGAAAAACATCCATATTTCACTTTGTCTTCATTAGCAGTGTGCAGAGCAGTCATCTGATTCATAATAATGATGTTTAATAGCATATATGCTGTCCAGTATGAACTATGAGCAACAATATATTTTTAAATAAACACAAAACATCAGCTTGTACCTAAAAGGTGTCCGTGCACTTTCTGCATTGTTAAAGCAGTGCCTCTGATGAACAGAAACTCGGCTGAAAATCCTTCTTTAATGCCTCCGGACATCTTTGTTACTTGGGACGCGATTTTAACCCTTTAATTTAAACTCCTCTACAACCTCCACATCCCAAATATTCTATAAGGTCTTGACTCCCTTGGTGTTGGTCTCCACATGCGTACAGAAGAGAGACTGAATGTTTTTGGTTAGAGTCCTTGGAGCAAAAACTGCCAAGTTGAAAACATCTGCAAAAGCACGTAGAACCGGAAGCCACCCCGGTCGCTTTGGGTAAAATTATTGGATAGGCTGCTGAGCCACGTTAAGGGACGTAATGATAATTTAACAGGTAAGCGTTGCTGGGAGAGCACAAGGCTTTGCAGAGCGCTGCTGTGGAAGGTGGCATCTGGGGGATTCTGCCATATGTTTAGGCTTTGTCTTGTCCTACAAAGTTAGTCTGCCCTTCATGTGATTTGTCAAAGGGGGTCTCGCTGTGACATAGAGAATATGGGTTGCTGCATGAGGGGCAGAGTGTGTGTGTGTGTGTGTGTGTGTGTGTGTGTGTGTGTGTTTGGGGGGGGGCAGAGAAGCAGGGGGAACAGGAGCAAAATGCTCCTGGCTTTTTGCAGGGCCGACCGCTGAACTGATTATGGCATAATTAAGGCTGCAAAGCCTCTAGATTATCCACCTGGTTATGCGCTGAAGTCACTGCCTAATAAGGCAAATGAGCAGCGCCAGATCGCGTGTTTGAGCCAGGAGCTCACCTGATTAATGCAGTTTATCGGGATCTGTTAAAAGCATTAGCTGAAGACAAGCCCGGTAATTCGTCATGTTTAAGGGCTGGGAAATTGAATCACTGCAAGCAAATGAGCACAGATAAAGCGAGAATAGTCTTCAGGAGGTTACCGTTCACGTGCTGGCCTTCCGTGGATCTCCTGGAGGACTGCTTTTTATCTTTCTTTAAGTGATCAAATTGAAAATAATTGGCTCAGCGGTAAATAGAACTTAATTAAAGGACAAAGGATACCTGCGACATAGAGGCTGTCTTCAGTGGATCGGCCGTTTTTTGGATGCAAAACTGAATTGCTTTGCACATGTTATCGGATTTCAAATGTCTGGTATGTGTGACATAAAAAAGAAGGAACGCTTTTTTTGTCTTCACTTTTGAGTAAAGACTTTTAAACAGTCAACTAATAATCTGGGAGGGGAGTTCAACGTTTGTCATTTGGGCACTTTTTGTGTTTACCATTGCTATCAGGCTCTAAATATATGCATATATTCCAGGACCTGTGGTAGTTCTGTTTTCTGTATTTATTATTGTTCTCGTGTACTTTGTCTGTTGCCCTTGTGGCATGAAAAGTGAAAGTGGTAGGGTTCAGCTATGCTTAATACAGAACACACACTGTGGATCTCTCTCAGACACACACATACACACTCAGAGGAAGGGAAGGGGAGGGGGGCAAAGGTCCTAACATACCACGGATAACGTCCAAACAGACCCCTGGAATGATGACTGTGTACAGGTACAATCATGTTGCAGTCCTCTAAAATGAGGACAATGCACATGTAGAGTCATTATGCCACAGACCTTTGGAATAACGACTGTGTACAGGGTAATCATTATGCCACAGACATCTGGAATGAGGACTATGTATAGGAACAGTCCTCATGCTGACTGCAGGTGGCATCGTTCGCATTTGCCGAATCCCTTCATTGCAGCTGGTCAGCTCTGCAAGACAAGCGGACGTGCCCTCGCTGTCTCTAAGCATTTTGGACTCGCTGTAGTTTTTCAGCACGTTTTAGCTCAAATAACCCCTAACATCGTGTAAGGAACGTGGGGAAAAAAAACTGCATTCCTAGCACACGGGAGATATACAAGAGCACTACACACATGTTCACTCATAAACTGTGTATCACAAGAGACTGTCATTAATTTAATACAAATTATATTTTCTCATATTTTTTTTGTCTAAGTTTTTTTTTTCCCAAAATGTTTATTTTTCTCCTTTCGTTGTGTTTTCACTTTCAAAATTAATACAGTGTACACTAGGCCAACGTATTATGTTTTTGTTTTAAGCCACATAATTGCAAGCGTTTCGTGTAGTCGTATTGTTTAACTTGTTTTTTATTATGTTTTTAAAGAATGAATGTCTAAAACTGGTTTCTGTGAAATGTTGTTATAACCTCTAAAAATGAATTCTTCAAATCTGGTATAACTGGGATGATCGGTTAAAAATCGGTTAATGTTTGGCTAAATTAAATACATTTTAATGTTTCTAGCACTAACAGGTGGTTTAAATATTTCAAATAATGACACGGTGGCTAACTAATTGTAATTCGTGTATAATTAAACATAATTTATAACAACAAAAGACCACTAACATTACCAAAAGTTTTAGGCACAAGCGAATTTTCACATTTATTTTTCAGTAACGATTAGCAACATCACTGAGTATTTAACGCAGTTGTGCAGATGTAATCTAGCGCATTCTACAGACACTGCCAGGGAGAGGTGTACAAACTAAAGAACACGTGCGAATTCAGTGTGAATGAATACATCTCAGCAAGCCAAGAGGTCCACCATACGTCAAGAGTAGCCTTTGGGTTTGTCTGTGCAACATTTGGGTATTATCAATATAGTATAATATAGCTTTATTTACATCTTTGAATATATATATATATATATATATATATTGGATTTTATATTTGATCTTATAATGTTTTGGATAATCTACCGGGTTTCCTTCGTTGCATATATCTCAGACCTTTATAATTTAAATAGATTAACTTAATTTTTCCTCATTCCGTCGATTTTAAAATAGATAAAACAACAATAGTTCAAAGAATTGTAAGGGTCAGTAAAGAAAATATCACAATTTCCACACTGAAACATCTACAAGTACGTGTACACTTTTAACATTTAGTTCTGGCAAGCGTTCGATCAGTCCACGAAATAAAACTAAACTGACAACAGAAAAGTACGATGCACAGTGGTAAAACACTACAAGTGCACGTGAACCATTTCAGAAACTTTGCTGTGTTCCTGACACATGTACTTTGTAGTTGATTTTATATATTTATTTATAATTTGTTTGTTAATCTATAATGCCTAGACGTATAATACCCTTTTATGTGCATGTCAAGGACAGAGACCGTGCTTGTTCCAGTGTTTAAACCGTACAAGGCTTTTTGCAAGCTGAGCAGGTAACGAAATGTAACGTTTAGCACTAAATCTCCCAAGCAAACAGTCGGACACCCTCACGAAGATACGAATATTGTTCTCACCTCTAAAATTTACTTCACAATTCTTGTAGTGAAGTTAACGACAGCCTGTACATGTAAATAACCAAAAGAGGTACATGTTGAGTTACTGCTACAGACATGCTCTAACAATATTGACTGGCGTTGTACATGCAGGTAGAAGTCACAGTTATTTCCACGTCACAATCACATCAGCAATGTTATCAGGAAGTCGATCAACTGCAAATAAAATATGCAAAATTTTACTCTCATTTTAAATTGCACTTTAACATAAAATAGATGAAAATGTTTTAATTTCAGACTTTTAAAAATAAATTCCGCAATATAAGGTGGAAAAGTCGTAAAAGGGAACTATATATGATCCATAAATGAACGGTAGGTGTCATTTAGTATCAGGAAATATAATTTAATTATAATTAAAACAAATAATATCATAAATTAGAACCGATTCAGAGTTCTCATTCTGATTTTCATTGTCAAACAAATGCCAAGTTTAAGCTATTTCGGAACTTGTCTAGCTGGACCACATTCTATGGTAAAGGCTGCCATCTGCTGGTCAAATTTATCAAAGCAAAACGGTTCAAATGTCAGAGGTGTAAAGCAAAACGGTTCAAAATCTGTAATGATTTATATTGTTAAAATTTAAGGGGAAAGGAACTTCCTAAAATTGGGTATCATTAAATCCGTAAAGTATTCATAGAGGAAAAGCGCTACATTCACTTGAATAATAACACAGCAAAAATTTATTGTTCATTTAATATGTACAATATTATTAAAACTACATCCATTTAAACACTCTCAGTGTATATAGAACGATATAAACATTCTCGGTGTTAAACTAACACTGCCGTTTTTGCTGTGAATAAATATTAAGGTAAATGTAATATAATTATAACGAAAAGTAGAATACATTTACTGACAGTCTTCTTGTAAATAAAAAACGCACTTCAGAAATTAAGACAACAATCCATAGTACCGCATTACTTAAATCTGGACTGATGTGTGATAAGGGCAGTATATAAATTCACTCCCCACGCACACCCCATTTTGTACTGCGGTAGGGAGATTGCCGAAGTGATGAATTGGCTCACGTGCTACATTGTTTCTTCGGCGTCTCGAGCCAGGCCGCGCGCTCGCACTTTCAAAGTCATTGTTTCCCCAGGAGGAGGGTCAGAAAAATGGTTAGAAACGTTACGGCGACTCTCCTGTGCCTGTAGTTTCAATTCCAGCAATGTTACAGGGAGGGAGGGTGCGGTTTTCGGGACAGCCTATGCAAATCAGCACGGTGATCTTTAGCAGACAACGTATTTTCCTCCGGAAAGGTGAACTATTTTACAGCCCATGTTCGGATGATTGGGGTTGTGAGTTTATGTGTTGAAAAACACTTCACTGCAAGAGAAACCGGCTTCTGTCTATTATTAAAAATACTAATAAATGTTTCGCTAAACCTCCTACGTTATGTTTTCACTTTAGTATGAAACAAGCATGGCTTTAATGTTTTATTATTATTATTATTATTATTATTAACGTTTCTAAAAATATGCATCCATTCGTTGTTTATTCAAGTTAAGGTAATTATACAACTCTTCTATTACTGCTATACAATTCACCCTAAAAACAGGGCAGTATTTGTAGGCCTATACTTTGATTACTTTATACAGGTTTAATTATATGAAGGAAAGATAGCATTTATTTGACTGCATTTACTGGAAAGTAAATGGGTGAATTACTGTATATTTGCATAGACGTTACTGTGTATTTGTACATGTCTGTACATACAGTGAATAATATTTAATTTCAATTTTGGAAGGAACATGCTAGTTACGGCACCATGATATGATTAAACTAACTAGAGTGCAGGTAACTCGGGACAAACCGTTCGCGCCGTTCCAAATGTTAGACATGTTACTTTGCTTAAGAACTTCACCCAATTTATTTAAGAGGTCATCTTGCTAGAGTACTGCGAAGTACATTTATGCTTCGACATCAAATGTCTCTTTCGACGAACAGCAACATTTGCTACGTCTAATTTCCGAATTCTCTTAAACCCAGACATAAAAGCAGGACCTCTAACTTTCCTGTCGCAATAAATAAGTAAATAACCGCATATTTTTCTTTTGAACATAACCAACTTCACAACATAACCTCACAGGACTTTTAACATTCCCCGAATAGTAGAGAAACGAAGCAATACATTTCCAGTTTCTCTCCGTAGGAAACACCAGTGGCTGGAGAGTGAGGTGTGGTTATGGTCTGTCGTCGCTAAGTGGATCGAGAGTCGAGTTCCCGGACCACCGACGTCACGGTTCACGAGACAGCTTCCAAGGGCGCTTTGATGTTTATTGCTCATGCCAGAAACAGGTATGTGTAACGCGGTATGTGTAACGAAGGGTCATAAAATAGTAAATACATCGTTTAAGCACAGAGAAAAAGTATGTTACTTTGACTTTGCTGAACGCATATGAGCCGAGAGGATCAAAATATAAAGGTCTGTCGTTAAAGAGTATTTTTAGTTAAAACTTTGTTATTTTGGAACACATTCAGTTTTTGAACTGGATTTCTTTGTAGAATTTCTAAATGAAAACGCGTTTTAAATGTGTATTACTAATATTTTACTGCTGCTGGTGGTACTACTACTACTACTAATAATAAATACATTATTATTATTATTATTATTATTATTATTGTTATCATCATCATAGTTTGTGTTATACAATCGATGTTACAAAATCCTCAGAAAATGGTGTAATTTGCAATCAAAATTATTTACAGAAATGTTGTTTATGCAGTTCTGTCAAACATTCCCAACAAAATCAGTCTGACATGGAAGCTAACAAGAAAACCTTCCTTTGTCACATACAGTTGCAGAAAAACTGCAGCATTAACTTTAGTCACTGACAGCAGTTAAATTGTCCTATAATTGGTCTTGAAACTGCTCTGCTTGTCTGTATATTTTAACAGCATTTATCTTTTTTGAATCGTCTTTCCCGATAAATCGGGGTATATTTTTGTATAGTGTCCTACTGTTACGGAATTGCAGAGGGGAACTGACTAATTAAATTCGAAGCCATTATATTCAATATGCTACACGCCTAAAATCTATTACAGCGTCATATTTAAACAGTGAAGACAATCAGCGAACACGAGGTTCATTCACTTCACAATGGGTACCCAATGCATGTCCCTTGTCCTGTGTGCTTCAGCCCTGCTCCTCTTCCCTGGGTACCCTGTTAACCCCCCGCCGCCTCTTGTGTTCTCCTCCTGTTGATCTTGCCCAGGACTGACCACCGGCTACCCGACCATCCGCCTGCCTATTGACGGTGCCCTTGGATTCCGCCTTCGATTTTTCAGCCCTGGTTATGATAAACCAAGTCAAACTTCACTTGGGTCTCCGTGTGACCGTGCTTACACTTAACTGCGTTTCCACAAGCGCTATTTTACTTTTAGCGCTTCCCACGTTGGATTTGTATCAATGAGTTTGGCAGTATCAAATTAACGAAAATAAAAAACAAAAAAAGTTTTGTTGGATGCGGTTTTGTTAAAACTTAAATCGAAAATAAAGACCGCATGTTTACTTGTGGTACAATCCATCAAAAAGAATGAATTCTCCCCTGAATACAGGGTACAGAGCTGTGAAGAGGGGGAAAAAAAGTCTGAGACCTGCCAACATGCCCCAGGTCTGTTCTACCCGTGAGGACCCACGGCCGACGAACAGAGAACCTTATTAAACACCGGCTGATAGGGTCAATAGCCCCCTCTCTCAACACTACCCTAGAACAATCTCAATTTTAATAGCTTTTACTATGTATTTCATAAGCGCCCCCCATTGAAATAGAGCCATCAAAAAGTGTGCCGACAGATTCCAGCCTGGGAGCTCGTGCGTAATTATCCCGACGGACACGGGACCGTGTGGCTGGCTCTGCCTCGTTCATCATCTCAACAGCTCCATACTCTGCCCGCTAATTTCATCCGCTGGATTAGCCCTCCTCACTTGTCTATCTTGTTATATTTCCGAGAGGGGGGAGGGAATATCGCCTCCCTTCCAGTTTTAATCAGTCAGAGTGGTCGCGGCCGAGTTTGGAAATCTCGGAGACGGATGCGAGAAGTGAAGGTGAACGTGGGAGCCGGCTCTACCCGAGGGCCAGCGCGTGCTGTTTTTCCCAGTGCACGAGGGGGGTGGGGGGTCGGTTCAGAGAACAGGGCAGAATGGCCCAGGGCCCGCCACCTCCCCAAGACTGCATGGACACTGAAATTAGCTCACAGTCTTAGGCTACAGGTGTTTCCTTGCGTTGCATTAATTTACAATCTTTTATTTCCCAATTATTTAATTTATAGCATAAGCTTAAACAGCAACACCTAGACAAATATTCCCATTTTGTGTGACAAATTGTCCTGCACACAGAAACCTTGCTTGCGGCAATATGTTTACATTCTCTCTATTTAACGTGTTACGAGTAAAAGATACAATTTAAAAAGCGGAAATTACTGCAATTACATGCATGTGTCACGTGACACTACAATATAATTACATTCCTACATAGCACAAAATGAACACCAACGATTGTTCCCAAAAAGTCAGTCGGAAGTTCATCAGTGTTATGGAGAATAATCTATTCGTCCTCCATCTTTTTGTCAAGAAATAAAATGTGTTTTCAAAGATCCCTTGCTCAGCGACGCTTTCCGAGTAAGCAAAATAAGTCTTTAGGTAAATAAGCTTTAATTGTTTAAACGTAGTTCTGCAGATTACTTCCACAAAGGAAAGCAAGACCAGGGTGATCAATGACATTAAGAAATGTTTTCAACTATATGTTTAAAATAAATAGTGCAGTTAATAGAAACGGTTTGCAAACCGTGTATTTACATCACAAAAAAACCTAATCTATTAGTTTGTTGAGGCAAGCTTGTACAATGATGTCTGACTGTTGACAGATGTCTGCTACTTTTTCATTCTTTCTCACATCACTTAAGTTTACAGTTATTTCAGTCGTTAATATTTACAAGCAAAATTTCGAAATTTAAGGTGCTGCAGATGTATTCATGTTTTAATCGGATGGTTCTGTATCACAAGACATAATAGTTTGTTTTGGTTTTCGCACATGTATTATAAAATACGTACATATAGTTTTCGTACTCATGAGGCTGTGTTTGTGCAATATTTTCCACTTTCAAGTTTGAACAAAGCCACCACATGTCAAGGAAATATAAACCAGAAAAACCAATAAGGACATTTTTCCTAGAGAGGAATATGACCTTTTTATATATAATTAGCCCAATATAATCTAATCTGAATGCGCACTATGTATACTGCCGCAAACATTACGCAAAAATGTGTGATATTTTACGAGATAAAAAATATAATATATATAGGCATTGACATATTTGGTCTGTTCACACATACAATCATGGTAGTTCACCATGGATGACACTGTACAGTGACTTTAAAAATAGCGCCTCTCCTTTATTGTCAACAGTCGTGCGAACTTCGCCCGTCACACGCTTTCATTTCCTTGTTAATTGACCCAAAAAGAACCACCAGCGGAGCAGGACCCCGCTTGTACCGCTCCGCGAGGCCCGTGAGGGCGAGCGCGCTCAACGTACCAATCTCAGTCCCGTCCCGTCTGAATTCCCACGCGATGTGCAGCGCCGCGCCTTCCGTCGCGCGTAAAGATAGCGTTAATTGAATCACCCAATTTTCCGTGCTTCTCCAGAAAAGGCCACCTGCCACTTCAGGTGTTGGGGATAATCGAGGATGACATTTCTATCCCACAATGCCAGAGGCAGACTTTGATACATCGTTTTCTTTCTGAAGGTTAAACTTAGATAACCCGCCTTTGGCATTTAATTAGCTACTTCTTAAATACTCTTTTGGTAATAAAATGATTAAAAATTTTATTGCTCCTCAAATGAGGCTCTTTTTAAATGGATTTAATGACTTTGTTAAGGTTCTCTACTTTGCAGAGCGCATCTACGGTTATGCCAGTGTGTAAAAACGTAATAGTAATGATATGCTTTACAGCTTGCAAAATCGGGATGATTTTTATTCAAACGACTTTGTTAATCAGTATGTATAAATTAGAAACCTCTTTGGTTGGTATTTAAAGGGATACGGTCTCATTTACAACCTAAGACTTACTGGACTTTATATTTTTAGAAATATTTTCATACATTATTTCCCAGGTGTTCTAATAAAATGATTGTATGGTTGATATAACGTGCGGTATGTGGCACATTAGGCAAAAATTAATTCTGCCTAAAATATATTCCTGAGAATAAAACGTGAAAACATTTCCCTAATCGTGCACTATAGGGATCCATCTGCGTTTTACTCAGCGTTTCTCAGATCTAGGGTGATTTATTTGTTTTATAGGTATATCAGTGTGATCACATTAACTGGCTTTTCGAGGTCGAAGTAATTCATTGTTTGAGTCACTATTTAACCCTCAGCTATTTTCGTTACCTAAAAAACCAGGTGATGTTGTGTTGGTTTACAATTCTGCGTCATGCTGACCTAGATAATTATATAAAAAATTTTAGAAAGAAATCCTTTTCCCGCTGAAGTCCCTCTCACTAATTTGTGTTCCACATGAGTCAAGCAGGCAGGGTTTGACACAATAAACTCAGCAAGAACCATATGGCCAAAAGCACACTCATTTCCCACTAAATCTGGGCTTGGTAGCATCGTTGTCTGAGCTGCCCTTCAAGACCCAGACGTGTGAACACCTCCCCTTGGGTGACAACACATATAAATGGCATTATTATCTCCCCTAGGGGCATAAGTGGCATGAACGGCCCAGCCCGATGAATCACCAGCACTGCCTGCCTGGCTGGAACCTCTCCAGTTCCCGTCTCGTCGGCAGCGTCCGGTATCGCTGTGCTGAATGGCTCTGATGATTCACTGGGATTAAAAGCATTGTGGGCAGGGCCTGAGTTGCATCCCAGGTGGCTAACCAGAAGCATTCAGGTTAAAACGTTGACAAAGGTTTTGTTAGGAGAATGCTTCTGACATTTCCCGTGTGCGACAACGGTGGGCGATGACGAAGAAGACATGGCAAGAAGACATGGCTGCAGCTCCGTGGCGGTCACGCGTGTCTTGCAGATGAAGATGAATACACTCGCTGGAGCTCGAGAACTTCGCATTAGCGCATGACAACCTGGAAGCACTCCCGTCATTGCTGACTGTCTGATTCGCCCGCGGGCACTTAGTGGGAGAACAAGTACCCGTCAGGATGACAGATGGCTGGAAAGGGGAACTCGAGAGAAAAAGAATGAGGAATGAAAAATTTTGTGGCAACGGTGTCTCAGTGGGCGACAGTATGTGAAATGTTCATGCCAGTTGAATAATTCTGTCATGTAGGGTAATTTGTGAATCAGTCTTCAGGCTAATGCTTTGACTGTTTCTCTATCATAAGTGTCTAACTGTTTCTGTATCAGAACGCAGGAGCACGAACTCACTGAAACAGTCTTTGGCCCTCAGCTTTAAAGCACGACGGGGCCAAGGCGAGGCTAAAGGAGGCCATTTTTAATTATGACACACTATGACAGGTAGTGAAAGCACACTTACAACTGACGAGCAATCTAAGATAGCCGTGCATGGAAAATACAACTTTTGACCTAATATTTGAGTCATTTTATGGAAGCTGTCTAACACCGCTACAACATTAAATGTTTCGGACTATAAACAACTGCCAAAAAGGAAATGAACAGGTTTTTTCTCTGCCTTTTGTGAAATGGAGAAATGCGTTACTGACAGTTATGTGTGCCGGGCATTTGAAATGGCCTGACAGGTGCTCATCAAAGTACTGAATTTGCACATCGATTGTCTGACAGGCAGCAGTGTCAGCTGCCAGAAAGTGCGCAGGTCCTGCAATAGAGCTCACGTCGCATTAAATGATTCAGGACTACTGAAGCACTGATGTGTGCAATAACATATACAGTTTTACGTGCCCACTCATGATTTTTTTTCACATCATTGATGAGAGAAATCAACTCGCCTACTAAATCAATGGCCTCTAGTTGTTTTAGATCTGTGATAGGAGCAGAGTGCTCGTAGAAAACTACAAAAAGTAGTATATTAAATCACCAGGACAAAGTAACATAAGAACTAGCACCAAGGAAATCTTGTTCTGTGAATCGATTTCAACATACATTCTTACATTCGTTTGCTTGGTTTGTATTAGGGTTAAATCAGGTCACGACTGGCCACACATTGTCACATGGTCACTCTTTCTCCTATCATAAACAGCAGATACATAAAGTAGTTTCACTCATTGCATCAGTATTTTACTGGTACTGGCAAAACAATGGAATGGCAGTATATCCAATACCTATAAATATTTAATTTTCTTAATTGGCTAATAATATAGTAATAATAAACACTGTTTTTAAAAACCATTGCCTAATTTCAGCACAATTTTGGTTATATGGTGTTTACGCATTGGCTCCCCTACAAATAAGAATTGCATGAGGACAACATAAGCGGATGGGATTGCGGAACTACATAATTCACATTAGCAAATTCACAAAGCCAAGCCATAGAACATACATTAGTTTTTACACAAAATATTTAAGAGATAGTAGTCAAACCATAACTGATTGAATTAGGGGTATCTTCATGTTAATTTAAAAACAAAACAAAAAAAGTTTTAAATGTTTTTCTGCAAACATAAAATTAAGTTTGTAAGAGCAGTACTGCATATATGTTTATGTCTTGTTAAGGTTATTGATTAAAAATTGATATTTGTATTAATTTTGCTTTATTTATCAACTGCCAAAGATACATACTGAGACCAAGCTGAGTTCTTCAGAAGGTTAAGGGAAACTTTTTGGGAAGGAAATAGTGGACTAAGTGCTATTAGATTAAATCAAAAAACACTGGGCTTTTGATGGATCTCAGTCACCAAGCTTTGCAGCAATCAAACACACACACACACACACACACACACACACACACAGGTTAAGAGAGGGAGACAACAATTTGGTCCATCAATTTAGCTGAGCTTTGTGACTGTAGGCAAAAACAGGAGCACTCAACATTAACCATCACAAACTCAGAGATAACGCAACACACTTACAGTGCTGAACACTGAATCAGAAACCTAGCGATGCAAGGCTGTTTGCTGATCCAACACCCAGCCTGCCAAATTTTGTTACTGAACGCATGTAAAATATTATGCATTATACTGTTAAACATAAACATGACCGCACATTTTTAAAACAAAAAACCAAATTATAAACGATTATTTGTTGTACATAGTAAATCAACGTTCTTTTGAAAATCTGAGCTAGTACATCTATATAGTATTTTCTGAAATCTAAAAAAATTGACCAGCAGAGGGAGAAGTTGCTCCATGCAATCCAATTGTTAATTTAGAGCATTAAAACGTGAATGCACACAACACTGGCACGTAAATTTGGTGCAATAGCAAGTATTAGAACTTACATGTATACCACGTGTTTGTATTTATATCAAATGTATCAAATGTTTGTGCATAAGAACATAAACTTATGTTTTCTGTTTAATTATTCTGTATATTAAATGTTATCATTTGATGATTTTTTTTTTACTTTTTATGCAGAAATTATCGTAGGCGTACATGTAGCTGCTTGATTTCATGCACGATCATTTCATGTTACTCATATGTGACATTACCTGTAAGTAGTTGGTTTGTCCCAAAACATCAGAGCTCTTAACGTAGATTGTACCACTTGCGTTTCTGACTGGGGGAATCAAACAATAGATCACAGGGATCCTATTCGTGTGAACCCCAGGCTTCGTTTATTACTTGTCTCTTGCGGCTAGATCAACGAGACCGGCAGAGAAGGACAAGGGACATCTCAGGAAGCATTAAATGTTTTTTCCACCTCAAAGAAATCGTTTTAGGATAATTCCGCAAGTGCCAGCCTACAGAGGTAAGATCAGTGTTTATTATTTGTCTCGGTGGACTCTTGCAATATTGTTGCCATACTTTGGTAAACGAATTCACGAAGCAAAATTCACTTAACATATGTTTTAAGACCACCTCCAGATACCACCAGCTTGAATGCACAGACAGTGCAAAAAAGAAGCCATTTTCAATAAAAATAAGTTTAATTTATCTATAAAGAAAAAGCGACTGCAAATAATATAGCTCTAACTGCGTATTAAAATACAGAAAGGGAATGAGTTTATTAAAAAAAAAATGTTACTTCGTTGACTGTGACAGCAAAGAATTTACGTCGTTGCATTCATAAAGCCGTATTTAAGTTGACGGCGTTATATAAATTTTCGGATATTCAAAAATTTCTTAGTATTTATTTATTTATTAAACTTTTGTGTGCAGCCTTAAATCTAAAACACAAGAAGCCCATCGGAAAGGAGATCACACGAACAAGGCAAAATAATTAACGATCGCAACTGAACAACGCAACTATAATCAAATAAAATGTTGCAAAACATGTAAGTGGATAAAATGCAACAATTTGATTGACGTGTGGTGGCCATCTTGATTTACCAAATAATATCGCATAAACGTTATCGCAGATTATAACAATATAATCGTCTCATCAGATGTTAGTGCTTGCCTGTTTAAAATAGCTCATTACGTACAAGAATACTGGACAATATTTTTCGGTGAAGACGTAATTTTTACAGGTGATCCGATGTTTAATAGTTTTGACAGTTTTTGTATGGGATTTTGCAGCAGTATTGGCTCATTCATAATAATATATGAAAAATGAGTTAATTTAATTTGAACAATAGGCATCAGAAGAATGCAGCTTTCCCACGCTCATTGTGATGACAGCAGGTCAGACTTCATCACTTTAAACAAACAACGGAGCACTTGGCCACTAATACATTATTGCAAACAGTCCTTTGGAAACGACTTTAAATGTTTTAAGGTTATCTAATAGTGCGTCTCAGAGTTTATTCATCAGATACATATATATGTATATATATATATATGTATATATATATATATATATATATATATCATGGTGAAATAAAACATTGCAACAAGTTGCAAAAATACAGTTTCAAACTTCCACATGTTATAAAGTCAAATATTCCCCATATCTGCATGGAAATAAAAAAAGAATACATCACTTGTTGTAACGTTTTAATATTTTATGTTGTTGACACTGTAGCTATTCTCCAGATATAAAAACAAAACCAGATAAAATATAAATAAAATTTGGGGATTACTGTGTATACAGTTATCTTCAGTTCTGCTGGAATGTGCTCCTTTTCCAGTTTTCTCATGTAGACTAAACAAAACTGAACAAAATTATCTTTTGGTTAGTTTGCAAGGACAGTATTGACTAGCCATTCCCACATACTCGACCGCACATTATTTTCACAAATTCTCTGGCTTCATCCCAAATTCTCAGGTGATTAATTTCATCCTATAGTCCTGTACATCTCTGTACAGAGTGACCTCCTCCAACTTATGAGCAAACAGACAAGTTTGTACATTTTTACTCCAAACCACATTTCCTAGTATTGAAAAAGAGAAAACTAATTCAAATAAGTACCGTTATGAGAGTACACAAGGCTGCCTGTGTTTACTGGAAGGACTGTAGAAGTTCCTACCTCACATGTCAGGTTGCTGTAAGTATATTTCGGTTTAAGGTTCTAGAAGTGGGACAACGTTGGTTGTTTGTCAGATGTTGACAGTGACAGAGGAAGAGAAGTCTTTTGAGATGTCTTAAAAGGGTACAGACTTTTACAGCCCTGATTTAAGAAAGGAGAAACTTTGGTAAATTGGATGCTCATAATGACATTAACACAAATTTGCAGTTCTTCATTGACACCATATAAATCTGTCAAAAGTTACTTGTGGAGCACACAGAATTAAGGCGACCTCTGTTCTCTGTTTATGCGTATCAAAGACAGACCACTTTGGACCTCACTGACTGTACCTTTCATCAGAGATGGGTCACGTAGCCTCTAGTTCTGTCCTTTGTACACAGCCTTAGCTGTTGAGAATGACACTTTTTAACAGGTATACGGTCTTGGGACCAGGAAGATTTCTGTCCTTAGGTTTTTGATGGTCAGCCCATCAACTCTCACTGTTTTTATGAGTAGAGCTGAACAGACAGAAAAAAATTAAGTGCAGCTGTTAATGGTGGTGATTGTAGGGAATGATGTAATCTGTTCAATACGTGTAGCCAAAAGTGTGAATGACAAGCCCAGTTTACATTGTACAAGGTTTGCTACATTGATGTGTTGCCCAGCCAGCACTGTGGAGGGAGGGTGGGGCAAAGCCTAACTTCACAGAGCTCAGTCTTGCAAGACACTGAATGCAACTGGCCATCCCTGAAATGTGATCTTTATGTCAGAGTGCAGAGGTCAGGGAGCAGAGGTCTGAAGTATGTCAAAAGGTGGTGGGAAGAATGGGCTGGTGGTGGGGGCTTAGGGACGCCCCCTCGGAGCGGCTTTGTCTTGGGACAGGGGGAGGGGGCAGGGGGAGATGGAGGGTGGAGGGTAGGGCCATGCACATCAAAGCGTTGCCCAAATATTGTTATCTAGACATGCTCTTTGACCTCCTGGTTTGGAATGGCCGCAGCAGACAGGGAGAGAGACCAAGAGAGGGAGAGACAGAGGTTTGCAGCTGTACACAGGGCAGCAGGAGCACAATTTCAGTCCTCTTTCCTCCTCTTTCCTCCTTCCATCAGGCCCTTTTTTGGGTTAATTCTGTCTGCTCCACCATGCTGACACTCTGTTGTGAGCTGGTTAGTGAAAGTCACTGTTTTCTTGCGGGAAAAAGAGACTACATTGGGGGGGGGGGGCTTTTTAGCATTGATTTTGCACTTCAAACGTAAACCTGGAACTTTTCAGAAAGCATACAGACTGGCTTGGGGGAAGGGGAGACACAAAACACACAGTGTGCTTAAAGAGGGAAATAGCATGTTCTGTTCTGTTAGGAGTTGGCTTTGCTGTTCTTCAGTAACACTGCTGCTCACTGCAATTACACTGGTGTTGGTGTCACCTCTGGCATGCCTTGCAGGTTGATTTGTGACGTGGTTAAATTGAAGGTGTAATTAAACAGAGGAAGTACATGGAGTTATATGTGCTCCTTTGTCATTACCATGAGAATGTGGGATTTTTATGAGCTGAGGAGAGCATTTCCTCTGTGTGTCCTGGTGTTTGGTGGGTGACTCGTGGATGCAAAGGGGAGGGGGTCTTGGAGATTCTAGCAGGGGGGGTTGTTGGTGATAGAGAGCCATTGTGGAACCTGAGGTCATAAAAAGACACAATAACAGGAGATTCCTCCAGAGGGCTGGGGTAGATGAAAGACCCCCACCACCTGCTCACTGACGCAGATCTGAGGAGGCCTTTCTCAAAGAGGTAGAGTGTGACTCTCAGCCCTGTCTGTCTCCTCTGGCTACTTTTCCCACTCCGCTCTTTATGACATTAACGCGGGAATGTTGGAAGAAGATCACTGCTGGGTGTTCCTTTCTCATTTGGGTTTGGGGGCATTGCTAAGCAGATGGACGGACAGGCAGATGGACAGGGAGACAGATGGACAGGGAGACAGGTAGACAGACCTGGCTCTTCAGTACACGCATGAGAAATATTCTGCCTGGTTAAGCTCATAACTGGGCCAACATGACCTGTCATCTGACCTCCTACTGGAGGTATATAGAAGAAATAACTGTTAAAAGCCCTTTGTCAAACTTAGGGTAATAAAATGATTATAGAAGTGAACTTCAATGTGTGCTTACAGTGGTCAAGCAGGAAGTATGCTAAGAATAATAGTATAATCACTGTCATGTTAAAGAACTTGTTTACGGCTTTTTATTATGTAAATGAGAAAACATTTTATATGACCTTTTCGCTAGGGCCAGGTCGATATTAAATGTCTTGTAATTAATTTCACTGTAGTGACTCCTGCATGTCCCTTCAGCTTCATTTTAAAACAAGCAGGAAATCTTGGTACCCTCACCGTGGACAGTTTATTATTGAATTGTGGCTGCCTGGTTACATGGTGACAGTGTACAGTCACTGTGAACCAGGTGAAATAATGGAGAGGTGTGGGTGTCTTCATACACACTGGGTGTGTGATGCTGGGAAGAAGATAAACCTGTCAGAATGCCTAACTGCTGATCTCATGCCCAGTTCTCCACTGGACACAGTGAAGACACCATTGGCAGCGGTTTTTGTAATCAGGGGACAGTCAGTTGCAGATTGCGAAAGCAGCAGCCTGATCCTAGCTTCCACTCTAAGGAAGTTTATACAAGTGACCTTTCAGTGTGGGTTTCCAGAACTAATTTGCAGGCCACTCTTAATAGCATCGGCAGGCCGGGTGTACTGCGTCAGTGCTCCTCTCCCCTGAGGTCGGTGCTCCTCGCCCCTGGGGAAAGCCCATTACTGTGATTGTCACCCAGCCAAATGTGCCACGCCTTCAGGGTTGCAATAAACTTTAGCATGTTGTATTTTTGCAAAATTCAACGGTGAGGAGCTTCAGGGATTTGGATTGTGTATGCACAGATTAATTCTTTTCTGCAGCAGGGAACACACTGTAGTCATAAAAAATAATATTTAGCGATAATTTAGTTTATAGAAGGTCAGCGTGATCTTGAGTCATTAAGATGGATCTTCTTGACATGCAAGAAACTTTTTGTTATTTTGGATGCTTTTCAGGACCTCGCTTTGCTTCCTCACAGATCAAAAATGGCCTAAACAAATTCACAGTCTAACAGGTAGGAACTCAAAAACCTGAACACGAACCCAAAAGCACAAGAAACGGACAGCCTTCCAGCAACGAGTGCGTCACGACGGCCATAGAAGGTGCACGTGCGCTTGCCGTGCGCATTGTAATATTTTGTGATGAGTTTCAGGACATTACGTCCCCTTTCAGATGACTCTCAAGCCCTGAACGCTCTGGCTGTTCTAGACCGAACTCCGTGTACTGAAACACTTAAGCTGGATGTTGTACGAGTTCTGAGTCTGTAGAAGCTCCCTGTCATTTCATTGTGTTTCACAGGGCAGTGATGCATTCGTAAGTCATTAAGGTACTTACCAAACAGATGATGTAAAGTGATTTGAGTTATAAATGATACAAAAGCTGTGAGGTAAAAAAAAAAAAAAAAAACGACGTTGGAAGGTTCTGTAATAACAATCATTGAACCGATGATGGCATAACAAGATAATATGTACATCCTCACCTCCCATGTAATATATTGAAATGGATGCTTTGCACCTTTGTCTGTGATCACAGTAGTATGTTGTGTCTGTGTGTGGTTTTTTTAACTCATTCATCCTGTGCAGTTTCTGCATTAACGACTTAAGTAACACTTTATGTTATGAGACCGTCGGCTGCTGTTCATATTGATGCTGCTGCAGTTCAGCCATCTGTTTGCTTCAGCTGCAGCTTTATACAGGAGCTCAGGATGTCTGCATGCAGTCCCTGACCTCTACACTCTTCTCAGTTACCTCCTGTCCTCCTCCATCCTATAACTGTCTCTCTCTCTCTCTCTCTCTCTCTCTCTCTCTCTCTCTATCTTTCTGTCTCTCTCTCCCCCTGTCTGTCTGTCTTTCTTCCCTCCTCTCTCCATCTCTCTCTCTCTCTCTCTCTCTCTCTCTCTCTCTCTCTCTCTCTTTCTCTTTCTGTCTCTCTGTCCCCCCCTCTCTCCCTCTGTCTCATTCTCCCCCTCACTCTCTCTGTCTGTCTGTCTCTCTCTTCCACTGTCTCTTTCTGTCTGTCTGTCTCTCTCCCACTCTCTCTCTCTCTGTACACAAAAGAGATGCTCTCTGATGACACAGCCAGACGTGTGCCAGACCTCGGGGCAGAGTGCAGTGTGGGTTTTGACCATTTCTTGTGCCTTGTGAAGGAGATGGGGAACTCATACGCGGGGCAGCTGCGGACAACACGCTTCGAGGAGGTGCTGCACAACTCAATCGAGGCGTCCCTCCGCTCCAACAGTGTGGTGCCCAGGCCAGTGTTTTCCCAGCTCTACCTGCAGTCCGAACACCATAACTCCTCCAGAGAAGGTGAGGACGCGTTTCCACCTGGAGCCTTTTACTTCTGCAGTGGTATAGATGTCAATGCTAGTATTATTGAAAAACCTTAAAATAACCATATGGTTTAAGCTCTGTCATAACGGTGTTTGAATACTTTAAAACAGGACAACATTAATACACAAATTAAATTTGTACTCGCCTTCAGTGTCGAAGTGGCTTGGAAAGTTTCATAGCCTCGTTTGCTGTAGTTTCTTACTGCACACCACACACACAGAGGGTCTGGGACAGCAGCATCCCCAACTGTGTCAAATTTGTATTTTCAGTTGTCATCATATTGTTGAATTAATATTTTCTACTTTTTATTGTCTCCACTGTCCTCATAGTCTGCCGGCCATTTTTCAGCAGTGCCAGTTAAGAAAAAATTACTGATGTTGTTTCTTCATTTTTCCTAATGCTGTCCAGCAAAGCTCTAACAACGCAACTTTCTGTGACTGCACACTGAAAACTCTTTTCCAGTACTGAGAACTTATGGTGTAAAGGCTGCCTTTCATAAGAGAGAATTACCCTTAAGCTTTTTGGTTTGCTTTTGGTGATTTAGCCTCTGCAAACTGTAGACCAGTAGGCTGCATTACTCCGATATGGTTACTCTGATGCCATCACAGGCACACTACATCGCTTCCAAAAGGAAAACCAATCATTACTCTGGTTATTTCATTCCTTCTGCCATTGGCCTGCTAAATACTGATGACTGTCAATTTTAAAAGTTGGTTATGGCAGATGACTTGTGATTGTCTTTGTTTTTCCTCCACGCACTTTTTTCACCCTGTCTTGTTTTGTTTCGTATTGTTTAATATTGGCTATTATGCCTGTATATGTGTATGTGTTTTGTGTTTTTGTGCTGTTTGTTGCGGACCAGTAGACTGTTAAACAGAATTGCACATCTGGGATAAATAAAGTTGTCTGAATCTGAATTACTGTAATTTTATAACCCTTAGTGCCTGTTGTATAACTGCATGATGTAAGTTTGGGTGGGTTTTGTCAGATAAATATTGTAAAAGGATCTTGCGACACGTGATTTTATATTGGTTTGGTTGTTAGTGCCTTTGTTCATATTTTTAAGAGACTTAGCAGTTCAGTTTTAATGGGGTTGCGTATAACGCAGGCCTAACACGGGTGTGTTTCCGTTATTGTGACAAATTAAGCAATAGAGTATTTGACAGCTGATTTTGAAAGGGGTAAGGCAAGACTGATGTCCGAGGCTGTGATTGTGGGAACGCTGTTTGCGTAGTGGATTTGTGCTGAACGTACTGTGGCGTCACTAGAGTTCTCAACCCCCACCCCCTTTCAGCTGCCAGGCCTGACAACGATGAAGATGAAGAGGAGAGCTCTGAGTCCAACAGTCCGCCTATTCCCTACCAGATGAAGCCCCCTCCAGATGGCTGCTGCACCACAGATGGTAAGACAGCAGCCCAGCCCACCCTCAAGATTTTCTATTGTCAAGTACAGGTCGTCGTCGACTTGCAACCACGATCGGTTTCGAACAAACGGTTGTAACTCGATCTGGTCATAAATCAGGCTATGCTAAACATACCGTACATATATTAAACTGTGTACAGTAATGATAATCGCTAATGTCATCAGCTGGGGCTGCATTCGTCAGGCTTTGGTCAAACACTGTACAGTATACTAAAGTACATTTAGTTTAATGCAAAATAATTGCAAAAACACTGCATGCTGTACTATAGTACAACTGATTTAATAATTGTGGCTGGGGCAGCACTCGGGGTCTATTTTTCTATAAACAAAGTGAGCTTTGTCTGAACTGTTTGTTTCTTTCTCTCTTCGTACATTTCACTATACGGATGAAACGCAACCTGTGCCATCCATTCAGTCCTTGCAAATTGTTCAGTGTTTGGGTCCATTCCTTCAAAATGTGCAAGAACTTTATTCAGTAGAGGTAAACCTTCTGATAATCCCTTAGTTGTGAACACAGAAAATGAACAGAGGAAGTCTGAGCTTACACTGAGTTTTGATACTGCTAGCGCTGCCAGGAGCTTGGCGAAACTGTCGTATGTCCGTACGCCCAGCCGGGTAACACTCACCACACATACCGGTCACAGTTGTGCTCGTAAAGTCAAACGGTCGTAACTCACATAGGTCGTAAGTCGAAGACGACCTGTTTGTAAATTTACACCACTTGCGTTTTATTCAATAAATCGTACCTCTCGGTGTATATCGTGTGTTTATCGTGGCAAGTTGTGATGCTCTCAGCACGGCTCTGGCTGATGCTTGTGTTTATTTTACACTGAAGTTCTGTTGCTTTTGCATTCACAGTCCTGTTTAGGCTCTTCTGCTCTTGTTATTTGTTCTTATTGTCCTGCTGTTGTGCCCTGTGGCGGGTTGGCGCCCTGCCCTGGGTGTCCCCTGCCCTGCGCCCTATGTGCTCTGGGATGGGCTCCAGGTTTCCCCGTGAC
>JABJVR010000021.1:3995968-4014076 GCA_025773905.1 Chitala chitala | reverse complement strand
CTGGGATGGGCTCCAGGTTTCCCCGTGACCCTCACCAGGAATAAGCGGTTAAGATAATGGATGGATGGATGGATGTCCTGCTGTTTTGTAATCTTATCTGGCAATTTTTAAAATGTGAGCGTTCAGTCAAGATTGATCATTACCATGGATTACTGCTGCTCTTCAAATAGTTGTAGATTTTATCAATAAAGTTTTATTCATTTTGATTTGACATGTCTCTTGATATGTTTCTCGCGACACTGTTATGTTGACTTGCTCCGATTGTATCCCAGGGTTCTGTCAGTCAGGTAAAGACTTGCGTCTGGCCTTCATTGCTAACGACACGCTGGAAGTCCCGCCGGGATTCATGCTTGTCGGAGCCAAGTCCCCCATCTTACCGGATCACATACTTGTGTGCGCTGTGGACCGCAGGTTCCTTCCGGATGAGACTGGACACAATGCTCTTCTAGGTGAGAGGGCCACAGCACATTTGAGTCTATTTTTTCCATTTTGACAAAAACATTAAATATACTTTATGGTTTCACTTGAACCAACTGGAAAGCAAATCCAGTAAATAGGGAAAACTGGGCAATGTTTCATTACAGAAGTGATGTTGTTTCTCCGATTTTGAGTTCGCTCTCTGGTTTGTAAACAGGACGGCAGAGAGGAAACGTGTTTTTCAGATTGTTTACAGAAGTGTTACAGGATGCCAGCCACCTCCATGGTCACAGCCAACACAGCCTTGTAGCTCAACGAGCTGACAGTCACATGAACAGGCTTGGCAAATGTAGAGGAAACCCCCCCAGAACCCCCCTCCCCCCAGAGAGTGAGAAAGAGCTGGGTCAAGACGACCTGACTTTTTCTGCTTCAGACCGTGGCCATTGCTGACATGAAGCCACCTGGGACTTCCTTCATAGTGCTGTTGGCTGGTTTCTATGGAAACCAGGCACACCAACAGACCTCTGTGAAAAAAGAGCACGCAGCATTGATGGCAGTGTGTGATTTTTAGTTTTGTGTGTGAGCTTGGCTCCTGGTGCCGGCTGTCTACAGCGGCATCCTAAGCCTTCTGTCTCCTGAGGACACAGCTGCTCGTTTCCACTCTGTTCTAGCTCAGCCACAGGATGCACAATCGCTATGAACTGTACGAATGTCAGTCAGTTTTGCTGAAAATGTAACATCACTTTAATGCTGAGTGGACAGGCACTCGTCACCGCTGGTGGGTGTTGCAGAGTCGCGCAGTTGCTCGGGTAAACAGGCCTTTCCTTACGAACCCGCCGTGACTCTGTGTTTTCAGGGTTTTCGGGTAACTGCGTCGGCTGTGGCGAGACCGGCTTCCGATACTTCACCGAGTTCTCCAACCACATCAACCTGAAGCTGTCCACCCAGCCCAAGAAGCAGAAACAGCTGAAGTTCTGGCTGATGAGGAACGCCCAGGGCATGCTGGTACAGGGTCCGCTCATCTGCTGGAAGGGCACAGGTGGGGCTTCTTCCTGCTGCCAGCACGGTGGTGCCACTAAGAAACATGGCCACACTCAGTGCAGCTTCTGCTCAGTGCAGCTTCTGCAAGTACAGCACATCTGTGACCATAAGCCAGCAGTACATTAGGAGAGGAGTAAAACAGACCTTCATGTGTTCCTTTGGTTATGTCTGATTCTGTAGTAAGAAGCTCACAAGTATATGTGAAGCAAATACACCACATGCAGATGTAAAATGCAGACCCATCTAGGAAGGTCAGTAGTGGAGGCTTTATCAGGGAGTGTCTGGTCTGTTAGCCCCTGTTTGAGTGGGGCATTTAACATTTGACTGATGGGGGGTTGCGCTGTTTACTTTGGCTTCGTGGACCTAATGAGGGTCGTACTGTTTACTCTGGCTTCATGGACCTGATGGGGGTCACGCTGTTTACTCTGGCTTCATGGACCTGACGTCTGTGAACCCTTATAAATACTGAAGCCATTAGCAAAGCAGAAGATCTCAGCCATTCGCTGGCACAAGATGACCTCTTCTCACCCCTGCTGACCACTTCCTGGAGATTGATGATCTCAGCATTTGGAGAGGCTGGTGGAGTCACCATAGATCTCACCTGAACACCTGAAGGCTTTGATGGTTGTTAGGCATAACCTATATTCAGAGGTTACTCGGCACAGAATAATAGCATACATTTTGGTTTCAACTGACTTCATGGAATATTTCTTGCAGCCAAAAAATATGACAGGCCTACGTACCTTAGGATTTTATTTTTTTCACTTACTGCAGTGTAAGGGAGCTTTAAAATGATTCTCTTTAAAATTTGTTTTTTTTATTCTTCAGAAGGTCGACTCAAACAGTCTGCTAATGCTTGTGTGAGTCACATGACCTCAGAGGAGCTCCCGCCCGCGCCGGTTGCCCTGGAGATGCTGTCGTCTGCAGGTCACGCCGCCCCGGCGGCAGGTAAATGCACTGCCGTCACGGCCGTTTGAAATGAAGGGGGATGACTGTGCCTTAGCGGACATGGAACCAGCCCCAGTCCCCAGCCTGTCTGCCTCGGTGCCCATTCTACCCCCATTCCTCTCTGCCATGTTGTGTAGCAATTTCTTTAACTTGCTGGTTTTTGAAAGTCTACACAGGGGCCTGTGTTACACCACAGTGTCCAGTCAAGTTAAATCCAGTCTGACCTACAACGATTTAGAACGTATAATAATCAGTTGCTGTTAATTGATAATTTCTGAAGCATTTTTATCAATTTGCTTTAAACGACCATCTTCACAGTTTATTCTGTCCCTCCAGTTTAACTAATGGTAACAATTGACATTTACAGCACCTTGTCATATGTCAGATTGGCTTATTATAGAGATGGTCTTGTCATCTTATAAACCCCTAGTGAATCTGACAGAAGCGGGGACCGTAACAGCTATGTGTCCGTGTCACTTCCTTCGTCTTACCTTCCAGCTATTGGCGGTCCAGAAGCACCAGCCCCAGCCTTTGCTCAGGCAGCCGCCACGTCCCACGCCAACGGTCGGGACCGCCCCGGTTGTCAGCCGCCCTCACAGCAGCGGGGCGCCCACGGAACCGGGAGACTCTCTGTCATAGGTGCGTTTGTGTGACCAGCGATCTTGCTGCTCCATTTCCTGTGCCTATGGCCCCCGGGGCTCCGTGTTGCCCCCCAGACCCCAGGCGTAGAATTTAAACGGCCACATTCGCTAGCACGGAGTCTTAACACCCCCTTCCCCCGGCCGCCCCCAGACTTCACACCTTCCCCAGAGAGTGTGTGGGGGGGGGGCTCTAAGTGCCCTGCGGCTGTGCGTGGGGCCCCGCTGTGTTGTCCCGCATGCCTTCTTTTGTCATTCTGCCGTGTGTGACAGCACGCTCGGGGCAGTAAAGCGGCTCCTCTCCTTTCTCTCCCCTCTCAGATGGCCCTGCCAATAAAACGCGGTGCAAAGTGCCCCACTTGTTCTGTTGTAAAATGAAAATGCTTCCTTCCAGGGAGTCTCGGGTCTTATTGATGTTGTTTCTCTTGCCTTCGGCTTTACTTCCATCTTGCTCGTGTTTGGCTTTCATCACCACAGACGTTTTCAGTTTCCATGATAATCACAGGACACTGATGAAATGGTATGAAAATTTAACGTCAGTAATTAATGTCACGATAGGCCAGAATTATCACGGTTATCAGTGTTATTGAGGTACTGCTGAAATATGCTGAAAAAGTTCAAAAAATACTTTTATAAAAAACCAAAATATGACCACATGTTAAAAGACCGACTAATCTCCGGAGCGTTGTTACTGCCTTCTGCCGTGTTTTCACTGACACAAAACAAGCCGACGTTGCATGCTGCACCTGGTTCTAGGGGACTTACTAACATCTGTTGAGGCTGGTCAGTATTTAACCCTTAGCCAGCAGTTTTTAAGGCACAGTAATGCTAACTGTCTGGAATTTTACCGTGGTTTACCATGAAACCAGGAACGGTTTCATCCCTACCATGTATGCTGTGTGGTCTACCAGTATGTGTTAATGTCGTGTTATTTGGTTGCTACTGCCACTGAAGGCTCTGGACCCCCCAAAAAAAGGCACAAGGGCTGGTCACCAGAGTTACCTGCAGCTGCTGAACCTGGCACAAAGCCAGCCCCTGTTACACCCAGTACCACTAAAACAGGTAAGACTCCACCTCCACAAGACGCAGTGCACAGAACGTGAATGTCAAAGCGTTGCCTTGAAAGTGAACTATATGCTACATATAGACAAAGCCTTCGGTTGTCCTCAAAATAAACTGACATGTAAAACTGAACGCTAATCCAGAAGTGTTTGGTGTTAGGTGGAGTGTAACGGGCTGATAGCATCTTACAGCCAGTTGAGCTGCTCGCTTTTGGGTTGCATGAGGGAGCCCAGCAAGGCATGGGAGGACAGTAGTTGCTGTGCTGAACCGAGTGCCGGCCCCTTTCCACACTCAGCCTGTGTGTGTGTGTGTGTGTGTGTGTGTGTGTGTGTGTGTGTGTGTGTGCAGCTGAGCATGCCTTAGCTCCAGTGCATTTGCTGTCCACCTGGTATTTCACCCAGGAAGATGGGGCGCTCTGCCCTCTAGCAGCAGCACCTTATTTACCGGCTCATTTAGCACGTGTGCCAGTCTGTCCTGTTCTCTGTGGTCCTGCACTGACCCGGACAGGCACTTCCGCTTGCCCAGGGTCACGGGCCTTTTTCCCTCAGAACCCTTCTGAGTGTTGTTATGCTTGTGCATCAGACAATGGAGCCCTCGTATGTGTGTCCCAGGGGTGCTCGCCCCCCCTGGCTCCCGGGGACACGGTCACGGTGCCGGGACACCTGTTCCAGACCTGCGGACTCCAGCCTGTGCTCTTCAAAGGTGGGAGAGTGAGCTAAGTGCGTCAGCTTTCAGCTTCATGCACAGCAATAAAGTCTGAGCGTAACGTTAAACAGTGTAATTCATGTGAGAAATTTGATGGTGTACTCTGGTAATAACTTGATTTTAACAGTTTTGTCGTAATCCATTAGATTTACTTGAATGTCAGACTTTATGCACTATGAGGTAATGCTGTGAACCGTATGCCTTTTAGCGTTCTGTAAGTTTGTTAGAGCCTGTTAGCAGTAATGGGTTTTGAAATAGAAAGGTGATATGGTAGAAAGGAACTTTTATGTTAAATTTAAAAGTCTAAGAAGGATGCTGTAGCCAGAATATACAGTGCCCCCACCCCCCCACAGTTTGTCCAGTAGATGGCAGCTGCTGAACATCTTGAGCTGGTTCCCCCCCATGAGCGTTCTCGCTGTCCCACCAGGCCACGGGAGCCTGCCGACCCTGTGTGGAAACACGAGCGACATCATTGTGAGTTCCCTCCTGGAGCGATGCTACCGCAGCTCCCAGGCCCTGCCCAGACTGTACGAGCAGTACGGTGCCTCCTCCACCCAGCCCCTGTCTGCTGAGATGCAGATCCTGCTCACCGTCTACTACCTGGTGCAGCTGGGTGAGCCTCCATGCTGTGCATGTGTGTGCGTGCGCGCGTGCACGGATATACATCAGTCAGAGCGTGTGTGCGGACGTGTGTGCGTCTGTCAACATTTGTGTGTGCACGCCTGTGTGCATGCATGCATGAATTTGTGTGCGCGCACACAGATATCATGTCCTTTCTTACCATATCTATGTTCACCGCTGAACATCTACAGTTTGTTTACGTATTTACTACATATAATTTATTTATAATACTTTGTCACCTTTTGTCCACATGACAGGTGACTTCATAGCCTCAAACCTGCACTTTTATTTGTAAATATACCACTTATGCACTTCTAGCTGGACACTAACTGCATTTCATTGGCTTGTGCATTTACTTTACACAATGACAATAAAGTTGAATCTGCTCTGTGTGACAGCGTTTGTGTTCAGCAGTTTTTAGACAATCACGTCCGGTTTACTCTTTTGCTGATGCAATGATGTTAAAGGCTTTAAAATTTAAGCTGAGATGAAGAACCCATGAAAAGAGACTTGCAAATGTGTCCAGCTTGATTGGTAAGTGTGTGTGTGTGTGTGTGTGTGTGTGTGTGTGTGTGTGTGTGTTAGACCCTCTCATGTGGCCCCGAGAGCAGCTACCTGCTGACATGAGCAGGAGGTGTGTCTTGCAGAGAGATGGACAGAGTTCAGCTGGAAGTCAGAAAGATGAGGTTTTAAACTGCCAGGCGAGGTCATCCTGCTGAGACGTGGATCTGTTTTGACACACCTTGTCTCCTGCAGCACCTGACCAGGTGCCCCTTATCGAGGACCTGGAGCAGATCTTCATGCGCTCGTGGCGCGAGTCCCACCTGACAGAGATCCGGCAGTACCAGCAGACGCACCCGCAGCTTGCCCCTGTACTCCCGGGGTCAGCCCAGCCCCTCACGGCCTCCCAGCTGCCTTGGCTTGCCAAGCTAGCTGCCAGCTCCTGCGGGGAAGCCCTTCTCGTGCTCGATGGTCCCGCCTCACTCACTGAGGGCCTGGATGAGACCTTCCTCCGCCTGATGGACGGCCGGCTGGCCCAGACCAGCTATGTGGTCATCATCTGCACCCCGAGAGGCCAGGAGATACAGTCCTGCGTGGTGGTCACAGGTGTGCACAGAATGCATGGTTAACACTGACACACTCAACTCAATAACATCTGTTTCAAGAAGACTGCAAGACTAAGAATACAGCACTGATAAATTAATAAGCTTACAGACGTGGTTGAAGAACAACAGCGTTTAAATGGTTTTCATGTGCTGGATTTTGGATGCCGTACCAGTTGACATGTGGTCACTATGTGTTCCACTGTCATTTCCTCCCCTCGGTGTTCAAGAGTAGCATGGTGCATGGTGTTGACCCTTTTGCTCTGTGTTGCCAGGGAGACACCAGGCTCGGGCCTTGGCCGAGAGCATGCACACGCCAGGGGACAGCCTGAAGGA
Organism: Chitala chitala; assembly: GCA_025773905.1. NCBI lineage: Eukaryota > Metazoa > Chordata > Actinopteri > Osteoglossiformes > Notopteridae > Chitala > Chitala chitala. Next base: position 4,007,205 of record JABJVR010000021.1, on the reverse strand, counting down.
GATTGGCTACCAGCTGGCCAATGGGAAAGCAGGGGCTCTAGCAGCATTCTTCAGCTCTCTGGGCCAAGGTGAGCACGACCTAACCCTCAACTCAGCCAGAGAGTGACGTTATGAGCTGGTGTCTAACTGTGAGCAGTCTTCTTGTTCATGCATTAATCTTCTTGCTCGTTTAGACATTGTATTCCATCTTATTTCATACAGTTCAGAGTAGTACTGTGAAAAGGGGACTAGGAAAGTAGAATGTTTAATAATATCGAACACAGGTTTTGCAGTGTGACACATGCTCAGACTTTTTGGAAATTAAATTGTGTTGGTAGCACGAGTGTAAAGCTGAAATTTTGTGTTGGCAGATGGGGATGTAGACACCTTGCTGGACGAATTTCAGTTAGAGACAAACAGTCGCTCTTCACTGTCCAGCGGCAGCGAGTCATCGGATGACGACCTCGGAGGCACCTGCACAGGTGAACGTCCATGGGCCACTGCTCTGGGGCGTGTAGGGTTTGGGCCTCCCATTGGAGACAGACACTGGAGCCCTTTAGCTGGCCCGTATTCATTCATCAGCTCAGTGAATCACTTGCACTTGTCAGTTTTATTTGTAAAGTACATTTAAATACAACGCCGCTGTCCAGAGTGCTGTACTAAGGCAGGTATAACAATAACAAATAAGTAATACACAATGCGACAGCTGAACAAAGTAAAACAACGACAGCCAAAAACAACAATGCATAAAACAAAGAAAACAATAATACAATAGAATAATAAATGTCAATCCTCAATGCTAATTGAAAAAATAACCTAAAAGTGATGAATTAAGCATGATATCAGAAATCAATCTACATTATAAGCCAAGGAAAATGGATAAAGTCTTGAGGTGAGGTTTAAATAATGAAAGAGAAGGGGCCTGTCTGATGTAAAGCGGCAGTTCATTCCAAAGTCTGGGTGCTGCCACAGAAAACACGTTCACCTCAGTTCTTCAGGGACCACAAGTCATAGCTGCTCAGAAGACCTAAGTGCCCGTACTGGACTGTAAGGCTGTAAGGTCCGAAATGTAAGATGTTGTTTAGTTTGTGGGAGAGGACAATTTGTGAGTGGCCCAATGGCTTTGCTTTGCAAGCTTTGACTGACAGGCTGTTTCCAAACAGAGTACCGGGTGGAGTGGCATGAGATCAGGCCCATTCAGCTGGCCGTGGCCCGGAAGCTTCTGTCGCACGTGTGTGCCATAGCAGACTCAAGCACGCAGAACCTGGACTTGGGCTCCTTCAATAAGGTGGAGTTCCTCATCTTTGTCCCTCCATCTGAGGTCACCTTTCATCAGATTGTTCTGCACCTGTGGAGCTCAGGTACACACTCTACTCTGGCTGTTGATCTTCCTATCTTACAGAATACGGTATTATAAAGAACATGTGCCTCTTGTATAAGGATTGCACTCATGGTAACCTTGGCAGTAAAAATTTTGCTCAAAGGCAGTTCCAGTCAGTCAGGTCAGGTGATACACTTCAACTCCAGCGAGGTTGAACTTTAAACCCCTGGACAGGAGAGAGCTGGGCCCCAGCACAGCTAACAACAGCCCCCTGCTGGTCCAAAAAAAAAAAATTAACAGACAACTCGCACCCAAATTCCACCTGGTGTTTCAGGGATCTTGCATGAGCTGGGATTGGACGCCAAGTGCACATCGAGAAAAGACGCGGAGCAGTACGTGGTCCGGCTGAATCAGGAGGCCCAGACCAGGATCAATGTTCTTATCCAGAAGTCCAAACTGAACCCTTCCACTCTCTTCATCCTGGTGCATGACCACGCTCACGGAGACCTTAGCAGGTGAGATGGCTGCTTGGTGTTATTGAGGAAATTCCGAATCTCCTGTGGACCATAAGCTGCTTGCACTAACAAGTGCACAGATTAATTTTACTTCATCAGATTGTGTCACTGTTGCTTTCTTGTATGCAGTACTGCTGCGCATCCCCTCGCCCGCCTTTTTCTGGATATGCCATGTTTCAGGATTTTAATTATTTTGGTTTATAGGTTTAATTTTTTTGTAAAATTATGGTACACAAATCAGTGTTTTTGTGTGCGTTTTTCATGGATGGTGACGTAACCTTTTCGACCCTTACCCCTGTCTCTGCCCAGGGGACCATACTGCGGGGGTGACTCCTCTTCTGGCCTAACGGACAGCCTGCTCAACTGTAGGGGCATCTGGGATGCCCCCAACATCCTGACTCTCCACGTCACCTCCTTCCCTTTCGCTCTGCAGACCCAGTGCACCCGCATCAGCCCCTACAATGAGGTCCACTGGCCCTCCAGCTTCAGCAACGTGAGGAGATGCTAAGGCCCCACCCCCAAGGCCCCGCCCCCCAAGGCTTCTCATAGCCTATACATCTCTCATTGTTCATGTTGAACTGACTGTCAGACATGGGTGTCATTTAGTCAGGAGGCCTTCAAAAGTTAGCAAGTGTGTCCACACACAAATGCATGTCCTGTACCTTTACATGTCCCTCCCTGGCCAGGACATGGACCTGTACCATGAAAAAACGAAGTACTTTGGGGTGTCTGAACTGCTGGAGTCGACGCGCTCAGGGAACGGGCTGCCCCTGCTTCGATACGACAGTTCCTTTGAGAGCATGGCCTCCGCATTAGGAGAGAGGTAGGGCTTCTTTCTGCACGCAAACTGCAACATGTCCTTTCCAATCCTAAAAATACAGTGAGCTGGAGTATAACAATGGCTTCCACTAGTATAATGTTGATAATGGTGACAGTGTTACAGTGTTAGTAAGTAATGAGTCACAGTTGCAGTCACACCTAAGCATAACGACAATCATGGAAAAGGAATTTAGTTGCTAAACAAGGATTGGGTGTACAATTAAATGATGTGTAATTCACTGCAAATTAGAATGTCGGCTATTATTCTGCAGGGAGCTGATTGGTGGGATAATTTGATGAGATTCAGTATTGGCAGAGATTTCCCTCCCACCAACCTCTTTTTTTTCTGCTCAGGTTCCCGAAGCTGCACAGCGCCATCATCCGCACGTACATCCTAGTGCAGCACTACGCCCTGGCGCTGATGGCGGCGTCGGGCTGCTCGCGGCTGCAGAAGCACACATCAGTGGAAACCCTGGAGATGGTGCAGGGCCTGCTGCGTTCTTCGGCGGGCTGCCCGGCCCGCCACGGCTCCATGGTGCTGCTGCGCATCCCCTCGCCCGCCTTGGCCTCGGTGGCCTACCGGCGGCTGCGGCAAGTGCGGGATGGCCTGGGCCTGCAGGAGCGCTTCGAGGTGATCCTGGGCAGCCCTGGCTCGGCCCTCTCCGTCGGCAGGCCCTTCCTGGAGCAGCTCAAGGTCGGTTCCTTTTCGCTTTGCACAGAGACGACAAGAGCAAGGAGCCTTCATGGTCTGCTTCTGTAATGTGTTTAAGGATAGAGCGTTTTGCTAAACTAAATTACAGCACATGACAGCTGACAGAGTGGTATGTGTGAGCTCATAAGGAGACACGTAGATCCAGTGGAAACGATTCAGAACGAGATCAAACTTTTCCTGGTCGATGTCATTGCACAGATGTGGTTGAACATCCAGGATTCAGACTGGGTTCCTCGTACATACCTGGAGCTGGAAGCCCTTCCCTGCATCCTCATCTTCACTGGGATGGACCCCCAGGGGGAGTCTCTGCCCAGGTAATGCCCACTGTGTCTTTAAGGGTCACGATCCGTGACACGTACTGATTCACAGTGTGTGTGCTGTCTTCAAAATGGTCTTGGTTATCACCGAATGCACTACAACAAACAAAAAAGTTGGTGAGAAACATTCATTATGTGGAGCACACCTGAGTTCTACAATACAGTGAGCAAATATTTTTATAGATTTTTTCCTAGCTGATGATGAGGACGAATTTGCTATTGAAGTACAACTGCTTTTCATGGTCCCATGGAACCTTATTTGTTGACTGCTAAAATATACATGCACCGACAATTAGACATTTCACCCTGATCTTAACTCTGCGATGGTTTGCTTTAGTGGTCATGTAGCTTAATGTTTTTTTTCTGGACTACAATGAGGCTCCATCAGGAACAGAGGTAAAACTTCTGATTGCTCAGCGAGAGGAATTGAGAGATTTATGTGGTTCACTTGGTGTTCCTGCCCCGTTCTGCAGGTCCCTGAAATACTGCGACCTCCGCCTGGTCAGCTCATCGTACCTGCAGCGCACTGCCCTGGAGCAGGAGCTTGGCTTGGCCGCTTACCTGGTGAAGGCGGAGCAGCAGGCAGAGCCCCCGACCACCAGCGACCTGTCAGAGAGCGACCCAGAGAAGCTGAGCAGCACCGACAATGAGGAAGAGGAGCTGGTGGTGGACAGTGAGCAGCTGAGGCTTGGGCTACTGTTCTTACAGCTGTTTTAATGATGAAACTGAATTCTGCAGCCACCATTTCCTTTGTGTTTTTTAGGTCTCAGCAGCAACTCCCGTGTGGAGCAGCAGTTACCTGGAGCGAGCCAGGTGTCTGTACCTGACAGCGGTGTCCGAGACTTGGACAAACAAAGGGGTCACCAGGCACCGAGCGGGTCCACCAGCACTCCTCCCAACCCGGCCCACGGCCAGCGGAGGCCCTCCAAGTCGACGTCATCAGCCTCCTCTTCTACGCGTGCTTCATCGCACTCCTCCCTAGTGCGCCGGTGCTCCTGGGCCCTGGGCCTGAACCGGCCGCCCGTCGTGTTTGTGCCCAAGATGGCGTACGACGTGCTCACCTCCGTGGACGGAAGCGGTCTGCCCCGGAGCACCTCCTTCCTGCCCCACCGCTCCGTCGAGTGGGCTAGCTCGTTCCGCCCGCTGCTCAGCAAGATGATGACGTGCACCGAGCAGTCCCTGTACTACCGCCAGTGGACCGTCCCGAAGGCCGAGCACATGGACAGCAGCAACCAATCAGACGGCCGCGTCAACAACTTCCACCCCCGCAGGCTGCTGCTCAGCGGACCACCTCAGGTACGGCGCCGAATCTGAACTGCATACCTGCAAACCTTAACATTCCTTAACATTTTATACCATTTGCTTTAATCTGACTTGAATATCCTTTAATTAACACCAGTAATAACAACAAATTTAGAAATCGTTGTAATATTTGCTTACGTAAAGGCTACATCTTTACGTATAAACATATAAATGTGTTTTTGACTGCAGCCGTAATCCTAAGGAGAAGTCCACCTAATGGGTCGAGACAGGAATTATGCTTTAAGAGCTGCCTGTATTGAATGTTTTTTAAATGTTATTTAAAAACATTATCTTCTGAACATAATTAAGAACATAATCAATAGTATAATGCTCATACTGTGCTATTCAATAAAAATGAAAATAGCTTTTATACTTTTTTGTATTGTTAGTTTTCCCCTTTCTGGTTATGGTGCGTGGTGACCTGGCCGTCTGTAACAGTGGAATGGTTTGTATTACAAGGTTGGGAAGACCGGCGCTTACTTGCAGTTTTTGGGTATTCTATCACGGATGCTCATTCGACTGATGGAAGTGGACGTTTACGATGAAGAGGACATTAACTCAAGTGAGTCACTTTGTCCACACTTTGCCATGATTCAGAAGATTAAATTTGTGCTTGGAGCCCTTCCTCAGAAAGTGTAAACATCACAGTGGTGTTACCGCTTCATCCGAGCGCATAGTCTTGCATGTTTTTTTGCGCTGTGTTTCAGGTGTGCAGGTGAAGTCAGTTCAGTACCACCAGCCAGGTGTGGCTTGGCCAAATGTGGATATCCTAAAAGCCATGCCTTTCGATTACACTGTCCATGACCCTAAGTATGAAGACATCAGCACTGTGTACTCACCGGAGTTCATTTCAGCTGGAGAAGGTGAGCAGCCTAGACATTACCGTTACCCTTTACCGTAGCCTGTGATTCTGTTTTTTGCTTTATCATCCACAAATAACCTCAAATGCCTTGAAGCAGTCTTTCTGGGTGGGACTGAAAGTAGCAGCCTTCAGTTCTACCGGCCAGTCGGCTTTCGCACTGTAGCGGCAGAACACAGTTTATATTAATGTTTATTGACACGCAGGAAGCATGAAGAAGCAAGAGGACGTGTACCTGAGACGCCGCACCACGAGAATAAAGCTGTCCAAGTACGCAGCGTACAATGCCTACCACCACTGTGAGCAGTGCCACCAGTACATGGGTTTCAGTCCCAGATACCAGGTGAGCATCACAAACAGCCCCAACTATTTCTGAGCAACATCTTTTCTGCTGTTTCCATGACTGGTGCTGAAAATGTCGGGTTCAGGAATTTGTATAGAATGCAATATGCATTTCTTTTTTTAAGGTAAATATTGCACTGCTAAGTCAGGTGATGAGCGCCACACATACATAGTTCTGTATTTTTGTACAGAAACTCTTCAGCTGCCACATTCTTTATCTAAAATAATTTGCCATACCCTGTAGTTTTTAAAATTCAATTTAATTCGACCAGTCCAATTTTAAAAGCACCAGTATAGCCTGCAGTTGTCTTGGCACTTAAGTTCCTGTGCCACAGCTCCACCTGCTGGCTGGCTGTCAGCTCTGCCGCTGTACACAATCCTTGCGCTGACCGCTGCCCTTCATCCCCTGCTTGCAGCTCTACGAGTCCACATTACATGCCTTCACCTTCTCACACCTGCTGCTGGGGGAGGAGATCCAGCTCTACTTCATCATCCCGAAGTCAAAGGAGCATCACTTCTTTTTCAGCCAGCCTGGGGGCCAGCTGGAGAGCATGAGGCTCCCGCTCGCATCTGACTGGGTAAGCCCCCCCCATCAGATTGGCTTCTTACATGAAGTGGCAGCCAGGAATTGTCTTTTGTCTTGTTTTTCCGGATTAAATTATCAAGCATCCTGTCAGCATGTACTGAGAGCTGACGCAAACTATAAATATACTAAGGAGGAAGTGTTTAGATTGTCTTTGCTTTGTCAGATATAATAGGGTATATAATATATAATAGGCAAAAAATCAGTTAGTATAATACTAATTTTCATGGGTTTTTTTGGCACAGAATCCCGACTCCATCAAGAGTCCGATTTTCACCCCGACGACAGGGCGACATGAACACGGGCTGTTCAACCTGTGCCACGCTATGGACGGAGCAGCACATCTGCACATCCTGGTCATCAAGGAGTATGAGCTGTCTGTCTACAAGAAGTACTGGCCCAATCACATCATGTTGGTGCTGCCCTCTGTGTTCAATGGAGCAGGTGTTGGTGGGTGTACTGTTGTCCTGAGTAACCGGTCAAGTTGTTTTCCAAATGTAGAGCTCCAGAATGAGATGTTAAAAACCTGACTGTTCTGGTATGGTGTGGACCTTCTGTGACAATGAGGGAACTGGCAGGACCTCTATTTTTAAAAGGGAGCTTTTGTTTGGATGCAAAATGTACTTGTGTTTTGCGTATGTTTTTTTTTACATTTTGCATGTTTTACTTTTATTACCAGTATAATAGATTTGCACATCCATCCATCCATTATCTGAACCGCTTATTCCTGGTGAGGATCGCGGGGAAGCCTGGAGCCCATCCCAGAGCACATAGGGCGCAGGCAGGGGACACCCAGGGCGGGGCGCCAACCCACCACAGAGATTTGCACTTAAACCTTTTAAAAAATATATATATTGCAGAGCAATACAGCTTAGTGATGTAACGTCAGTGGTGTGTTAAAACAATTAATTCTTTACAGAAAACAACAAATAAACGGGCTTTGATACCTTCTTGCCTTAAACGTATTATGGCTGTATTTTCATAGCAAGTCAAAATGGCTCAGGTGCAGGTTGAGTCAGCGGTTGTCACTAATAACTTGAGTGTGGCATTACACTCAGAATCAGTCTGTTTTCAAGGAGCATATTCCCCTCGTTAGACTTAATGGCACAAAAGTGTGGTCATGCATTGATGTTGACCTGGTGATCTCAGCTCCGATATCCTCCGATGCCGTGGGTTTATATGTGCAGGTGCAGCTCACTTCCTGATCAAGGAACTGTCCTACCACAACCTGGAGCTGGAGCGAAGCCGGCAGGTCGACCGTGGATGCCGGCCGCAGGACGTCTGGCCCTTCATTGTCCTCGCAGATGACTCCTGCGTCATGTGGAACTCTGTGGAACTCGACTCCAGGTATCGCTCTGCCGGTGCAGCTATTTAAATGATCCCTTTGGTCATTATTTAAATGTATGGGTCAATTTAATGTATAGTTGTTAAAAATAGAGCATATCAGTCAAGCAGAGCTGTAGCACTTATTGTATTTGCAATGAACAAATGCAAAACATTATGCATTTATCTTTGCCACTACTTGAGTGACAACTGTATTGTAAGTATTTTTAATTGATCTATTCAAATGGCATATGAAATTTAAATACTGTACATTTTCAAAATAATATAGTTGATGGTATGAACATATGTGTTGTTGTAATTCAGGTTTATCACTAAGAATACTTTTGATAATATTTATTTATTCAAAGTGTCTTTGCAATGCCATTCTATTTAACTGACTCCTGTTTGTGGCCTCCCAAACAGCGGGGGAGCTGCAGCAGTGGAGAGGAACGTGTCCTTGAAACAGGTTCTGCAACACATGGAGTCATCGCCAGACATCACACAGTATGGCATGTGTGGACTCAGGAAGTGGTCTAGTCAAAGCGGCAGACAAGGCCTGCATAAGGAGCCCTTCTCTCAAGGACATCTGCATGACTTCCTTTTGATCAACGTGGATCTCACACAGGATGTGCAGTTCAACCTGAACCGGTAGGCCAACCTTTTCACTTACTGCCTGATATATCCACAAATCATTTTGGGTACTTTAGTGATGTATAATATACACGTAAAAGACTTTGCTTAAGTAATGAATATTACGTTATACGTGGTCCTGTCCGCTAGCTTCACGTGCGACGACGTGGACTTCAACCTCCGCGTCCACAGCGCCGGGCTGCTCATCTGCCGCTTCAACAACTTCAGCGTCATGAAAAAGCAGATCGCCATCGGTGGACACCGTACCTTCATCATCAAAACCAAAGTCACCTCAGATCCCACGTCAAAGGTCTACTCTTTTTTCCCGCTTTAGCACGGTTTTCCTTAAGGGTACAAATGAGTCTCTGCTGATGTCATAGATGAGAAAACTAAGTTTATATTTCTGCATGCCAAAATGTCATAATCGTTAATAATATACAAAAGATCATGAAGTCTGAACTGAAAACAGCAGTTTGCAAAAGTCTCACCATATGTACAGTCATGTGAAAAAATTAGGACACCCTATGAGAGCCTGTGTATTCTTGTAACATTTTTGGATATATGGATATTTAATCTCAATGTTAACAATACTGAGAGATTAAAGTAATATAACTAAACAATTAAAACTGAAGAAAAAAACTTTTAAAGATCTTCTGTAAATGTAATTCTACAAAAATGCATATTCTAACTGAGGAAAAAGATAGGACACCCTACCCCCTAATAGCTAGTGTTACCCCCTTTGGCTGAAATAACTGCAGTGAGACGCTTCTTGTAGCCATCTACCAGTCTCTGACATCGGTCTGACGAAAGTTTACCCCACTCCTCAATGCAGAATTCTTTCAGCTGTGAGATGTTTGAGGGGCTTCTTGCATGTACAGCCTGTTTCAAGTCACCCCACAGCATCTCAATGGGATTAAGATCGGGGCTTTGACTCGGCCATTCCAGGACTCTCCATTTCTTAGTTTTCAGCCAGTCCTTGGTTGATTTACTGGTTTGTTTTGGGTCATTGTCATGTTGCATGGTCCAGTTCCGCTTCAGCTTTAATTTTCTGATAGATGGTCTCACATGTACCTCAAGCACCCTCTGATACACAGTAGAATTCATGGTGGATTCTATAATGGTGAGCTGACCAGGTCCTGCTGCAGCAAAGCAGCCCCAAAGCATGACACTTCCACCTCCATGCTTCACAGTTGGTATGAGGTTCTTTTCCTGGAATGCTGTCTTTGGTTTACGCCAAACATGTCCTCTGTTCTGGTGTCCAAATAATTCAATTTTGGACTCATCTGTCCAAAGAACCTTATTCCAGAAGTCCTGGTCTTTGTGAACATTGTCTCTGGCAAACTTCAGTCTGGCCTTGATGTTTCTCTTAGAGAGCAAAGGTTTCCTCCTTCCTCCCATGCAAGTTAAACTTGTGCAGTCTCTTTCTGATTGTAGAGGCATGCACTTTCACATCAGCAGTAGCCAGAGCCTGCTGTAGGTCCCGTGATGACATTTTAGGGTTTTTGGAGACCTCTTTTAGCATCTTGCGGGTGCTCTCAGGGTGACGACCAGACCTGGGCATGTTGGCAGTTGTTTTGAAAGCCCTCAACTTGTAGACTATTTTCCGGACAGTAGAATGGCTGATTTCAAAATCTTTTGAGATCTTTTTAATTCCCTTACCAGACTAATAGGCTGCTACAATTTTTTTTCTGAAGGCCTCAGACAGCTCTTTTGCTCTCACTATGGTGCTCACTCTCACTTCAACAGTCAGAAGCACACCAAACGAAATGTCTGAAGTTTAGAAAGGCCAAGCCTCATTCAAAATGCTGAGTAACGATCTACTAACCATGTGCACCTGGTGTGATACACCTGTGTGTGATTTGAGCCATTTTAAGTGGGAATAAATGTGAGAGTTTCCTAACTGTTGCCTCAGTTAGAATATGCATTTTTATGCATTGGAATTACATTTTACAGAAGATCTCCTCTTCAGTTTTAATTGCTTAGATATATTACTTTAATCTCTCTGTATTGTTAAAAATGAGATAAAAATACACAGGCTTTCATAGGGTGTCCTAATTTTTTCACGACTGTACGTGCGTGCGTGTGCGTGTGCGTGCGTGTGCGTGTGCGTGTGTGTGTGTGTGTGTGTGTTGACTTCATGGAACCCACAACAGACTGACACCATGTTTTTGGGCTTTGCTAAGCAACAGAGTAACTGTTATTTTCTGCCATTTCCAGGTTATGGACACTCCTACCTCAGTGCCCCCTTCCCAGTATGTGTGTGCCCCCGACAGCAAGCACACGTTCCTAGCCGCTCCTGCACAGCTCCTGCTGGAGAAGTACCTCCAGCACACCAGCCAGCACTTGTTCCCCCTCAGTGCTCGCAACTACAGCCACCCCGTGCTCTCCGTCGACTGCTACCTCAACCTCGGGCCAGAAGTAAGCAGCTCAACCCAGAGCCTCGGTCACAGAGTACGGCAGAGCCTCGGTCACAGAGTACGGCAGAGCCTCGGTCACAGAGTACGGCAGAGCCTCGGTCACAGAGTACGGCAGAGC
>JABJVR010000021.1:3982163-3995868 GCA_025773905.1 Chitala chitala | reverse complement strand
ACGATGTTACATCAGCAATAATTTTATGAATCCTCGTTATTAATGTGTGCGCGCAGGACAGCAATTTGAAAAAATGGCAATGTGTTTTCTTATTAATTGTGCCAGCAAATTATAAAGGGGTTTCACTGCATTATTACAAATAAGGGGTAAGCCAAGCAGGAATTGAAACAAACAAAAAAACAGACTTAATTAACCAACACATTTGCCTGTCTTATATTTGAGTGATGCAAAATTTTCTAATCTGAGAAATCATGGATTCAGACATAAATGATTTTTATTAACCCTTTACAATTCAGGCATGTATATCATTTCAGAGATTCAAATATATGGTTAATATAACAAATCATGGAAAAAAAAATTGTAGACACCAATTTAACCCAGTGCATGCCTTTATCACAATTTTAGCAATTTCATCCATAATTTAATAATGCTAATACTCCAAATTATAAACAAGGAATAGCCCAACACTGGTAATACAAAATAGTTTGTGTTGAGGCTTTGAAACAATATCTTGTGTATGACTTGACATGTACAATGAAGAACACTCCATCATATTACATTTTGCAAAAAGGGTGTTTTAATAAAATAAAGGGAAAAAACAAGGTATTTAGTATGGTACAACTAGTATTCTTCTGTGCATTTTCCTATGTGAAATGGACACAGTAAAGCGGAAAATGAAAATTCAGTCGCACATAAAACCTCCAGCCCAAGGTTAAAAACTGAGACCAATAAATGATCATAGTCCTGTGCATAAATTATCAAAATAAATAACACCCATGCACACAACACTGTAAGAATCGCTACAGGGTGTATTGCACAATTGCTATGTACCTAGGGTAAATAAAGCTTAAGTGATAAAATGGAATTAATTCACTTATTCCCTTTCAGAAAGCCCAATGACAGGCGCAACACAAATCTCATTACAACACAAAAAAGTCCAATGCAGTAAAACTCAATGCAGGCCAATGAGATTTACAGTCAGAAACATGCACACACAACTACTTCCACCCAAGATGTGAAAGATTAACTGCTTAGTGAATTTAGCGTATCTGCGTTAGACAGATATTCAAAACTAAAATGCAAAATAATTCAAGGCAAGTCATAGTAAATGCTTTACACAGCTCAAGGAAACAAGAAACCAAAAATATATTGCCATGCCTGATGGTGAAACACAAACTACCAAAAATATATTCTGAAGTGTGTTCACATTTATGCAACTGTTAAAAAAAAAATTGCAAAAATCCATGATGCTTTATATAGGTAACTTCTGTAGTTATAATTTAAAAATACTTAACCTTCATTTTTCATGGCTTTCATGTACAATTCCCTGGATCAGAGGAAGACATGCATTCTTCTTTCCAAGCATCAAGTCTTGTGACCAAACAGCTGCAGGTCCAATCGGATCATGACTTCGCCGGTTGGCACTTCATGGAGTAGGAGTCGTCGGTTAGACGGGCCCTTGTTCTCGAACTCTTTCTTTATCGTTGCCACAGGAAGCTCGGCGCGTCCCAGGAAATCTACGGAGGAAAGTTCCGGAGAGGCATGTGTCATCATCGCTCAGGGAACACGTACTGCAAACCTGAACACACTGTTGTGCGTAACCTGTGAGTGGGTGTGGCTGTGTTACGGGTGAACTGACCATCAGGAGAAAAAAGGTTCTTCCCAAAGATGGTGATGCACAGCACGTCCTGATAGAGATCTGTGATGATGAACTGACAGTTGAAATTCCACTTGGGATTAGGCGTGTCCGTTAGAGTACGAGAGGTGTAGCTCTGATCTCCCATGGACACCTCACAATACGAGTTAATCTTTCCTGGTAAAAATAAGAATATGGGTGCAACCCAATTATATTTTGTTGTATGTATTTTTTTTTAGTAATATGGTCTATGTCATGTTAATAGAATGAAATTAACACATTGGGTTTTACATCTGATCAGACCACTGGTTTCGATTGGTGGGCTGCGGCAGTTCTATTTGTGATTGGTTTTAGTTTGAGGTGGAAGAAAAAAAAAAAAGAGACGAGGAGACGGGAGAGCGTGGGAGTTTTTTTTCCAGGAGACAAATTAAAGAGAAGACTGCTTGAAAAAGTTGAGTAGACTGCGTCCCAGTTAATACAGCTTCAGCTCCTCAAGATTTACTCACAGCAGACCCTCGTAGCATACAGCTGACTTTTGCTTTTAGTTGTTTTTTCATCTTTTGATTTTTATATATTTTCTGTGTGCACACACCGGTTTGTTCTTTCTCCCAACCCTGAACTGCTATCCAGACCATGACTTCTGAGACTGCTCAAGGATATGGTCGGTGTGTAAATGTGTTAATGTGTTGGGGGAACTTGTGTGTAACCATTTCTGGATATGTTTGGCGAGTACATATGTTAATTAACGTGTTGGAGAACGTATGTTTGCAATAATTTCTGTAAATAGTTAATTATTGTTCGTATTTTTATCGTTTTCTGTGTGTTAAATATAACGGCATTACTAATCGTTACGTATATATTTTTTGTGTTGCTGGAGACGGGGTTATTCAGGGGTGTGGAGTGAGTACTGTGCTTTAGGGCCAAAGTCTATGAAAAGGAAAAGTTAGATAACTCAAGGCCCCAGGTATTCACCAAAAGTCTAGGTGCTGGGGTTGCTACATGGGGAAAAAAACAACAATTTAACAAAGCATCTTTAACATCTTTCTTATAGCACTTGTGAAATAACTGTGTCAAAACCTTAAGGAAATGACAGGCCTTACCGCTTGTTTTGCCAGATTTCAGCTCGACAGCTTCCTGCACTGTCACAAGCAAACGTCCGATTCCACTTGCCTTTAAAGAGCGTGCTGGAAACACGAGGAGAAAAGAGGTAAACAAACAAACAAACAGAGCCAGCAGAGTTTTAGAGCAGATGGCATTGCACTGACCTGGGGTCTAACTGCCAAGACCAGACACAGCAGAGGTACAGCAGCACAGCCAGAAACATGTGCAATTGTCTGGACATCGTGTTGTAGAAAGGACCATTTTTCAAGATATCAGTGACCCATCTCTTTGGGATGGTCCAGTCTTCCTGTGTGTGTTTCAAAATGATCTACCTCTAGCCATCTAATTAACCTCAGCTATCAGCTCACCTTGCTTGTGGTTATAACTCCTTGGTAAATTGCTTTGATATACAGTATGAGGATGAGAGATACCATATAAAATAAAGAACAAAAAGTTCCTCCCCTCCAGAGTAATGGCCCACTTTCTTCTCCTAGGCCTGAGAATTTGGGCCATTAATTTCTGGCTGATGCTCTGGCACACAGGGAAGGGTATCAAACGCTTTTCAGGAACACAAGGATAAGTCGTCAGTGGAGCGTGACACGGATCCCACGCACAACAAAGCTCCTCACGCAGAGGTTCTCAGCACAAACGTCACGAGGCTTGAGATGATTAACTACAAACATTTTAGAACAAACAAACAACAGTACCAAAGAGAAAGTCTTACAGCTGTGCAGCTATAACAAATCCTGTATATATATTTACCCTTTCCCACCCAACCAATGAGAACAAAATGACCGAAGTCCTCACCTTGACAGGCCTTTTCTCGCTTCTTCTTTTCTGTGTTTATAAAATGTTCTGATGCTCCTTTAATCTTCTGGACCCAGGCTGTCCTAATGACAAAGGCATATGTAACACCAACAGTTTGCAAAGTAGTACAGATGCATAGGTCCCCAAAAAGAAAGACAAAATGCTTTTTGTCAAGCATTTATGGGCAAATAGCTGAGAGTATATCAATTATGTATCAGTGCACTTGAGTATGGTTAACGCAACCATCTAGTCTGTCCTTCCCTCATCTGATAAAGGTTCTCCATAACGCTCACCTCTCATTGACGTTCTCTGTCTTCAGGGTGTAAATGCGGTCGATGTGGGAGATGTGGAAGATCGGCTCGTCACTAGACGAGTCTGTGGGGAGCTTCACCAGAACCTCGTTCAGAAACAATGGCTGGGTTTGAGACAGACCAAAAAATAAGGAGACGCTTGAGCATCAAAGCAATGTTACTGCAGGAGGAATCGTTTGGTTCATATGGTTTCCATTTCTATGACGACATTTTATGCTAATTTTCAAAACGAGGTACTGTACACTCTCAGGTGTTAAATTGGGGAAAAGGAAGGAAGCAAAAAAGAAAAGTATTCACTGTCTTGTACAGCTTGAACTGTGCATTAGATT
Source organism: Chitala chitala (assembly GCA_025773905.1). Taxonomy (NCBI): domain Eukaryota; kingdom Metazoa; phylum Chordata; class Actinopteri; order Osteoglossiformes; family Notopteridae; genus Chitala; species Chitala chitala. The sequence continues at coordinate 3,991,684 of JABJVR010000021.1, read as the reverse complement.
TGGAGCTGAAGAGCTTGTCCTGCCCAGATGAGGAGAACTGCTTGACGGCTTGGGTCAAAAGGAGGAAGTCAGTGAAGAGGAACGCGTGTAGCTCCTTGTTGCTCTTGGTCTTGTACAGCTTTCCACTGTGCACAAGCTTGCGAGGACCCAGACAGTTGGTCAAGGAGTTGAAGGTCAGGTTCTGCAAGTGGAAATCAAGCTAATATAAACATGCATATCTCTGTATTCAGGTAGATGGCTATACTATGTATGAAGTAAAGGATGCTGTTATAGGGTTTCTGCCAGTGGTAACAGTAACATGTTAAATTAAGAAATATGTTAATTTGCTTTACTGATTACTGCTAAGCAGAAGTTTGTGATGAATGCAGTCAGTCCTCCACCTCGATGATGCCTTCACGTTGCACATGTGCCTGAATCCACACGAGTCGGTCCAAGTTCTCCTTCTCCCGGACCCCTTCGTTGACCTGAAGACAGAGCTCTTCTGCTTTCTCCAAAGCTTGTTGCAGGTGCCTGTGGTCAGCATGTGTCTCAGGGGTGCTTTCCAGGATCTGCCAAGGAGCAGAGCAAGTGTCCAAGCTGAATCAAAGATCCAAGAACATTAAAATAGTACCAATAGGCTGCACTCAAGGACAGCGGAAACGGGCTGTACACAGGGCACCCAGTGGCATAGCGGTAACATGCCGTACACAGGGCACCCAGTGGCACAGCGGTAATGCACCAGTCTGCTGGAAGGAGTGGCGAGTATGACAATGGTGAACACACATAGAGGAGAGAATTTTGGTAGTTTGTGTTTCACTCTGACGATGAGCAGGTACCCTGCTTATACTCTTCACAATGAGCAGGTACCCTGCTTATACTCTTCACAATGAGCAGGTACCCTACTTACACTCTTTACAATGAGCGGGTGTCACACTTACGCTCTTGATGATGAGCGAGTACCGTACTTACGCTCTTGACGATGAGCGAGTACTGTACTTACACTCTTGATGATGAGCGGGTATCGTGTGATCCTCTGCATGGGCTTGAGCAGAAAGCTAGACAGAGGCATCCCTTTGCAGCGGTAATCTGTGGCAATTTTCTGTACAAGAAGACAGCAAAAATGTGCTACAATGTACATTCATTGCTGTTTTTATCCAGCTATTTCACTTGGTCTTTGATGCCCGTGTTACCTTTCACCATTTTCTTTAGGTTTCCAGGTTCCAGTTCTTTACCTTAAGGAAGTTCTTGAAGTCTGGATCTTGGTCAGTCTTCTGCTGCAGGAGAGCAGCACCGCTCAGCTGGCAGCTGCAGAACCGGACGTATGCCTGCATGTTTTCCAGTTGCGATGCCAGGATGTCCCCAATCATTCGCACCGGCATGTTCTCCCCAGCCGACTGCTTGCATGCCTGCAGAGCACTGACAGGAGGGTGCGGAGCACACAGGTCAGCCCACACAAGTCCTCTTTCCGAGTGCCCGTGCCTGTACTGCTAAAACTGCCCCTTCTCTGTCTTGCTAAGCAGCATGCGCATACATAATCAGTTTTAAACTGTGTAAAGTTGTTTTTCCATTCATTGTAATACTCTGTCACGGTTTTACAATTGTTCACCTTTTCGCTAAATGCCAATTAGCCAGTGTACCTCTCATATCAATTTAAAATGATCAAGACAAATCTGCTCAGCTACAGACATTGACTCTGTCCCCCCAGGAGGGGGCGCCCAGGAGCATTTACCGCAGCAGCGTGGTGTTGGACGCAATGAGTTCACTCCAGTTGACAAAAATCATGTTCATCTCCGTTTCCGTCAGGCGGCCGGACTCAGACATTAGCTTGTGGAAAACCTGAACACAAAAAAAAAAAAAAAGGTGAAAAATTTCTGTAAAAAAAAACCTGCTTCCTAGCAGCTCACAATTCACAAAAGGGGGCAGACATGAACGTGAGGACACTGTATAAATGAAGCACTTGCCATTTCAAGTCTAAATGTTTTATACTTGCTTTAAAGGGAACACTGAAGTATTGCTAACAGACTGAGCTAATTATATTGTGGGAATGGGAACATAAATCAGTGTGACATGGTGCCTGAGGAGCTGGCGAGTGTTCTGTTCTCAGATAAGAGATGGTGCTGCACCTGCCAGGCCAGCTGTAGGTCGTCCACGTACTGCTCCTCTGTCTTGATGAGCTCATGGACGTAGCCTTGCCTCTTCCTTTCCAGCGGGTTCATGCCGTCCAGACTTACCAGGTCTGCACACCCTACGTGTTGAGAACGGGCCCGCAGGGAGGTGGACGGGCGGAGCGCCGGCAGTCACGTGGGAAAAGCGGGGACACAGTTAACAGGCGTCAGGCATTCAGGAACTCATCCTGCATGATGTCTCACCTGGAACACAGCCATGTGGCCTCACCTGAAGCAGAAGCTACAGGTGCTGTCAAGTCAGAAGTGCCTTCAGTAGAGTAACCACTGGGATACATATTGTACATACATTATGCATATAATACATTACTGTATACATACATAATGTATGCACACACATGCGCACACACACACACACACACACACACACACACACACACACACGCACACACACACAGGACAAAAAAAACTAATATTCTGTCCTCATTTTCCAACATAAACCGAACTACACAAAATCACAGCAAAGGAAAAATGTGTATTGTTGAAAGGGAATACTGCCAAAATTTAATCAAAAAAACGCTTACGCCCGGAAAATGTAGATTTCACAGGTTTTCATGTAGTTCCTAACTACCATTACTGAGATTCAAGTCTGCAGCAGTTAAGCTCTTTAGCGAAATTCTATAACGTCGGTAATTATATAACGTCTGTATCAACTTGCAGCAGGTCCTGTACAGAGAGTATTCACAACCAGCAGGAGCAGAAAAAAGTGGATGAGAAAAATTTAATTTATTCAAAACTGCTCTTTATTTTATATACATTTTATATTGGTATGCAAGTTCAGGTAAAAACCTAATCTAAAGCGAAAAGGAATTCAAAGAAAGTTATTAGAATCCAGTAAGAATGCAAAAGGTCATTATGTTTGTCAGCAAGTTGCAATGGAAATGTTGTAGGCCATTTATTGATCAAAGCTAGCCAAGGTATTCAAAGGTCTTAACAAATACTGTTACATTCTTTATGAATGGTACTCAACCTTATTATGAACAATCTCATTATGAACTGTAGCTTCTGTTAGCAATTTTACACATAATTCTGTAAAGTGGTACTAAAATTAAATCTAGACCAACTGGCGTGGGCTGGGTGGGCAGCAGTTCATATGTATTTTTTGATGCCTTGAAGAAAACGAAATTGTGAAAATTTAACAGGCCGTTCTAGGCTAAGTAATCAATATATGGCACTTAAAACATTTTCGTCTAAAGATTATGTGCAAAAAATGAACAGAAACTTCTCATAAACTGGGAAAAGGTGAAATGTCTACAGGGCCAAATTTAATTAGTTTGTGCTTCCTTGGCCTTAACACATACAACACTCCTATTGGGATCTGAGATGTGACATTTCTTCCCAAAGCATAAAATGGGTAATGATGCAGTATGTTTCAAAAACGATTCGGGAAAATCTCATGTAAAGTCTTCACATTATACATGCTCCTGAAGTGCCTGAAATGACACGACTTGAATTTTTTAAAATACTGCATTTCTGTTCTGGGTTGCACTTTGAAAGCTGACAGTGCCATTGAATGTTGCTGAATGATGAGGATTTAACCTTTCTGCCATCAAAACAGTACCCACGTAAAATAATATCTCAGAGTTGAGCAGTCATTTTTTACGGAAATGAGTCGTGTGGTAAGAACCTAACGCTGCCTGCGGTGTTCAGGTTAGATTCCTGTCCAAAGCCTAGATGAGCCATGGGAACACTTCATCATACATGCAGATAACAACATGAACAATTTAAAAGGCAATTAAAAAAATGCATTAAACACAGGTTTTGCAAACTTGTTAGAAGGCAGTTTTCCAAAACTAGACATTTTCATACAGCAAAAATCCAAAAGTGTTGATGTCCTTCAAAAAGCTTTTAGGTAAAACATATTTGTCAAGACTGCACTATAAACAGCTAACAATAGTGGGTTTGTGTGTGACTGCTGGACCCTATCAGGTTAAACTGCAAACTCACCAATCAAAGGAAACGCAAACCAATAAAGAAAGCAAGAATAATACTGACCAAAGCAAGTCGCTACAGGCCCCGCTGTCCGTTCATTAAAACAAACACAAACAAGAGTATAATTACAACTTTGTCAGCTGAATTTCATCTCCTGTTATGTATTGGACATGAACGAGTTCAAGTTTTTCTGCCTAGTTTTGACACGTGACAGACTTGAAAGCAGGCCTATGGGTGCATTAGTGAGCTGAAAGGCCCTGTCCTTTGGCTGAGGCGAACCGTCACTCAGGAAAGCAGTGGAAAAGGGGCAGGGCCTCTGCTGTGTCCTGCAGACTAGCGAGATAGTGGGTCTCTGAGAGGCACGGAGGAGGAGAGAAGGAAACCTAGCATCCTATAAAGGAGAGAAATGAGGGGAAAGGAGAGGCAAAATAACAGAAAACGAAATGATAAAATAACAGAGGGTGGATGATAGATGGAGAGAGATGGAAGAAATTAATATAAAGCTGGCTATAAACTTAACTGGAACACTTACAACTGCTGCTACATCTCCCACAGATGTACTTATACCTCAGGTATACACTGTGATCTGTCCTGCACATGTTTCACCAGCCAAATATTTTAATGTAATTAAAACTCAATTTAATGAACCATTTAATCGTACACATATTATTTTCCCTTACTGAAAAACCCGAAAATTTATGCAGCCCAAAGTTTTAAGCATCCTTGGTCAAGGACATTAAAATTATTCCAGATTGTTTCAAGGATGGTAAAAATCATTTTACTCATAAAGTCAAGATTGCCGGAGCATCCTGTATTTTCTGACCACATTTTTTACACCTTAATTCTGTTTTAAATAATTTAATACGTGTGTCCCCCACCCCTACCAGAGAACCTAATTAGCAAACATTAGCCGTATAAGGAGTGCTTACAGTTCTACTGTACTGAGTCCAAGGAGAAACACCAGAACCAGAACCCCACTGTTTAACATGACATAACTGGCAATGAGAACAGGCACTGTCATGACACATGAGAAGAATGCAGCGTATGTTTTTGATTGGTACTTATATGAATTATGGTCAAACTGCAATGATCCCGTTTAGTTTAAAGGTAGAACTTCTTGTTCACGATATTGCTGCACTAGAAAAGTTTAGTTATAGAAAATGGTGAGAACCAGTCCCGTAAAAATTAGTTTGGGAGCTGCATTACAGTGTTTTACATCCAATGTCTAGTCTGCTGAATACACTTTATTGTGTAATGCTTACTTTGTGCTGTTAAAAACTGTTAATTGTGTAAACAAATCAAACAAGACAAGGCTCCTAATTAGGTATTCAGACCAAAAACAGATCAGTCAGAAATGCATTCCTCACCTACTGTAACATCAAAAAATACCGCAGATTTTTCAGGAGTACTTTTAAAATAAAACTGCTGACAAGCTCTCCATGCAGTAAAATATGAGTTAAATTAAACTGATACCTCTCTCAAGGACTACTTTTCATAATCCTCAGCCACTTCAAAATAAGAGATGGTTTAATTTCAGAATAGCAGCAACTCTTCTGGAATTATATCTATTAATTGCAGTCTTACATAAATTGATGAAAGCCTTGATTTTAAGAAATTATATAGTTTCCTAAAGTTTCCTAAGGTCTGATTCTGTTGGGCAATATTCAGAATGAACACAAATGGAGACGGAGGTATCTTTCTTGTGAAAAGTAATTATTATTATTTTTTTAAACGGGGCTTACACTGCTGACTGGGATCAGACTCGTTGGTTGTCAGCTTGATGTAGTTGGTGGGCAACAGCCCTGTCACACCGTTCAGTTCTCCTTTCCACCAATCAGGGTTACTTTTCTCCAGCACGTTGATCAGCTGACCCTTGCTGAAGCTCATCTCGTCCTCATTGGCTGCTTTATAGTCATACATGGCGATGACCTGGCAAACTGGAGGTCACACCGAAGGGGTGGGGAAAGTTAGCTGAGAGGCAGGATGGTGGGGGCTACTGTGGATTTAGTGTCTTAAACAAATTACTTACCAGGAACAGGAGCGGGTGTGGACTTCCCGCTGCTGGGGCCTAGTAGTTTAACGTGGGAGGCGGGGAACCAACCCTTCTGCCGCTTCTTGCCTCTTGCCTGGGTGTCAGGGTGGAATGATATTGGCAGTGATAACTATAAGCTAAAGATTCCCTCCAGGCACAAGTTAATGAAATGAATGTTACGTAGCTTCTCCAAGAAAAAAATTTTTTATACGGTTTGCCTACGCGTGGGTCAGAGCGCGGGTTCAGCTGCCCGTTCAGCTTATAGTCACGACCAAGACGCACAAACCTGCAGTTCTCCGAGCCACCAGCCCGTGGGGTTTTTGGTGAGGATGAGGATGAGCTGTCCGGGTGCCAGGCTCAGCTGCTCTACCCCGGTGGCCGTGTACGCAGTCGACACCTGTGCAATCTCTGTGAGGCAAACGCAAAGGCGGCGTTTCAGCCAAAAACACATGCCCCCTGCACGTTTACCTGGTCCCCTTTGAAGAAGACACACCGGGCCAGCAGTACAGGAAATATGCCCTCCTAAGCCAGTTCCACGACAAGTGTTGTGCACTGCGCCAAACTCCACATCAGCGCTCTGTTCTCGTTCGTGAGCGGCCCTGCTGAGCACTGACGCTTGACAAAGTGCTGAGATGTTATCATCGTGTGCCTCTGATTTGTATGTTGTGATGTAGTTAATCTCATGCATGCTAACATTTCATTTCAGACACACCAGCAATTTTTCTCAACCTGAAATTGCCAACTACATTTTGCCAAGCAAAGCATTTTTTCCCTCAAAATCGTGGTACGTCTTTAACGTCTTGTCGTACAGCTCTGGACATTTGTCAAAGCTAGCGATGAGCTTCTCTTCCATGCTGCAGTGTAGTCTTTGCTCACATCACATATAGCTGTTCTGTCGCTGGCTTCTTGTTGGAGAGGTCAGCATTAGGCGGGTCAAAGTTCAATTTGGAACTTAGAGAGCAGCGTCAAACACACCATTCAGGGTGGCATGACACAAGGCTGGGAGTCAACATTCAGCTCAGTGCAACACTAATCATGTGAAACCTGCCTTAGGAGGTTAAGTGAATGACTTTACTGCATGCCTACCAGTATTACTTGTATTACTACACGCCTACCAGTGGTATTTGTATTACTGCAGAACAGAGGCACGTACCTGGTTTCTTGCTGGACCCTCCAGCCCTGCCATTATTACTAGAGGCCTGTAATTATAAAGGCATTAAAAGCATGGATAGTGGTTTTGCAAAATTAGACCACACCAAGCTTTAACATTCAGGAATCCAGCATTACAATGTGTGACGTTTGCATTTACATCGCTCTCCTTTGGTTTAACGTAGTTGGACGGGAAGACTCCTGTCCTGTTCCCAGTACAGCCCCTCCACCACTCCCCCTCCCGTTCTGTGACCAGGATGGCGTCCCCCTGGTTGAAGGTCAGATCTCCTGGCTCTGGGCTCTCATAAGTGTACAGGGCCACGTACTCTGGATGAACAACATACAGCTTGATAACCTCAACGCTTGTCTGTGGACATTCCTCCTGAACAGAGTCTACAAGAGGATAATTCAGTGCTTAACAATACCTTCAACACAGAAATCCTGATTTCAAATTATATCTATGCTTTTTTTGCCTAACAACTTTGCATTGTGTTATCTTGCCTCACGCTTGGAGAACAGAGAGAGAGAGAGAGATCTCCTACCTTCCAGCTGAGAAGGCTCAGGAACTTCAGCTTCATCTGTGGGTGGACATGACGGACTGAGGGAAGAACATTAGTTATGTTCAGGGTGGTAACAGCACTGAGAAAAAGTCTTCACAGGTCAAAGGTGCTGCCACGTGTACAGCACAACCCCTGGAATCAGAAGCGCATCACCTGCACTTTCACAAAATGCTTTGGATGCAGAAAACAGTGCAAGTATTGTTTCACAGGATAATTCCTCCAGGAGTTGAGATATTAACACACAACCAAATCCTTGTGTACTTATTCTGCCACGAGCAATAAGGTAAAAGCCTGAACACGGTTTACAGAAGCTTGACCATGAACGCAGCTATCTGAACATGGCTTCCTGACAGGCCTGTAGCCTGCAATGAAGAGTGACGGGGCAAAGGCCATGCTTACTCTGATCCAGGGTCTCCGTCAGCCAGCAGCTTGACGTAGGTTTTAGGAAACCAGCCCTGCACCCCGTTAAGCTCCCCCAGCCACCAGTTCTCCTGCTGCTCCAGAACGGTGATCATGTCATCCTTGGAGAAGTTCAGGTGACTGTCCTTCTTTGCTGTCCATGAACACAGCGCCTGGGCGTGGATATTACACGAAGCCTAGAAAACAGAGGCTTTCACACTCAACACACTGAACATGTATAGCGTATGTGCGGTCATGCTCTAATACATGTAGTTATAGTCTAAGGCAGAGTATAAGTGCATGTATTCAGTTATTGCATGGCATGTTTTAATCGTTATTATACATGCCATGACTGGCATGTTTTGATTTTATAAAAGGCAAAGTAAAATCGAATTTGACTGAGTTGCTCATTGAATATTACTAATTTACTTTAATTAAAATCTGCATTGCAGGGTATGACCAGCGTATGTGTATTTGTAGAACAAATCAGACACACTGTGACATCAAGACTAATTGTTAGTCTGATAAATTAAGCATTTTGGGTCTTACAGTGCAACAATTAAATTACAGCGTTAATTAAGCATAAGTGGATTAGTTTATTATTCAATTAACATCTTAATCACATCCAGTTAATCAAACAGTGGGGTTTTTAAATTGAAATTACTATTCATTATAATTTTGACAATGTACTTTTTCCTCCGAATTATTCCTGTCCCTTACTAAGTGGTTTCTAACAGCTGTGCTGGGGACAGACACTTTAATGTAATTGCTTTTTTGAGTCACTTGCCATTAACCCCTGTGATTTTACAAACAGGCACATATGCACAAGCTATTTCATCCACTGATCCACTGTGCAGCAGATTCACCATATATTTGCCACCCCTTGAGCCTGAGCACACCCAGCCTTTGCACCTGAGCACACCCAGCCTTTACACATGAGCACACCCACCCTTTGCACATGAGCACACCCAGCCTTTGCACCTGAGCACACCCACCCTTTGCACATGAGCACACCCACCCTTTGCACATGAGCACACCCAGCCTTTGCGCCTGAGCATACCCACCCTTTGCGCCTGAGCACACTCACCCTTTGCACCTGAGCACACTCACCCTTTGCACCTGAGCACACCTGCGCCTTGGGTCTGAACGCACCCACCCTTTGCACCTGAGCGCACTCACCCTTTGCGCCTGAGCATACCCACCCTTTGCTCCTGAGCACACTCACCCTTTGCACCTGAGCACACTCACCCTTTGCACCTGAGCACACCTGCGCCTTGGGTCTGAACG
>JABJVR010000021.1:3965421-3981859 GCA_025773905.1 Chitala chitala | reverse complement strand
CGCCTGAGCACACTCACCCTTTGCACCTGAGCACACTCACCCTTTGCACCTGAGCACACCTGCGCCTTGGGTCTGAAGGCACCCACCCTTTGCACCTGAGCGCACTCACCCTTTGCGCCTGAGCACACCCACCCCTTGCGCCTGAGCACACCCACCTGCCTTTGCTCTGCAGAGCCCATGATTGGTGTGTGAGTTGGGGTGAAGACAGAACTCGGCCTCCTAGCACTGTGTACACTGGCCTCCATGTCTGGCCTGTTCAGCAAGAGTAGATGACAGAGTTGATGAGTGAGTAGGTACAGAGATGCATTTACTTACCAAATAATGAGATTTCTCTACTTCCACTTGGTTATTTGTGTTGTGAAAGCTAACAGTGCAGCAAACTGGAAAAGCTGGTCAATGGAAGTAACTATTAGTCTCTTGATGAAGGCCTCTAGCATGATTTCTCCAGAATATTTGTGTAATGACAACATAAAATTGTGAGCTTTGCAATCAAAACAGCCCCCTAAAACTCCTGAAACATTACAGTAACATTACAGTAAGTGACTGAAAACACTATCACAACGTGTTGACCTTTCTGCAAAAGTAGAATAATGAGGATGTGACAGAGGTCAGAGGTGAAGCATAGCAAAACGTACACAGAGGGTGGGGCCTGAGGGTCTGGGGGCTTGCTGACAGCATCCCCCTGCTCATGCTTGGATCGCTTCTGCACGTAGCTCTCCGGGAACCAGCCCACGTTTCCCCGGCAACTGCCATACAGCCAGCCGGGTTCACCCTCTGTCACTTCGTCCACCTGGGGCAAAGTTTGGCAAAGGAGCAAGAAGGAAAAATAATTATACATCAAATGTCTGTTTGCAGGTGACGTTGATACTGAAAAATCGGCAGACAGATAAAACAGCAAACCACAGACGGTTTTAGAATTAAACAGGATGGCACAGCTGCTTTGAAGCTTACAAAATCCAACCGTCCTCTATAGCTTGTTTATGCTAAGGCTCTACATCATTAGCCTTGCACAAAAAGAGTTGGGGGGTGTACCTCCAAAAGGTCGTCCGCATCGAACGTCAGCTCATCTTCTGTGCGTGCTACAAAAGGGTAGAGGGCTCTGTAAGTGGTCAAGGTCACAGATTTCCCATGTGAAGAGGTCGAAGGTTGTAGATCACCTGACAGCAACAATGAAGACTGACATTAAAACACTAGAATTAATTAACTCAGATCCCGGTAACATGATCCGTGAATTATGGTGAACCGTATTTCTGCCAAAGAAAACTAACTTGTAATTCATAACTTCGACAGAAATTAATAATTGAAGCAGCATTGCATACTGAGTGCTCCGCTTCATAAAATATTACCCACAGTGTTAATAGTAAGTAATGACTTAATACTGGCTATGTGTAATGAGATACATTTTCTACTGAAAGGGCAATAAACACACATGAAAAGCTCATCTTCCGTAGGGCATTATACACAATATGCCAAGGCTAAGGTGTTAGCATAGCCTGTTTCCAGCCACAGTTTCAGGCTCACAACTTCTTCACCCTGAGCTCACTGGTGAATCGGCTAAAAAGCAGACTTTCACAGATGGTGCACCTAAGGTATGGCGACAGCTTGGTCAAAGTGCAATATTTGCCCATAGCTTAACTAAGTAAGGGTAAGCCAAGGTCAGGCCACTCCTCCCCTGGGGTTAAGGATGGTGCTGTTTTATATTAAACAGTACAAAACATGTCAACCATGGCTGTCCATCCACGTGCCACTCCGACATCCGCTGGACATGCTTTTCCATTACCCTTGTCATGTAGCCGGGATCCCCTGGGTGTGCTGGCCTGCAGCTGCTGTCTTGCAGCCTGCTCCTCCTGCCCACGTTCTTCGTGCTGCACCTGCCGCCGCTCCGCAGGTCTCGCTGCTGCTCGCCTCCTCTCCGCCTCCCACTGTTCCTCCTCCTTGTCGTCTTCCTCCTTGGTCCACAGGTGTTTGTCCGCGGGCTGCCTGGTGGCCTGCGGGTGTTCCAGGGCCTCTTGCTCCACCTCTGCTCTGAGTTTGGCCTCCTGCTCCTCCTGCAGGCGCCTCTGCTGCGCCTCCTCCTCACACTGGAGCTTCTCTCGCTGCTGCCGCTCCTCCATCTCGGCTTGTCTGTGTGGAACACGCACATCAGGCATCTCGCCTACATGGAACGCACCATTTCTCCATATTTCTCACACATATGATCTGAATATTGTGTTATGTGCACATGTGCATGTTCAATATGTATGTACAGATACATTTTTTTATTAATCTTTATAAATTAATAGATTATAATCATCCTTATTCAGTGTAACAACGTCTGCAACTCAATTCCTGTACTATTAATGAAGAGTTTTCACTATCGATGTTAGGAGAACTACCAGATTTAATCCATGACAGCTGGATTGTCACCTGAGTGCCTCCTCTTCCTCCTTTCTCTTCTGAAAGCTCTGCTCTCGAAATATCTGCAGCTCCCTGATCTTTTCCTCCTTGATGATGAAGAGCCTGTCCAAAGCAGACTGCTGTTTTACCTGGCTCTCCCTCAGCTCCTGAAACAGGGGACATGGGACTTTCAGCATGGGGCAAACAGAAGCAGATTAGACGTCTCCACGTAACCCTCCATACCTCTGTCACTCACGTGCTGCACACACTGGTCTACAGCCTACCACAGCAACTGGGTGTGAAAATGAGGGATGACACACAGGGGATGTGTTCTGAAAATACTGAACACATGTTCACCTGGAGGAGGCAGCAACCAGCAGATGGGTTTTTATAGTGGGGGTGAAAATCCCCACAAACACACACACACGACAATACTGCTGTATTATAACACAATTTTCTCCTTACAACAAGATGCAAGTTCATGCAAAACACAAAATGTCACAAAAAACAAGTAAATTAATCAAAATTAAATGGGCCATTCCTTGCCCACCCACACAGTGGCTCTGACAAAAAGTGAGCTTGCAGCATGAGTGTGTGAGTGAGGAAAAGAGTTAGAGTGACCTTAATGAGGAAGAAGAGATTGCTAAGACAGCCCAGCAAAGAGAGAAGACCCTGCAGCACACAGTCATCCATATCGTCAGACTGCAGTCGCGGCAGAGGAGGGAAGAGATAAAAGACAAAGAACATAACGGCTGGAGGTCCACAGCAGACAAGGTCATGCACTTCAGCTCTCATGCACTGTTTACAGTTTAACAACTTTGTTTACGCTCTTGCTGCTTAATGTGGCTGCTGCGTATGTTTCTTGAAGGTGCTTTTGGCAGCAGAGCCACAGGCTCCACAATAGGGTGGATGCAGAATTTCAGGTCAGACGACATTCATTCCTGACCTAGATAGGTTTTCGTTTCTGCAGTTCTAACTTCACTACTCCCCATCACTGCTGTTTTGCTGAACACGGCTACGCGGCCTCAGCGCTCCGTATGCCTGAGCGCGCTGCTGCATGTGCAGGGAGACCAGTAGGTTAATAAGCACTCAAGAAGAAATCAGAAATCCTTGCTCCTCAATGCAGGAATATAACAACCTCATGCTCTAAAATAGCCACTTGCTTTGCTCTCCAAACCCATCTTAGGGGAGAACAGCGCATATTTTGGGATTTCAGAATAGGAAAAGAAAATTCAATTTGGCCAGAGCTCACTGATGCAGAAAGCTGGCGTCCTGCACCAGGAATGAACCGTGAACATACAGAAGAGATATTTTTCCGAGCACAACCCTTACAAGCATGTTGCTGAATGGCGTAACTGAGCAAAGCCGTACCTTAATGCTTCGGTTATATTCGTCGATCTCCCGCAGTTTCGTAGTCGTCTCCTTCTCCAGGGCGTCCAGCTGCTCCTTCAGCTTCCGACACGTTACGTCCTTCTCGTTCACGCTTTTCTTAAAGGTCGCCACAGTCGAGTCTGGACACAAAGCGGTGCGGTGTAGGGGGAGTGTGTTTTTTTGTGTGTTTTGATACATTTGCAGACACACCACAGAACATTTTAGGGAACAACAACAACTGTCACTATCCGATTCAACACTTTTTTAATTAGTAAATCTGACATAAAACAAGCAGATACGAGCGACCGCTCTTACTGGGCAAACTGTCAAATCCCAGGCCGTTCAGTTTCTCTTTTAGTCTCTGGTGTTCCGGCACAAGCATGGCGAGCTTCTTTTGGTAGTCCTGGATGTCAGAAAATTATAAAACATAAATCAAAAGTACGCCATAACTGAAGTGTCCACTTGTACTGGCTTCCACTGGTTTGCACTGGTTTGTACTGGCTTGTACAAGTGGATGTTAAACTGCGACGGGTCTCTCAAAAGAAAACCAGTTTCAAGTCACTGCCAACACAGCTGCTCTTTTCCAACTCTAATCATTGAAAGCGATCATCATTCTTAAACAACAAATTCAACATAGCACTATGACTACTGCTATACCAGTATTATTTTCTTAAATTTTTATATCGACCATCTGTTTGTAGTTAGTACCTCCTACCCTTCCTACCTTCTCCTATTTAATGTTTTTTTCCTCTCTTTTCCAGTTTTGCACATTACCAAGACAAATAGCTTGTATGTAAAAACAATACATCAGATTCTGATTAAACATCCTGACATAAAAAACGCAGCCAAAGTTGAGCACAAATTCATTTACTTTTCTTTACACTTTATAGTTCATATATTTTCTCCAAGACCTTCTACATTTTGTCTTCATTTATACAGTACCTGAGTGTTTGGGAGGAGGAGCAGGTGAGAACTAATTGAGCCTTACTGCTGTATGATAACAGGTGTGTTCACTATAAGTCTGCATGAGTGAGACATACAGCTAGGAAAGGGAAAACGTCTGTGGTCCTACCTCGAACTGCTTCTGTAGAGTATTGATCTCCATGTTATGGGTGTCTCGTTTTTGGTTGACCAGGTCCAGCTCAGCCTTCTGGATTTTTTTTTTGCTCTGAGCATCCCGGAGACGGTCTGAGATTTGCTTGTGCTTGTCTCCCTGTGATAGGGCAATCCATGGATGATGCTAAATCCATTCCAAAAAAAGCAGAGAGCATCTCCACACTGCACGGACACTCCGCGTGCAGTAACTGCATTAACGTTCAACATTCCTTGAAAGCAAAACCAGCAGTGATAGGTGCCTTTTTCGAGACAGTTGACTCTGACGGGTTCTATACAAATGCAGCTCATGGTTTGGCCATACACACAACATGGTGTTGTTACATTTTCACTGATATGTTGGAGTACAGCACATGTTGTGAAATCGAACAAACGCACACCACTGACACAGCCTGAAGGTGTCACCAGCCTCAGTGGACCTGCTCCTCACCACAGCCTCCAGTTCCATCTCCAGCCTCCTCTTTTTGGCCTTGAGCCGCGTGATCTCCTCCAGCTCGCGGCTCCTCCGCTCCTGCAGCTCCTGCCTCTGCCTCTGCTCCCACTCCTGCCGCCGTTGGAGCTCTAGCTCCAACCTGGCTGCCTGGCGACACGTGAGCAGACAACGGAAGCGTTAACGTCAGGCTTCCCCTCCGGCACACCTGGAACTTCCGTGAAATGTGAATCGTTTGAAATGTGAAGCAAGAGCTCTTGGAGATATGACGGGAAAGTGTAGGGGGCTCTCCTTAGTGGGATCCACTCGCCTCTTTGCGCTCCAGCTCCTTCTGCCGCTCCTCTTCTTTCTGCCTCTCCAGCTCACGCTGCCTCTCCAGCCGTAGCTCCTGCTCAAGCTGGCGCCTCCTCTCCAGGTCCCGCGCCTCCTGGTCTCGGCGCTCCTGCTCCTCGCGAGCCTCTCGTGCTCGCCGCTCCTCCTCTAGCCGCTGCTGCTCCTGCAGGGCCTGCCGGCGCTTCTCCAGCTCCACGTTGCCACGGTCAAAGTTCTCCTTGCGCTTGTCCTCGAACGTCACTGTGACACCAAATGCAAAAGGCTCATCACCTTCTCCACAGAGTCACTATGTGTGAAGAAACTGATAACCAGTTTTATAACTGGTATCGATACAGACAGATACTCATTTTGGACAGCAAGGCTTTACAAATACGATATATTTTCTGCTACTGTTACACTACACTGTAAAATCTAATAAGTTGGCTTTACTCAAAAAAAAACATGGAAACCAATTGCCTTAAAAATTCTAAGTTACTTAAGTTATTCAAGTAAAGTGGAACATGACACTCCAAATCCACTATAATAAATAAAGTACCTTTTTTTACTTTTTTCTGGGTAAAGTCAATTACTAAGTGTACAAGCATGCCAGATGAAAGCGTGTTTTGTTTCATTTTTGCTTGTACCTCAGGTTTGATCATCGTTGTTAGGACACAGCTAAGGTACAGAACGTGTGGCATTTGTGGACTGAACACACCTGTCACTGCTGTGCTCTGCTCTGCTCTGCTGCAGCGCTCTCCAACCATTTTTGCACCACAGATTGGTTTCATGTAAGACAATTTTCCACAGACCGGCCATAATCAAGAATAAAAAACACAGCTCACCATAACGCAGAGTCAGTGGGATCAGCCCTAACCCTAACCCTGCATGCTCCCATAGTTAATGAAATGGAAATTTAAAAATATATATTTTTTTAATTTATTTTTATTGTACGGCCCTGTACCAAATAAAATAAAATATAAAACATCTGTTATTCTGTCTGTGCTGCCTGGTACCAAATGATCTGTGGCTGGTGGTTGGGGACCATTGCTGTGCTGAGCTCTGCTTTGATTTGCCGTCTGTGGGTCTGTGTGTGTGTCTATGTATCACCGCTGCGTGCCTTACTCTTCTGCAATGGCTTGGCTTCATCTTCAGTGGTTCCTATATAGATTGAAGGAATGGTTCCATTCACAAGGTCGCTCATATTTCCACTCCTGATGTAATGACAAATGAAGAAAAGAATATGACCATAAAATTGTAAAACCACCAATGCCAGACGGTATTCTGTTTTCATACATCGCAGCCAGACCATATGAATTCCTCATCGCCTTCAAATTCCGACAGCTTGCTTTTTACAGTTTACTTGGCTGCATTATCAATTACACTTATGCTTCCACAATGTTTAACGCTGCAAACACTGTTGATCATTTCAACACTGACATTTCAACCTTCAGTAAGCTTACAGACAGACGTTAAGGTGAAACGTCTGAGATAAGAGCTTATTTACATAAAACAGCACACAGATTGCTTATCTCTAACAACTGCACACATTATTCTGTACCTCAGACTAAGTGCTTTAACATGTAACGTTATGTGAGAATTTGGAAGCAAACTGTTCTGATATACCTGAAGGACGGCGGTACCAGGTCCAGAGGTAGGCTCAAGGGAAGCGGCTGTCCAGCCTTGGCCATGTCCACCAGGTGCATGGCCAGAATGAACTCCTCCGCTTTCAGCTTACCGTCCTTGTCAACATCCGCCAGGTTCCTGTGGTCAGAAAAAAAAGGGGTTGGAAAAGTTATAACAAAGTAAAAACCACGTTTAAAAAATAATTTTTGAAAGGTAATCTGACAACTGCGTGTCACAAGCTTGGCTCCACGCTTGACTTACAACTGACGAAACCAAAAGGCCAAGGACACGTTTAAAAAAAGAGTTTGGGAAGTCAACATGTTGAAAAGCCATCATGCTTACCATATGTTGGCCAGCTGTGTCTGAGTGAGCTGAGACGCAGTCAGCACGGTTCTCACCTGAGGACCTGTAGACCATAAGCACAGTCAATGTGTCCAAAGGCTGACCGACGTTAAGCTTGAAGGCGACGGGCCAATGTGTTCGTACACACACACGTAACACAGGCTGCAGTGATGCCTACCTGACAGGTAACCGGTCGTCGGTTTGTCCAGGGTGTTGAACTGCTGCCGGTACCTGAGCCGGGAGGCCTGTGGAACGGCCCAGTCTGAACAGCCCACTATGGGAGAGCTGCTGATGGGCGAGTTTGTAGATGATGAGTTGGAGCTGTGGATGACAGGGGTTGGATTGCTTCAGAACATTTCCGACATGGTGTCGTTTGGTATCGCATATTCTTAGAGCAGGAGAACGGTGACCACTCTGAGGACTTGCCTACTGGAGCCAAGGTCTAGCAAAGACTGTGTCCTGGACATCTCGGTGTTGGTGATCCCCAATGGTGAAGAAGAGAAGGAGTTTGAAATGGGAGGAACTGGAGGAAGGAACAGGAGAACAGCTTGCTTGTTTGGGGGGAGGGCGTGTGTAAGTGACTATCCGAAATGTGAAGATGCATACAAGGTGGTGAGTTCAAGAGCAGCAAAATAAAACAGAACTACACGGAGTACACAGTTATCACGTAGCAAAATGGAGAAAACCAAAGGGCTCAGAGAAGGGTGAGGCTGTCATAGGGCAGCCCCACCTGTGAAGGCGCTGGCGCCCCACTTACGTGCAGGCAGGGTGGCAGGTGAGGGCTGTAGGATAGCAGCTGTCCCATTGGGCAGAGACGGAGTGTTCAGGGAGGGCAGCAGGTTGAGAGGAAGGGCAGCGGGCATCACCGCTGGCATGGCACTCTTTGGGCCCACAGAGGCCATCACTGAAGCGACCGGCGCAGCTGGCGTCACAGGCATGCTGGGTATCAGCGAGAGGTTTGGCATAGCTCCTAATCCTGGGCAGATCCATGTGAACAGGTTAAATCGAGGAACTTCTGATTAATTATATTACATAAGGGACAGGAAGTGAAAGTGAACTGTGAGCTCACTGACATTTATATGTTTTTTAAAAAATATTTTTCAGTCCGAACTTAAAAATATAACAGTGATGTAAGCAGGAGTTTGATGGACTCTTTGCCTTTTGTTTCTGCCTAAGGTTAATGAGATGATCACTGATGTAAAACAGTGTACCAAATGGAGTATAAGCCATTCAGTAAAACTAAGAATATATTTTTCTAAGTTTTAGTACATCCATCCGTTCTGTATACCACTTATCCAATACAGGGGCTGCAGGATCTTGGAGCCCATCCCACGCATCACAGGCCACAGGGCAGGGAACACCCTGGGCAGGGCGCCAGCCCACCACAGGGCACATACATATGCGCACCCAAGCACACACTAAGAGCAAGTTGGAAACTCCAATCAATCTAACCTGCATGTCTTAGGACCTTGGGGGGAAACTGGAGAAACTGAAGGAAACCCACCAAGCATGGGGAGAACGTACAACCTCCATGCACACAGACCTAAGGCAGAAACGGAACCCTGGGCCCAGAGGTGCAAGGCAACCACCACGCCACCGTGCTGTGTGCTGCCCAGTTTTAGTCTACACTTATCATAATACTATATAAACCATCAGTCTGAATAAACGAAAAGGAATAATGCTGAATTACTACAGAAATGCTGAGTGAAGATGTTGTCACACACCTGCTTGTAAATGTAAAAACAGACTGCACATTCCAAAACGAATCTCTCCCCTACAATGACACACTGTTCACAACTCTGCCTCTTCTCATCTGCTTCCCTCACAACAAGCTGATGGCTGCTTTTATACCACACAGGGCCTGAGGACAGAATTTTTCTAATTCTTCCAATTAAACTGTAATTAGTAAATCTGTCCAAGCTGTTCTGGGCCTGGAACAAGAGTGCCCCCCCTCCCATCTGCACCCCTGACAATGACCACCAGATTTTACTGTTCTTTTTCCTTTCTAATGTTCCATTTGGGAGTTTCAAATACATAGTATAAATCCAAAAGTGTTCTAAAATTGTATTTCCAACAATACGGAACACAGAGTAGGTGAAATAACTGGTTATGCTACACGCATTAGTGTGCGAACTAAAACGCCACTCCCTTTACTGCCGGTGCTCAATAGTTGCAATTAACAGAAATCAATTTTCAGATATTACTGCAATTAAGCCATGGTGAAAATGAGGAATTATGACCATGGTGTCGCTCAGCACCTTTCCTGTCTGACTGAAAGTGAGCGCTGAGACTGGCTGAATGCAAAAAGAACCTCATCCAACAGGGATTCCTTTATCCCTGGCCTGCACTGGCCGCACACGACAGGAATGCCAAGCGGGACAGAGCGCGATGCAGGGAGTGGCGATGCTCTGCGGCACGGCGACGCACCGAAGCCCGAAGGCGGCACTGCGGACAAGGGCACTGCAGACAGGGGCACCACGGGCGACGGCACGGGTGGTTGCTTCATAACCATGGGCAGGGCAGAGGGCAGCTTCTGGCCCTGCAGCTTCAGTTTGATCAGCTTCATGGCGATGGAGAACTCCACCCTGTCCATCTTCCCGTCCTTGGTCACATCCGCGAGATTCCTGCGGCCGTGAACATAGAAGGACCCTTGAGTAATCACACACCCTTCCATGACTTACAATAAAAAATATACATATTCTACGGTAAGAATACATATGGATAGAATTCCATTATTACAATCCATTTTTATTCAATTTCCTATTTCTTTAATGGCTGATACTGCAGTTAGTTTGCTACTCTGACGGTCCTACCAATGACTAATTACTAGTCTGAGTTACGAACTTTGCAAGATTTATAAATTTCACACTGTGAAAACGTATATCTTAACTCTTCCAGAAAGCCTTAAACTGTAACAGCATTTTAACTGGAATGTCACACCTCATCTCAATTTACCAGCGGATGAACACTGAAAAATAAGGCCCTCAGCGTTTTAAAATAACTCACAGTTCTGCTGAGTATTCATGCTTAATCGCAGTTTATTCTTCTTCTTTGCCCCCCTCCACCCTCCCCCCTACCCGATACATAACTGAGCCGGTTTCAAGTTTTCAGAACACCCACTTGAGGCTACTGATCTATAGTTTGCTAAAAAGAGATTGACTGGTGCCACATGTACAGTTAAGATTCCACGCATGCAGGTAACATTGACTTGATTGATAAAATGTTTTAAATCCTGTCTGAACATTGAAGTGTCAAGTGAGAGTCGAACCCGAAACACACAGCAGGCCCACAGCAGTCCAATGTGAGCAGTGCAAAAGAGGCTCACCATATTTCTGTCAGCACAGACGCAGGAAGCCCAGACTGCCGAAAGAATTTGCGTGCCAGATCCCCTGCGTGGAAGAGGAATAAGAAAGAAATAAGAAATTACAGTGGAAAAACGTGACACTTAAATTTTTAACAACTCTAAGGAGCTGTTGTGTGGCAACAAATGAGTATGTGTACTGTCGGACATAAGCAAGGCTCACCTATAACGCATCACAGTTCTGGCTGCTTTATCCTGACCACTTCAGAGCAACAAACAGCTGGAAGTGACTGACACACTTTAGCAGACCTCAGGCAGGGCACCAGCAGCTGCTACCAGTGGTGTCATGTAATGTGCTAAGTAATAGCACTTCATTGCAGTACTTAAGTATTTTTGAAAGGTATCTGTACTTTACTTGAGTTTTTTAATTTCTGTTAACTTTTACTCCACTTTTCCTACATAAAATGCATACTTTTACTCAGATGTATTTCCCACTTTCATTACTTACTACAAAAAAAAGAAAACAGTCCTAAAGCTTCTGTGCTCAGTCTCAGTGTAACAGGCTCAGGCAGGTAAAAAGAGCAGCAGATAGAAGCTGTCACGGAGGCAGCAGCATCCTCCTCTAGCGGCAGTGATGCTGCTCCAACACCTGCTACATCTGCTAGCATAACTTCTCCAACAACATCTCCTGTTTTAAATGAGTCAGACCACCGGCAAACATATCTCCAAAAGATGTTCTCCTTTTTTGACACGAAGCATCTGTCATATCAAATGAAGTGCCTCCTGTGCTTGCCTAAAAGCACTGAAATTGTTACACTCAAAAACTCCCCCTTGAACCTCAAAAAACACACTGAGGTAAGTTAAACCAAAGATAACAGGGTATTAAACACTTTAAACTTTTAAAAATTGTTGATGAGCATCTGTGAAGACGCCTGTAGTAAACACTACTTCCCAATGTAACGATGACGATTGGTGTTTCTGAGTGCCTTTAAATCAAGGTGTTACGGGTTTAATCACGGACTGATTACTGAATGGGTTAAACAAGATACTTCTATGTTTACTTTTAAATTTCTTAAGTACATTTATTCTAAAACTACTTTTGGTACTTAAGTGCAGTTAATAACATACATTCACTTTAATATTACAACAGGTGACTTTGACTTTTACTGAAGTAATTTTAAATTAAAATATGTTAACTTTTACATAAGTGTGGCTTGCACCTGCTACCACATCCTGTATGGCATGCAGTGAAAGTGACCTAATGACAGCAGGACTGCAAATGATCTTCTTCAGCATGATTGTTTAGTTGGGGGTGGAGGGTTGAGAGCTGGAGTTGGGATGGGACCCAGCGACCCTCCCTCTCTACCACAACTAGTATGAAGAAAGTCCTGCTGAGACACTTGAAATACCGTAGCGTAGCAGAATTCAATATCAACTCTGAAATTAAGGCAGCTCCATCCAGGGAACACTATACCTTACAGCAACAAAATGAACGGAGTGAGAAAACAGATATTCTGCACAGAATCACCGGTGTTACTCAAAGGGATGCAATTAGAAAAATGCAGGAAACGCATGAGGTAGGTAATCCAGAAAGGCAGATAAAAGAGAAATACCTGAGTGATGGAATAGGAAACACGAAAGTACGGAATGACGGGAGGGGGGTGGCACAAACAAGCCAGGGAGCGTATTGGCTTGCAGGGTAGTGTGCTGTGGAGCTGCAGAGGGGCTGCACTAATTATTTCTCCTATGAATCAGTCACACCCGGCTGTAACGCATGCACATGCAGGCGGCTAAGTGAGCAGCAAACCTAGAATCATACATCTACGCACACCTTTGAATTATGCCTTTGGAAGTAATCAGCTGCCCTTCATACCCCTAAACAAGCACAAGGGTCACTCTTCCAAATGTACATCTATGGTATTCCTGAAACTTGGAACAGCTGTAAACGTAATTAAGGATTTTTGCTGGGGATGACAGTTTTCTGAAGTGCAGCATTGTGTTTTCAGGTCGTTCCCCGGTTAACCGCTCTGTCCTAATGAATGTGCAATATTAACTACAGTCCACACACACACACACACACACACACACACATGCACACGCACACGCACACACGCACACGTCAGCTTTTCTAGCATTTGCAATCAGAAATGAAACTTATGCTATGCTATTAGTAAAGATCCAAATCGTAGGGTGGAGGTCTGAACATTTAAATGTAATTGCCCTCAAATTCAAATCAAATTAGAACAGACATTCTTAATATGTATTACTGGTCTCGACTGAATGGAGCCAGTCCTGGTGCGTTTTGGTCACCGCCCAGAGAATGTAGTGACATTTGCAGCACAATCATTTTCCTCATGGTTGCCTTGGGTGCACCAAAAACACTTATAAAGTGGCACCATATTTTAAATGACTATCACTGCTGTGCATACATATTTGTCCTGTGTGAAACCACAAAACACTGTACCACTGTGCTTGTTCTTTGCATATTTCTATTCTGAGGTAGCTGGGCACAGATTTCTCTGACCTGTGTAATCAAGGTCATGGACATGATGAGTACAGTTCAGTGCACCGTGGTATGGCAATGTTTCTGTTCTTTTTTTTTTAAGCTGCTGGTTAATAACACGAATTCAGACTACAGACGGGAGCGGGGTAGTCACCTGACACGAAGCCCAGGGCGGGGGAGAGGGTGTCGAACTGCTTGTCATGCTTGAGTCGTTCCTCTGACGTGATGGCCCAAATGCTGTGAGCACCTGGGGCAGAAGGCGAGGTGGAGACGGAGTGCAAGAAAGAAGGGAAAGTGGAGAGACAACAGGAAAAGAAAGTGTGGGGGAGACAGGAGGAGTGAGCTGGTGACTTATGGAAAAGTCAAGTCCCTAGGAAAACACTGCCTTCAGAAGACATTTCCTGAAAGAAGCTAAAAGGTCATTTTCTATGTCTGTAATCAGCGTTTGCAGGAAATACCACTAGCATATTGCGTCACAATTGATGGCTTCCTGTTAAAAGGACATTACGCAAAGCTTAGCAGAGACCTCAGAGTCTCACCATAAACACCAGTCTGTCTCACCACATTTCCTCAGTGTAAATGCTAAATTCAGACAAGGAAAGAATTTCAGTTATTAAAAAAACAGCAAAGGTACACAGCTAATCAAAGTCAACTCATCCATCCGTCTATCCATTCTCTATACCGCCGGTCCAATTCAGGGTCGTGGGAAGCCTGGAGACCATCCCAGATGAAGCACAGGGCGCAGGGCAGGTGACACCCAGGGTAAGGCGCCAACCCACCACAGCAAAATCAACTCAGAATGTTCAAATTGTCAAGATATGGCTAACTTGTAGAAGTATAAAGGTTGTTCTTTGTAACAACTCTTGAGGCAGGTGGAATGTCTTATGTACTGCAGTACAATTTCACCCAACACAGTTCGACTGTTATTAAATTCATTTCCATTGTACCAGTTCACATTCACACAAGGACAAGATTTTTTTGTTTGCAGTAGAGAGGCCTCAAATAATTGCATATCAGTCCTATACTCGAAACGCTTGTTTAGCTCAGCAGATAATAAAAGTACGTTTTTAAAAGTCAAAGTGTCTAACGGCTTAAATGTCAATAATGCATAATGATCCCTTTCTAGGCATCTTGAAGCAGAATCTGACAACACGGCAGATGCAAGTTTTGAACCCCACAGAGGAGTAAGGCAAAGGAGCTAACCACTAAACCACTTTGCCCACCTCCACTCCAGTTTTAAACACTGCAAAGTGTCCTATGTGGCACTATATTCCAAACTGAGTTTTTCAAACAATAGCCTGTCTGTCTTCAGTGGCCTTTCAATGTTCATTCATTTAGACTTGAGATCAACAATGGCATCTACAAAATTTAAGCTTGCATCCTGATTATATGCAGCCAAGTAGTTTTTTTTTTTTATCACTGCATCAATACTGTATATTTATATGATGTGAAGGTTTTTTAAGTTGTCAACTGTCTTATGTATTTTAAAAAACAAGAATGCATTGCTTTATTTGAATGTAGTTTGCCTTTTCTGTATGAATGACAACAAAAAATCTATTTTTTTTTTTTTTTTGTTGACTGACAAACCAGGCTGCGTTTCCAATTATTTAACACTGATGCAGTGAACTGCCAAAAGTGCTGCGATATGATTTACATAACCTAAAATTTGAAAGGGTAAATGAAATTCCGACAATGTTTCTGACAAGCTGACAGTTCATGAGTTAAAGTGTGTCAGAAGGGAATATTTAGTTACTTTAGAGAACATTAGCCAAGCAAAACAGTAAGTAATAAACAACTAAAAAAGTCAAAACCACAGGGGGGAAAATACGTGGTCAAAGCACTCAATGTGAATAATATTGAACCATTTTAAATTTCATTAACCTAGCAGACCACACCTGACCCTCTTCCATCCCTGTTCAGAGCTGGTTATAAACTGCGCTAACAATACCTCGCTAATGCTAACAGCACGTTACTTAAACACAACTTCAAGCAGCTTGTTGATAACACAAGACGACACATATAATATAAAACATTTTTTCCGAAAGATGAATTCATGCACGCGGTATACCTGCATAATTCATTACATATACAGCAATAACCTACACAGGTACAGCCGTAGAGCATTTAATCTAAAAATGTTGAATTTTTAATGCGTATAAAAATGTCTGTGCATGCAAGAATTAATTCTATATTTCATACTCATATAGAAAATGGAAGATTAGCGTTTAAAATGTGTCCTTTCCATGTGCATAGTTAAGGAACTTGGCCATTTCTTTTAGCAGACTTTTAAAACACAGCACCCCCAGACTAGACACGATTCTGCAATTCACACAAAAGCTTGACTGTTAGGGAGAGCAAAAGGATGCTTTTATCAGCAGTTCCAATTAATGCAACACACACAGAGAGAGAGAGAGAGAAAATGCATTCATCACTGCAGAATCACTGCAAAGCAACGAGGAAAAGAATGTCAATTTGCCTACCAAAGGAGAAAGCTAACAAGGTGAAGCTTTGAAATGTGACTGCAGCATACAAGACAACAACATCAGCAATTACAACATCTGTGCAGAGTTTCCCAAGCTCGTGCGCACGCGCGCGCGCACACACACGTGCGTGCTCGCAGACACCTGTTTGGTTGCATCATGGACAACCCTCTGTAGAGGTAAGCTGGCAGTTTACAGTAATACTATTTTTAGTGGTGCCAGCACTTTCATGGTGAGAAAAGGGGACACTATGATTAATTGAACACAGAAGCAAAAAATAATCTAATAATTTATTGGGTTTCAAAGGCTTCCAAGGTGCCAACTAGAACTATATTAATTAGAGTAGTGTTCCATCAGAAGCTTGGCAGGATGAGACCATATATACGGTGCGTGCTTCTACAAGCTCGTTGCAAGGCGAGTCAAATTAGAACTCTCCCTAACTAACGAACTGACGGCAAGATCTTCCTGCACGCAAAAAAAAAAAAAAAAAAAAAAAAAAACCACACATGCGAAGCGGTGCGAGTACTTTGCGGCTTTTCGCATTTACCGGGTCACTCTTTGGCTTTTATTATTCATGCATAAGGTGA
>JABJVR010000021.1:3933487-3957249 GCA_025773905.1 Chitala chitala | reverse complement strand
TGGAGTTTGCATGTTCTCCCTGTGCTTGGTGGGTTTTCTCCGGGTGCTCCGGTTTCCTCCCACAGTCCAAAAACATGTAGGTTAGGTTGATTGGTGTGTCCAAATTGCCCGGTGTGTGCGCGCACGCCCTGGGTGTCCCCTGCCCTGCGCCCTATGTGCTCTGGGATGGGCTCCAGGCTTCCCCATGACACTCACCCGGAATAAGCGGTTAAGATAATGAATGGATGGATAATTTTACCTCTACACAGGGAGGCATTGAAGCTCAGTTTGATAAGGTACTGTGCATGAAGTATTTGTTTGCTGCTCATTAATCAGTTTTCATGTAAAATATCCCACTGTATAAATATGAGATATTTATTTAAATACATAAAATATTTATCAGTAGAATATGTCATACATTTTTTTATTGCTATAGTACATAAAATAGCCTGATCACTAATCCTTCTAAAACCACTATTCTCTCTCTACTTAACGCAGGCCTTTGTACGGTACCTCTGGCTCCCAGGACTGAACTTGAGACTCATGACCCTCGCTCTCTCCAGAACCTGATGTAGGTGCTGGTCATGCTCTTGCATGTTCCATTGCAGGGCTGCCTCTCAATGAGTTGTCCCATGTCTCTTTGAAACACCTCATTGCCAATTATGATACCAAAAGGTATTCTAAGGAAGGCCTATCTACCCATTGGGGACACGAAGGTAGACAGCTTTGAGGATACTTCATCAAGGGGAATCTCCCGGAATCCACATTTTGCATCCGAAATGCTAAACACATTTGCATTCAGCATGTCAGAAATGACCTGTTCTGCTGTTCTGTATGGATGATATGGTGGCAGCAGAGCTTTACTGAGATGGGCTGGGTCTTGTGCTCCTGTCCTTCTTGTGTGCAGCCACCATGGCTGACACCCACTCGTACCCATCTAGGAGGACATATGGTGGGGTGTACAGATGCGTAAAGGCACGTGTGATACACCACAGGCAGTCTACTTGTTGAACTGCAGTCAAACACATCACTTTATTCAGTGAGCTCCACTGGCTGCTGTTCAACTGCATGCATGTACCTCAAGTCCCAAATGGATCAGGCAAACAAACACATTTCTTTTCTTTTCCAGTAATTTCAATTTAGTTTGATATTGAAATGACTTGTGTGGTTGTCCGTTATTAGAATTAAACCTGTCTCTCCATTATGACATTTTTTTAAACCAATAAGCAGATTTCTTCAAATTTCTGCAGGAACACTTCAGGATTTAGTGCACTGCTTCTGGGCCAGAAAAAATGAATAGTGTATAAGCTTGTAATTTTTTCGAGCTGCCAGACGGTAATACAATTTATGTTGCTCTACTGCCATCTTTTGGTGACTAAAGGGAACACGCATTCATTCTGCGGTTATCCCGCTAATAACTAAACCTTTTCCACTATAATTTGAAAATGACTACACCAACCCTGCTGATTATCAAAACATACATTGTTACATAAAATTATATTCTAAACAAGAGTAATTAGGTTTTTCTGATCAGCACAAATTTCGCATTTTTGCCTTAATTACTAGCAGAGCTAAATGAAGCACTACTGCGATAATCATGGGACTTCCTCCTCTGTGTTCTGTACCTGCGTACAACTGAACCATGATTTGCAACAAACTAGAACATAATTTGTCATTTAGCAGAACAATATAATGCAATGAAATATAAAGACTTGAATAAGAAAATGTTTTTTCTTACTGATTTTTTACTTTTTTACTGCATATCTAGTTTTTGTTTTACCTCACCTATATATAAACACAAATGTTTATCTTTCTTGCTCTTTTTCACTTATTACATATTTAATTAATTTGATACCTGGGAACAATAACAAGTTTCAATTCCATTGATTATGCAGAATTTAGTATTTACTGCCACCTACTGGCAAATAATCAATGAGCCAACCTCACAGTAGGTCTTCTCTCCAACATTTTTTTTTCTTGGCTGATTAACCAAGAATTGAGAACATAACGTATGCAAACACCTTGCTTTTATTGATAAATATAGCAGTACAACTATGTAATATTATAGAACACATTTGATAACGTTACTGTGAATAAAGCAATTGTATGCATATTTACATTGATTATACACTTACCTAAAGCAACTTACAATATTTCACTTACATGTTACAGTCATAATGGTTGTCTGTATTTAACATATTCCCTTGGGGAGAAGCAGCAGGCAGCCACATGCATTCCCAGGGAGCTGGTGTTTGAATGTATTGCTCAAGGATGCACCTGGTGGCTGAGGTGGTATTCAAAGCAGGTGACTTTCACCTCTCAGCCTGATGTTTTACCCATTGACCCACCGGGCAGCATGTGAAGAGACTGTTCCTGATCACAACATCATAAATGATTGCCAGGTTTTTCAAGGCTATATACATTATAGTTTAACAGTGCTTTTGTTAAGTGTTGTTAAAAGTGGCACATCTCGTCTCCAATGTTCCCAAATGGACGTATGTCACTCCCTTACTCATCTCACTACATTGGCTTCCAGTCCAGGCATGTATCAAATACAAGATCCTGATGCTTACGTTCATGTCCATCAATAGGACTGCTCCAGGGTACCGCTGGTCCCCTATTAAGAACTATGTCCCCTCCCGTTCTCTGCTGTCTGCTAATGGGAAGAGACTGGTTGCACCCCTGCTGCAGACTGGTAAACCTGGTTCTTTTCATGTCTGGCGACTAAATGGTGGAATGAACTTCCATTTGCTTTGAGGACTTCATCGTCCCTGTCCACATTCCCAAACTGAAGACACGTCTCTTCAAGGAGCACCTCAGGACTTGAAACCTCACCTTTATAATGTCTGCTTCCTTATTACTCCATTGTTACAAGGTTTTTGTTTGTACATGTTTTTCTTGTTTGTACATGACTGTACATTTCCCTCTTCTTCTATGACTTGTGTGAGAATTGCTTGACTTAACCGTGTGCACTTTGATGATAGGAGAGCACTTACTGTTAGATTCTCTGATACTGTTTGACCTCGTTCATGACATGCACATGTGCTCTTATTCAGTGTAAGTCGCTTTGGACAAAGACGTCTGCTAAATGAATAAATGTAAATGAATAAATGCAAGTGTTGAATCATGTCTGGGCTTTATTGTTTTGTAACTTTTCAGTGTCCTGTATGCCAAAAAAGGATCAAATTGTAAAGTATACAGACCAAACTAAAACTAATGAACAAAAAATATGTACGTATATCGCACCTTCCCCCTGCCCCACTTCATTTAATGCTTATCATATATCAAACACCTCTTGACTGGTTGTCCAATGGCCCCGTCCACCCAGTACTTGCTTGGAGCAGGAGCAGCACTTGCTGCAGACTGACCAGACACAATATTGTATTTCTAAAGCGGGCGACACTGTTTTCATTGTTACCCAGCAACCATCGTGACTACCTGGCCTCAGCAGGCTTTGTACGATCAGCCTGTCTGTCAGCTCAGCCTTTACTGAGATTCCAGAGCAAATCCACTCTCATAGATGACTCACACCCCTCCCACTAAGTGATCTAGTCTCAAAGCACTTTTCCACAGGATTCTTATCCTATAAAAGCATTACAAAATCAAAGCGTCCCTTGTCTTTTACGGCACTATCCCCCGATAGTATTAATCACTGAAGTTTAACATGACAGGGGCTGGCTCAGCGTCACCTGCTAGAACAGCAGGAGACTCACTTCCCATGATGCTTGCAGAATGACAAATGAACAAACACTAAAAATCTGAATGAGGAAACTGGCTCTTTTCACACATCTCTCTGCCCTGTGACAGTACTGCACATCTTTATAGTGTTTAACAGGCTGCTTAAAGGATGCTCACCTGGGGAGGCTGTTTATAGTAAAGTTTGCAGAGCAGAGCTCTGGCGGGGCTTGTCTCATGGCCAATGGAAATCTGTGCCCTTATGAAGAGCATGGCCAGGGGTTAGCACAGCACAGCTGAGCAGCTGGCTGGATTCCTTGTGTTACAGCCTCTGGGCCAGCCCATGCTTTCTGCTGGAGTGTTGGCACAAGAACATGCTTTGACTGACACGTGAAAAGAGTGTGGCTGCACAGACCCTGTCCGTCTGAGGGTGGGGAACACGGGAGGGAGACCAGGCTCACAAGTACAAGTAGTGAGTTTAAATGTGAACGTGTTTTACCTACTGCCCCCAATCCTGTTTTTTTCTTTAGCTGGGCAGAAAATATTTTTTCTTACACCCCTCATCAGCTGTTAAGACTTTAGACTAAAACTGTGCGTTTTTGTACTTTTTGCTTAATTGTTTCAGTCAATAACTGGGTTATTTTAGTTTTTAGATTTTAACTATCAAATTTCCTGTGTTGTCATTTTAGACATAAAGCCCTAATTTTGTTTAATAAAGTGCCCAAAACCACAAGGAACAAGAGCTAATTAAACTGGAAAAAATAGATTTGCTTTGGTATAGTTAACTGGCATTTCACTTTCAGTTTGTGTATGATGTTCTTGTAAACTCTGTTATAGTATAAAAATATATAACATTGTTTATTGTGTCTAATATCTGTATATAAGGGGAACCCATACAGTTTAACTCAACCTTCTTATCCTTTCTTGGTATTAATGTTTAGTACCAAATGGACTCTGTCTCAGAAGGATACATTTGACCTATTGTCTTTCTTAGTAAGACAGTTCTGTACAACATTCAAGATGAAAGGCAGATGTTGACAGGAGGGTAAGATATTGACTTTTTGATTCTTTTAGCAGTCATGCTAAAATGGCCTTACTTAGCATACACTGGAATCACAACATTATAGTCAAGTAGATTAAAAACCTTGTTATTATTAATATTCTTAAGCACGTTTGTTTATCAGTCCTACTTTGGAAAATTTTCAGAAAAATGGTCCCATTTCCAGATGTAAGCCCATTACTCCTTGGCTGGGCAAAGCCACTGTTATCCTTCTTTGTTTCTAAGAAATGATTCTGTTAAAGAAGAACAATTCAGGTCCCTGTATGAAGAATTGCTTCCTTGCTTGTTTAATTGGCTCCTGGTCCTGTCCTTGTTAAGGAATAGCAGCACCCATTACAGCCCTTACAATATGATCCTTGATGTGGCCCTTGAACCTGCAGCACTGCCATTATCTCTTACCTTTTTACCTTCTCCACTTTATGAAACTGGCCTGGGATTTTGCAAATGTCTTCTGATGCTATATGAATATATAATATGGAGAATAATTATTGTATTACCACCAATAATCATTGTATTACCACCTCGGTTTTTTTTAACTGTTCAAATCCATTTGACATTTTAGGAGGCTAATCCTATGTCAGAGGCATAATGGTGTAATGTTTTTTTTTCCTACAAACTCCTTTTAAAAATTCTATCAACATGACACCGTCTATCACAGCAAGCTGGCATTATCAAATATATTTACATGTCAGAAATATAAATTTTTCTAGTCTTGAACTGGTAGCAAGTTATACATTAAGATGTCAACATCATAAGAGGTATTTTAGCAATTTTCTAAAACGAATAGCACAATAATTAAAGATGGACAGATGGGTGACTGATTAATCGATGGTGTAACAAATATTATGAAGACCTTCTTTGCCCAATTGGACAGGACGACACTAACTTAAAGCCAGCCCTGTGGTGGCTAGTCCTTCATCTATGGCTGCCATGGTCAAACTCCCTCAGGCCGGAGCCTTGTAGAAAACCAAATCGATAGCCACTTACAGCTCAGTCGATGCAACTCTACTCTTGGTAGATGTAGGGGTCCAAAGGTCCGGCTACGTGACTCATTGTTAATTGTTACTTATTTACACCATTTATAGTGGTTTTGTGCTACGGTCTGGTTAGTAAATCAGTGGGCAGGGTTACCAAGCATTATGTCATTAGTCACAGTGTGCTTGACCCAAAGATGGACAAAGTGATCTATTATAGCTCTTTAGTGTAGGAGGGTAAGGGGTTTCATTGGTACAAACAGACATGACCATACGTGTATGAAAGTAGCCTGTATAAAACCAATAGAAGATTTCATCCAGAAGACAGCAAATTAATAATTTACATGTCCATGTTCAACAATCTCATATCCAGTTTGAGTAGGAGTGGCAGGTGGGGTGAGGCACTACCTGGGTAGCATGCCATCGCAGACTTCAGGTAAAGCCATATTCACTGATGGTCTCCCACTGGGTACCTGTAATGTTTACCTTCTAACCTGCCTAAACAGCAAGTCTTTGAATCTTGGCAGGGCCCCATAATAGGCTGTTCTCAGCAAGTCCACAAGGACTCAGAGAGAATACAGAAACTCTGTACACACAGAAGTGTGCCTGGATTACAACCCACAGCCCTGAAGCTGAAACTAAGCTCAGAGCACAAATTACAAATAGCTACTGCTGAGTGTCACAAGTAAAGCTAAGGTCATTTTGTGCATATCAAAGCTTTCAATTACACTGCCATAGCTTAATCTACTTTCTACATGCTTTCCTTTCTTGAAACTTTTTCCATATATTGTTTTCAAGGCAGCTTTTTAATTATATGACCACACAGAAGTAACTGTACATTTTATTCCTTTTACCCCAAACACTGCCTGAGTCAGACTAGTAGATCACCTAGACCCGTACATCTGGCTTGTAAAGGTGTGTAAAGAGGGTTTCCATGTGCTGTGTGGTTACACACTCCCAGTCGGTCACCCAACTTGACCCTAAGCATTATATAGCAACATTACATTAACGTGATCGTTTGCCTTCAGCAGTCTTTCTGCACTTAACGATCACTTTCTCGAGCCCTCTGATTGCTTGGTAGCAATCATTTACTTCTACTTGGTGCCTTTCTCTTGAGGATCTAATGTAATATAATATGTCTACTTATTCTTACTTTATATATTTATTGTAAAGATGTAATATATTAAATGTAACTAAAATATTGAATAAGAATGCACTAAACAGTGTGGTTGTGGAGGTACCTGCTTACCTGCAGCATCTGTGCACAGAAAGCTGCTGTGATCGTCTCTAACAGGCACATAATTAAACTGTAACCTGCATGTTACTAACGGTCACATTTAACAGCCTCAGTGCTAACTGAATACAGTCTCCGGGACCTGCCTTTTACTGAAGATACTGACACCAACTACTGTAACGGAAAAACAGGTCACTGTTCTGAAGGCAAATGGCCACTTTCAGAAAGGATGGCATTTTTTAACAAAGGAGTTGGTGGAGCAACAATCAATGTTTGAATTCAGCACACGGGTCTTCTGTTGTATAGTTGAGCACAGTATTTAAACGGAGGTAATTAGTGGATAAAATTTAGAAAGATATCTTGTGATTCAGTTTGGACAAAAGTATTTTTGGACCATGGGTGATTTTTAAACGGTATTAGCCCCTCTTGCCTCAACGTATGGTCAGTTTTGTAACAGTCATTACATGAAGATGCCAGATTTAAATCACTGCCTTTGTAAATGCTCATAATTATAAACTATTAGCATATGATTTGTTCCTTGTGTATATTTTACATAAGAAATGATGTTCCACTCACCTTGTGGCATCTAGATTAAAGCTTAACATTAAAACTGGTTAAAAAATACAAATGTATTGTTAAAAAAAGAAAGATTAGCATGATGTCATGCTATAATTATACTGTCAGCAGTTAATTTTCATGAGCAAGTCATTAAGCAATATATTACTGAACTGACTTTACATTGAGGATGGGAGCATATCATTTAATCAAGCAATATATCAAATTAATAGGAGTTTCTCAACCAAGGTGTTCTTCACTCACTGTCTGAGCTGGCTTTTGTTCCAACAGCACCCTTTATTAAGCTGCCTTAATTGAGTTTCTGGTCAAATGAATTGACCTGAATGATTGCAATCACATTAAATAGAATATCTCAGTAGTGATGTCATTATATTTTTGAGCCTTTACTTAATCAGACAATTAAGCAAATAAATACCTTATTAAGTTAAACTAAGGTCGATATGGACTGTTGGTTTTAAAAACTTATCAAAAGAGAAAACCCTGAATTTCTACCAGAAAGTGATACATCTGTTTCTGTTTCAAAATCTGAGGTGATTTTTAATCTATTAAAATGTTGTGTGTGGGGAGGGGCTTCATGGGATTTTATCGGTGACTTTCGGCCAACACATGTGATAGCCATGATGGAGAAAAGAAAACTGCCTGAACTTTCTCCTCTGAGTAGGCCTTTTGGTTACATCGTGAGACGTTACAGAGACATTATTATCATAGTACTAATGAGCCACAGTTCTGCAGCCACTAGACCTTTCTCCACGTGTATATTTTTACTGTAATTTTCACAGATGAAGGTTTGTTCCTGAGCTTTCACTTGCTTCTTCTCCTACATCCTCATCATCTTCGGCTGCTGGCTTCTCATTGTGTGACTTTAAAGTGCAGCCTTCTTCTTGTTTTCTGCGACGTGCTCATTTCTGCGACATGCTCATTTTACACGTTTCTGCTCCCATCTCTGCGTTGCACACGGGTCAGGATAGGCTCCCTATGAATCAATATGTAATTATGAGCTGGAGTGCTGCACACCAAACCCCCTTGCTGCGCTGGCCTGGAAATGCAAATTTAAAAGAACAGGGAATCGCAACAGAAGCCAGTTGAAAAGGAAAGGGCTCAAGGCTATTTTCTCTCCCTTTTTAAAGGTCCAACTGAGTGCCGGCAAGCTGACAACAGTCGTGCGCTAGAAAGGCTCTATTGACTTTTTTAATGGTCTTACTGGGCTGTTAATTAAAGGCAGGCTTGTGGTCTAACCACCCCCCAATGTGGTTTAAATGAGGATTGGCCAGTCAGCTGTGGTATGTGCGTTTTCACCACTAGGTGTCCCCATCTCATTTAATGCTATGCTGTTTGTAGTCAATCTTACAGGCCTCTTAAGATACAAAATTACATGCATTCTGATTCAAAAAACTCTTAAAATATGCAAAATGTAAATATGGAAAAAGCTGAAAAAATTTGGGGCTAAAGGTGAACTTTGACAATGAGACACGGGTAGGTTTGATTTATGTGTGTCATCTCTGTAGACCTTTGCTAATGTCAGAAGCCCCTTTGAAGAAAGTGCAAATTAATGTACACTCGCCCTTTAAATTGAGAAAACAGTTTAAATTGCTTGGGAATGCTTTATTGAATCGGTTCCATGTATTCAATAAAGTCAGAGCTGTTCTGATTTTAATCATGCACCCTGCACGCCAAACATGTAAAAAAGTTATGTATATAAACAGGGTATAAAGGCAAAAGTTGCAAATTGCTATGAATTAAACACATAGTTTAAAGACATAGTTTATTTCTTAATGTGAATCAGTGTCCACAGAAGAAAACTGTGGCATGCTGTCGACCCTGCTGATATGTCATCACTCACACATGAGAAGGGCATGCAAACACTTCTAAAACTGGAGCAGTTATTTAAAATTAGCTTGCAGAAGAATAAAAAATGGTATTGTTAGTGCTCCTTAAGAATTAGACGTTCACTCGTGCATCATGGGACGCCAGGAGCACACAGCTTCAGGACACTGACTAATCTGTTTTTGGACCTGCAGACTGTGCGCGTTCCAGACAACACTCATATAAAATCAATGTTCCTTCCATAACGTAACGGGGGAAGCTCCCACTCCTAATGTCAGCGCACTGCTAACTGTCGCCAGTCTTGCTTGTCGCTTGGTCGCTGCCAGTTGCACGGGTACATCTGGTGCTACGTTGGCCTGGAGTACAGGCAGACCACTCCGGAACATTCAGAGGCGAGTGCTAAGTGGCAGAGCTCCCCCCTCTTCCTCAGAGGGGCCTTCACGGTGCCATTTGTTCACGTACCCTTCAGCGCCATTCCATCCACGGCTCAGATTCCTCCCCTGGTTGCCATTCTGCTCGTAGCTTCATTTAGAGTAATAGGGCATTGGTGCCCGACTGGCTTACTGGCTGCTCATTGGCTAGGCATGAACAGCGCTGGCGCGGGAAGTAGCTTTCCTGTCCGTTTGCCCTCCCACCAGTCGGCTGCCTCCACAGTAGAGCGGGCAGCGCTCCTTCGCACTCGGTTAGTCGCGGCAGAGCAATTAGCACTTGAGGAGTGTCCCATCCTCCCGCTAGCAGCCCTTTAACGGCCCACGGGCCCGGGGTTGAGATGGCGGGTGGCAAACGAGGAGAGGGCGGGGCGATGCGTAAAAAGGAGCCGCGCGACGCATTAGAGGCAGCGAGCGCGTGCGTCTAGCCAGCGAGCTGTGAAAGTTGTGAATTGTTTTTTTTGAAGCTTTGTTAAGAGCACAGAGCACAGATGTTAAAAACAGGTTCAGATGTAGCGACAGATGGTGTTTGATTATGGAGCAGCCTGTTCGCGTAATGCAAAGATGCTGCTTCAGCCTGACGCAAGGAGCTATCCGCCGCGTGTGGGGTGAGGCGGAGGAGCCAGGTGCTCCCAGAGGTTTGCACCTTTGCTCGGGGGGCAGGGGGGAGATCTGGATATATGTTGTGATGTAAACAAGCCTCCATCCACATCCTGTGTCCTCCCGCCCTTTGTGTTCTGTAAGTCTGCTTAATTGGTGTTGTTTGCTGTTCTGCTTGGTGTTAAAAGACAGAACAGCGTCATTCCATGTGAGTCCAGACGGACCGTGGGACCAGCACACGCAGATGGGTGTAGCGTCGGGGGGGGGGGGGGGTGACGAGGTTTCAGCCTCTTTCCACAGGCAGAAGGTGACACACGGGGAAAGTGCTTTCATTTTCAGTGTGATTAGTGAGGACCTCTTGATTACATGGGATAATTCTTTGTATAAACCCATGTTGTTCAGTAGGCATTAACATTCACCACTTTTGAAATGATCAGTAAAGAACAAAGCTCCGTGATAAGATCATTACAATTTATCATAAAATCCAGTTACAACTAGATAAAAGCAATATAAACGAAAACGTAAAGTGTGTCAAAGCAATAATGACGATTTTCAAATGTCAATGGAATTTGACTTATATTGAATTTATATTTATAAAGTACTTGCATTTCTTAACACCATATTTGTACAGTGCTCCTTTTAATTAATTCATTTGCACACACCCGTCACTGAACAGAGGTTGGTTTTACAGCAAATAATGTAAAAATGTATATATAATTAGTAACAAAATAATAAAAAAATGTGCACAATTATAAAAGAGACAAATGGAATATGATGTCAGTGTTATCTCTGTAAAGAGGAGGGTGGTAACACTTAGACAATGACCGGGCCAACACAAACACAGCTGTTTTATTGTTGTTCTGTTAAGAAGTGCTTTTTCAAAGGCGCGATGAAATCAAACAGAAGGGGAGCGTCGTGCCGTGTGCCGCTGTGCGCTTTGGCGCATCATTATGGGCAGGAGTGACCCCACCTCCTGTTCAGGACTGCCACACGAGAGCTCGGCCCGCTAAAGTGCCTCTTTGTATCAGCCTATAAATTACGCCGCCGGCCGCCCATTCCCACAGCAACCGCAATCACAATGCCACACGCTGCTCTCTTCTCCCCCCACCCCCACTACTCACCTTTTATATCCTCCTCTGTCCCTGTAAATTCTACTGAATAGCTCAATATTTATCCATTTGTTCTCCCTCATTCTTCTGGCACGGCTGTTTAACCCTTTGATTCGGTTGGAAAAATGCGGGAAAACTTGCGATGTGATCTAATGATATGGGTTTTGACATGTTCCACATCGTCGTCCTTCCAGCGTATGGCTCTGTCAGTTGACTCGTTTGGAAGGAGACTCCGGCACTCACTTCTTGATTGTCAGGGGAAACGATTGACACAAAAATAGAAAAATCATGATGTCTACAAACAGGTCATTGCACAAACAGACCTCTCATTCTACCATGACACAAAGAAAATTAAAATAGCAGTAACAATTTTACTATGTCAGGTAGTTCTTAGAATGTATAGTTTACGGAGAATTTACTCTGTACATGGTTCCTGTCAATAGCTAGTGATAGACAGGTCATGCAGCCAATGGCGTTGTAGCTTCCACTAGCACTTAATTTTCCTTTAAGTTTGGCTTGGGTACGAGTTGGGTACTGCTCCAGTAGTAACACAGACAGACAGCGTGACCAGCCTTAAATCAATTTATATGAATTCAACTCATTGTACCAACACAAACACCCTTGAAAGTGTCATAAAATATTAACAAATTCTTTGTAAATAGTCTCTCATTAGCAATGATCTTGATAGGCATATAACAAACATCCACTTTTATGAGTTGTAAGTTCTACACAGACAAATAAATTTTTTTGTCTCATGTTTTTTTTCTTATTTCTTTTCTAAGTAATAGTTATATCAAGTGACAACTTAATGGAGGTAGTGCAGAGCTTTCCATCTGTTGTTTGTATTAATCAGATACTTAAAGAATGATTTTGACTCGCTACACCAGGAACTAACATCAGAATGACTAATCACTGCTCCTGGTCTGCTCTCTGTGCCGGTGCTGATTCTGATCTGAAACGCAGCCAAATCACTCTTGTTGTAAATGAACAGTAAAGCACAGAGCCTCTACGACAGCTCCAAAAAAATGGATGTTCAATTCTGGACAGGAATTCCGTTTCAGGCGTTACAATTAAAGCACAAAACATCAACCACACTTGCAAATTCAACACTTCTGATGCAATTAAACATAAAAATGTTTCACATTAATAACAATCTGTCATGTGCACGGTTATCTCCTTTCTAGTTTATTTTATTTCTAGCTTCTCTCTCCTCTAGTACACATGGAATTTCTATGCTTCTCCTGTTTTTGCCTGCACTACCAATTCTCCAAGCCATTACACCTGGTGTTTGGTTACTGAGGCCCCTACATATAACCTCTCTCTCCCTTTCTCCCTTGCTGGTTATGGTAGGTCCTTATGTTCTCTTGCTACATATCAGATTGCGGTTTATAGCTAGGTGTATGCTTTTCAGTACTTTTCGCTCGCCTGTGTCTCTTCTTAGCCTGTGAGCCCACATTTCCTCCTTGTGCCTCCTTCCCATTGTTATTCTTAAATAAACCCTTTCTGCACTTAGACTCCTCTCTGCCTCTGTGCTGCGTCTTGTCGATATTGTTACGTAATCAACAACCAGTTTGCTCTCGAGTAAATTCCTACTACTTGTATGACTTGTCTGAGAATTGGTTGATTTAATCCAGTGCATTTTGATGATAGGACAACACTTATTGTCAGTTAGATTCTCTGATACTGTCTGACCTTGTTTGTGACATGCACAGTCACTTTGGACAAAGGCGCCTGCTAAATGAATAAATGTAAATGTAACTGGGTTCAACATTGTTTTCTATAACTGCTTTGTGATAAAGACATAAATAATATTGTTAGTGAATAATTCACACCTACACATGGTCGCTATATGGATAAAATACAGAGAGATACGGACAGTGGTCATGCAGGGCAGGTGAGCTTCCACAGACACACCTGGTCAGACTGTGTAATCCATCTGAAATACTGAACACCATCTCCAAACAGAACCAAAAGGCTTCTTGTAAAAATCAAAAACCCATGACCCTAGAATACAGCTCCTGCTCCATCACAATCCCGTCCTTAATCCACAGTGTAATCCATGCTTTAATCCACACTTTACCACATACTCTAATCTGTACTACCACAGCGAATCCATAACTAATAAATGCTCAGGTACAGCAACGCGCCTTAACTTTTAACATTATTCCTATTTTACATTTTTTAATTGCTGGCTTAAATTGATTAGACTGCTGATACACCAGATAAAACAGCATAAACTTTATGGCACAGATGAGTAGTTTGGAATTTGTTTTTATTTTGCACAAGCTTGCATATATACTGCACATACATTCAGTTCAGAGAAGATGAAAGGCACGCAAGGCTGTCCAACTACTGTATCGTGTATGTGGTACAAAGCAAAGGAAAAGGTCTGAGTATACAAAAAGCCTAAAACACACACACACGCACACACACACAAAACTGTTTGTGTTCCAAACAAAAACGTATGTACATTTTCTGCTTCGTATCTTTAGCAGCTGCTCATTTTGAAATAAGCTTTTTAATGTCCCATTAGTTGCTCTGACATGTTTTTCTGTCATCTGGTCAAGGGCTCCATGTCGTAGGGCTCTACTGCACGGTATTACAGTACATCATTGGTAGTAAAGAAATGTACACCTTCATTAAATAAATTACATAATTTAAATCAATAAATTACTTAAATTTGCATGACAACAGAAACCCACAACCCCAATTGTTAGCTATATATTTGTGTTCAAATATGAAACAAATCATATTGTATATGTATTTATATAATATGAAATTGTGGCAATGTCAGTCAGAGTTACTGCACAAAGTTTTTTTAATATACAAAAAGCATAACAATGCTATTTACAACATATTGCTAAATAATATAAAGGCAGTGTTTTTTTTTAGTTTCTGTTAATATTTACATCAAGACCATTGAATTCCCCCCCCCCCCAAAAAAAAATCTCTGAGGGAAATTAGTTTATTACAAACAAATTGATAAACCTATAATGTACACAAAGGTACATAACACTAGGAATTTTTACCTTTCCCATTTGACAGTGCATGACCCCCCCCCCTCCAAAACCTATATTACAACACAATTCTTTTAATATTTTGCTATCAAAAACGTCCTTCTACCAAAACTTAACCTGAATTTAATTGGGGCAAAATAAATGAATCACCTAGTATTAAAATAATAATAATAATAATAATAATAATAATAATAATAATAATAACAATAATGAAAACTTTCAAAAACTGACACTTTATGATGTCAAATCCTTTATTAAAATAATGTTAACAGTTTTAAGTTAAATGCGTGTTTAAACAGAAGCTGGCTTTGAACAAATTGAATCTCTGTTGAAGGGTACAACTGAGGTCAGCTAAACATTAAGTATGAAAGTCATCGGCCATAACTTCCATATTAGAACTGACAATACAATTTGAGATCACTCAGACCACTGAGCTGTGTGATAGTTTCTCTGTCATTCAAGTTATCAGCACAACCTCATTCCAGAAAGAGACAGGGGGGGGGGGGGCAGAAGGGGGGAGAGAGAGAGAGAAAGGGGGAGAGAGGGGGGAGAGGCGAGAGAGAGGGAAAGAGAGAGAGAGAGAGAGAGAGAGAGAGAGAGAGAGAGAGAGAGATAGATAGAGTTGTCTTTTGCTTTAGAGCACTCACAAAGAGAGCCCAGTAGCAGGATGTGACATCATAAACACCAAGGATTTAAAACATCAAGTAAAATGTTAGTGTTCTTTTAATTATAGACATACCTTCTTTGTAAAAGTAAATTCAGGAAAACACAGGGCTCTTTGTGAAATTAGACTAACTAGTGTTTGAGTAAACTGATCTGAAATCAGGAAGGGTAGTCGTAATAGACCTCTGCAACTTTCAGACATAACCTTTCACCTTCATACTGCCTCCTCAGACAGTCAGACTTATCATTTTTATATTCTGGATCACACATTAATCTGATAATGGCAAACAGAAACACTTCATTTCTTATTCAATAAATTTACATTTCTTTTATGAAAAAGAAAAAAAACGTATACTTATATATATGTATATATATGTATGTGTATATATATATATATATATATATATACACACAACATCTTTAATCAATGTAAAATGTAAATAAAACTTCATGATAAAGAGAACCATAAAAAATGAACAGAAATTATAATCAGGAAACACACACACACACACACACACACTCACACACACACACACAAGGTATATTGCTTCTATGCTACTCTTAAATAGCCTAAAAAATGGTTTTTGCACCACTGTTACAAAACAACTGGTTCTACGAGACTCCTTCACTGCCGCTCAAACAATTAAGAAAAAATATTTAGCTCTATCAAATGCTTCAAAAAATTTGTCAAAATGACTTCCTCCCCACCACTCTTTTTTCCCCATGTAACTGTTATCATCTTTTATTCCTTTTAAAAATACGCAGCATGTGCATAGCTGTCGTAATTCCATTAAATTGCAAAAGCGAAATAAAAGCCAATGTCACCATACAGTTTATTGCAATTCTTGGGCGATAAATATGGTTCTACAAAAGGGGGTGAACATTTTTGCCACAAAAGGCACTCAGGATGAAGGGACAGGGGAGTTTTAAAAAGTTTCACTTTATTTTGAAGGTATCTGACACCTTCAGCTGGTGCTTTGCAGGAGTAGGCACAGACCGCCATAAATATTACGTTTACTCTAGTACGTGTGACCTCAACGGACAGTACAAATTCCCACCATTACAGCAGGTTAGCTTTGTGACAGCTAATGAGTGATGGCCCCCCTCCTGCCTTTAGCTGCTCGCCACACTGTGCACATGCAGGAGCTCTCCAGGTTCTGTCGCCTCACGTGGTCTAATGGGCACAAAGCTGCTGTCACAGAACAACACTGTTCACACCAGACTAAATGCCAACAGCACAGTATCTTCATGGTATTTCCTGTTCCATCACACTCATGTGAGGCCCATTAACACAGGAGCCTCGCTCCCTTCGCCAAAAGTTTTCAGCAGCAAAACTAGTATAAGTGAAGTGGAAAAGACACTGACTGGTCCTGGATCCTAACAACCACTGCACACGACATCATAAAACGTAACTGCATTTCAGTACCATCAAAATGCAGTTCTAACGTTTTTAAAAAGGACCTTGTAAATATAACTGTAGAATTTTAGAGAATTTACCTACTGTATTTTTACAACTGCTAATCCTTGGAGGAGTATTTATTAAATTTTTTTTGTTTAAGTACACAAGTGTTCTGTATGTAAAACAGACAAAAAATATCATGAATTGTGTGTGTGTGTGTGTGTGTGTGTGTGTGTATACGAGTGTATGTCCATATGTGTGTGTGTGTGTGTGTGTGTATGTGTACGAGTGTATGTCCACATATCTATGTGTGTGTGTGTGTGTGTGTGTGTGTGATGAGTGGGGGCTTTGGGGGGTGACAACAGAAGAGTGTGTTTGTCTCATCTTTTTGACACAGCAAAAGCGCTGGCAAGTCGTCCACGCGGTTGTGTGCTTTGTCCAGAGGCAGCCGGTCCTGCCAGCGCCTGGGGCACAACGACGGGACGTCCCGCTCTTTGTGCTCGCTCGTTTAAAAGTCAGCAGGTTTTTTTTATTTTTAAGGCATTGTGCTGACAATAATTGTAGGCCCTGTGTTTCAATTCATCAGCTGGACATGGACACGCGAGGCCGCCCGCTCCCGTGTGCTCCTCTCGCTCTCCGCGCACCCTCGGCGATCGACCGCGGCTTTCGAGCAAAATGCGCAAGAAATGTGATGATGAGGAACATTTTGCACCTGCCTTATTGTTTCACAGTCGCCTGGAAATAAAGTACAAACAATTGCTATTGAGCAGTCGTGTGTGGACACGTTCAC
The DNA here is from genome assembly GCA_025773905.1 of Chitala chitala. Classification (NCBI taxonomy): domain Eukaryota; kingdom Metazoa; phylum Chordata; class Actinopteri; order Osteoglossiformes; family Notopteridae; genus Chitala; species Chitala chitala. The sequence continues at coordinate 3,939,921 of JABJVR010000021.1, read as the reverse complement.
ACGTCTGGAACACTCTCAAGCTATTTGTTTTTTCTTAAAATTTGCACTGAGAAAACGTCATGCCACTACAGATGACAGCTAAAGTTTGGTTTCTCGCCAACATTCACTTTTACCTTTGCTTCACATCTATCATAGTTTTTTATTCTACAGTTTAATGTAAAACAGCAACTATTAAAGTAACTCTTAAAGTACTGATACCTGCTTAAAATTTTTAACCAAAATGGGAATTTTTAATTGATGCTTGGTTATTGCAGCTAATCTAATTTTACCACCAGTGGGATTAAGTTGTTTTGTAATTCTATCACAGTTGTCAGTTGTTTTTGTCAGTTAATTTGAACTTTACGCCTCACAAAAACAATAGTTTAAAAATGCACTTGGACAACAGCTGCCTAAACGTACTTTACCCATGAGTCACTTATAATGACATAAATTTGTCACACATAAATTATTTGTGTGTGTGTGTGTATGTGTGTGTGTGTGTGTGTGTGTGTGTGTGTGTGTGTGTATAGGTGGGGGGGGAGTCTTTTAGAACATAAAATATTAAAGTTTCATAGAAAACTGTACCATTACAATGTCCGAAAGGGTTTTTATTAAATGTCTCTTTATAAAATTACATCCTTTTGTTAGGCCATCTAGCTTGTATAAATTTAAATCAACAAAACATGCAAATACAATTACGGAAATTATGGAAAAAGGGATAGCCATCTACTGAATGGACAACTTTCCTTTTTTGTGGAAGTGTAATGTGTCAGATGTTTGTCCTGCGTAAGCCTGACCCGCACGTGCGTGGTTTGTAATGGTGTGCTTTCATGGTCGAGAGTGGTCCCTGGCTGGGAAAGCGGCCATCTTTTTTTCTGTGCAAAAAACTGGCTTGCATTTGTATGAAATGACCACGTTGCTTAGTTACAGAAAAGGCTGCTCCGTCAAGTAAAAAAAAAGAAAAAGCCTAGGAGGGTCTCTCTCTTTCCCTGGGGCCCGCGCTATCGGACTGGAGCAAAGAGCACAAGAGAAGGTGGAACCACGCCAGCGGAATATAAGAGGCTAAACTGAGAAAACGGTTTTCACAACATCCAAACAGAATGATCTGCCTCAAATATATTCTGTAGAGAATTTCTACCCTTAAATATTTTTTTGAATAATTTATTTCATGAAGCATTGTCATGAGGCAAACAAGATCGTCATGTATCAAGTCGAAGCAAGCAATAACATTAATATTAATGATTATAATTGTAATTATAAATAATAATTACATCAATACAATCTGTAAATGTATTGTCTTATTTTGCAGAAAACCTTCACACACTTCAAACGTCTGTCAGTGAAAACAGAGCCCTATTCGTGACCAAACGAGAAAATTCCAGGTTAACAGTATAATTAGCCGCCACGCCAGTGGGAAAGTGATAACGTGCCTCCAGGTTAGAGACAGGTGGAAAGCTGTATTCGCACAGTCAAAACACTCGGTGGGTTCAAAGACCTTTCACAAGAAGAAGAGGGAGTGAAAAGAAAAAAAAACAAGCGAGGGCATCCCAGAATAGCCGGGGCTTCAAAACAGGAATGCTACTTCATACTTCATACATTCAGGGAGGGGGGGGCAGTGGAAACGTTTACTCATGGAGCAGCTCTTGCAGACAATTGGGAGATTTGAAAATCTCTGGGACTTCACTGTCCAGTTTGCAGATGACCTTGTATATGGCCTTCTTCCAGGAAGGATCAACATCTTTGCCTGCGACAATGGCGTTGAAAAACTCCCGTAATGTGATCTGTGCCACTTCCAGGAATCGGTCCGGAACCTGCTGATACACAAGGAGACAGTGACATTAATAAAAGTTTCGCGTTTCAATTCCAAGTCTCTGATTAACAAAACGGGGTTGGGGGGGTTGCTGTTAGATCTTTTGAGACGGAAGGGAACATTTTTGCAGGTCTTGGATATGGGAGGGTGGGTGGTGAATGCTGAACAAACATGGAGCAAACTCCATCCAGGTATTCAAATTTTCAACCACAGACACCAATCAAAAAGCTATTCACATTCAAGACAACAAAGGCAAGAGAAACATTGAGATTTCTAGATTATTTATAAAAGCAAATATATAAAAAAGTTGTCACCAGGCTGACTGGTATAAGGTGGGGTGGGGCTATTCAGAACACCTGCCATACAACACAGGTAAGGTGAAGTTTACCTTGCCTTTGTCTTACAGGTAAACTTCTCATTTTGTGTTCCTCTTCTCCATAGATGGAGCCACGATATCTTGCACCAAACTTCCCGTTTCTTGACAATAATTACACGGGCTCGTCTTGTGTAATCTTTAACTGCACACAGTTTCACAACGAGTTACGAGGTAAGTGACACGGGGCCACTGTCTGAAGGGGAAGTGGTGCTTGAGTGAGAGAGGAACACCATGGAGGGTGTGTACAGAGCAATCAGAACACGGGGAAACATGCGGAGAAAAAAACCGTGGGGACTCTGGGCCTGAGACAGACGCCGGGGAAGTGCATGTGGATCAGGGAAATTCCAGACCTCACATAGGCCCTGTCTGCTGCAAAAAGTTCAGGGTTAGCCCCAAAACTGGGATTTATAAAATAACACTGAAACCAGCTGACTGACTAAAGTGACAGTGTATGTGTGTGTGTACTGATGTGTAAGGTAAAGCAACCCATATCTTCACCACCTTCACCATCAAAGCCACCACCGCCCTATTTTATATGTCGCCAGGGTGCTTTGTGTGTGTCAATGACTACAATTGATGCTTGTGGCTCTGCTTAATCACCCATAGCTGGGCAACTCCAGGGGAACTTTGCTATATCTTGGGGTGGGACTCTATCTCAGGGACTTCTGAGTCCTGGAAATGATCTTTTGATCTTGTGAGCTTCCACAACCCTGTCCACAATTCTGCAAACATGATTTTCACTAAGAAGTGGGAACACTTTCCCTAAGCTCAACAGAACACCCCCCACTACCAGGATACCCCTAAGAAAAACACCACTCCCCTCAGACTAACAGGACATCTCTCAGACTAACAGTACCCCTGTCAGATTACCAGCACCCCTTTCAGACTAAGAGGACACCTCTCAGACTAACACACACACCCCTGAGACTAACTGAACACCTCTCAGACTAACACACACACACCCCTGAGACTAACTGGACACCTCTCAGACTACCACGCACACCCCTGAGACTAACTGAACACCTCTCAGACTAACACACACACACGCCTGAGACTAACTGGACACCTCTCAGACTACCACGCACACCCCTGAGACTAACTGGACACCTCTCAGACTACCACGCACACACCTGAGACTAACAGTACTCTCTTCAGACGAACATGACACCTCTCAGACCAACAGGACACCTCTCAGACCAACAGGACACCTCTCAGACCAATAGGACACCTCTCAGACTAACAGGACACCTCTCAGACCAATAGGACAACTCTCAGACCAACAGGACACCTCTCAGACTAACAGGACACCTCTCAGACCAATAGGACACCTCTCAGACTAACAGGACAACTCTCAGACCAATAAGACACCTCTCAGACCAATAGGACACCTCTCAGACCAACAGGACACCTTTCAGACCAATAGGACACCTCTCAGACTAACAGCACACCTCTCAGACCAATAGGACACCTCTCAGACTAACAGCACTGTCCTCAGACTAACAGCACTGTCCTCCGATTACCAGGACTCCACTCAGAATACTTGTATACTTGTAATAACACACACAACCATTAACTACGCACTACATTACATATATTGTCTACAATAATGTACATGTGAGATTTGGGGTCTACACCCCTATATCCCAATTTAGAATAACGCACTCATTTGTTTTTATGATTTCTCAAAATTTTTCCCACACTCCAAAAATGGCATAAAATTAAATATTAAACAAGCACAATGACAAATAAAATTGGTGATATCGTGCATGAGAGACAACATACAGAATATCCTCTGTGTCCCTCAGGCAAACTGGAGCACAGGTTGTGTCTTGAGGTCATTTATCAAATGCTGCCTGCCCCCCCACCCCCCAGAACTCATGCCAGGTGAGCAGTTGTTGTGTTTCTACACAGTCTCCTGAGTGGCATCCTGTCAATATGGCCCCCCACCCTTGAGCAATAAGTACATGAGAGATGCACACCGCATTCGGCACAGACAAATCGTCCTTTTACAACATGGTGCATTCTTACAGCATACATGAAACTACAGCTTCGCTGCGCTGAACCTGCGTAAAAGTTAAAGGCTGGGATGGGGTGACTAAAAGGGAAGAAACTTTAAACTCCTAACTGGTGATTCAGTATACAAAATAATAAATGGCATGATTTTCATAGTCAAAAAAGAAAATCTGAAAATTTATGTTGTAACAGTATGTTGATAAGCAGTCAGGAAACAGAACTGAAGATGAACGCATTATGGGGAAAACTGTGTATTTACAGTGTAACTGTATAACAGGCATTTCATTCGACACTCTAAGCTGCCCCTGTGTTTCTCCCCTTGCTGTGTCACATCTTCCCTCTAAGAGCAGCCGTGAGGTACTGCTCTGGTGCCAGCGTCCCGGCTCCTGGAGCCATTCGGCTCGTCTGCTCCGCGTGGGGCGGAGAGGACAGGAGCGGGAAGGAGAGGTGCAGCACTGTGCAGAGCAGCCTTCGGGGGTCATTTGGTCGATTGTGCTGACTGTCCCCAGCCTCCGCGGAGCACAATAAAAGCCTGACATAGCAGGGCTGGCAGCTCTGCGTGTCCTGCGGATACACATCACAAGTGGCAGGACATACCAAGGTTAGCGGTCACTGCAACGGCGCTTGTGGGCCAGGGCTTGCCAAACGCACTTGGCTGATGAATGAATGTCACATGGAATGAGTGGGTGTGTGAGAGGGGTGGGGGGGTATTACAAAGGTTACAGATATCCTCCCTCCTCCACCACACCACCCCTTTTTAGCCCCCCCGCACCCCCATAGCACCCTGATTGCTAAAACAACATTTTATGTTTTACAAAGGTGCCTTCCTTAAACATTATCCCGTTACTAGAATTCCGCGATTCCTCACTAGAAACGGTGACCATGCTTTTCTCTACAGTCCACAGATCAGCACGTGCCGTCAGTGTAGCTAACATCGTACGTCGAGGAAAATGAAAACAGACAAACGGCGAGAAACTGGATTCCTCGTGCCACCGCTAAAAATACAGGAGGACTGTTTGTGTGGGGGGGTACGGGTGTCCTGCTGCTAAAAAAAAAAAAAACCAAAAGAAAAGAAAAAAAAACACTACAAGGAATTTTCTAACTGCTGTTTTTACTATAAAAGGGCAGTAAAATGCTGACTGTAAGGAGAAGACAATGTCAAGGAGAAAAGGGTATTGGTATTTTGGATCCTCTTGACTGCTTGCCTTGGAGAGAGAGGGGGAGAGAGTTATTCTTGTCACAAACCCTTTTGTCTGCATCTGCTGACTGCTTTGCCCATAGCCAGCAGCGTGCTTTAACCGTTTTGTCACCTCCTCCCATCACACGGGTCAGCTGTTGTGTCTTTGTTGCGGCTATTGTGGAGGCTAATCCACCACGGCCGCTCCACTGCGCGGTAAAATACGACCAAATTGCATCTCGGACAATTCTTCATAAATATTTCATACGGCTCTTACAACTCTCAATGTCCTAAACTGAAAGATGAAAAAACACACGGGAGGCCTCGGAGGCGCGACAGTAAGGGTCTAGGGTCTTAAGGAAACGCACGTACAATTATCTCTTACGCTTCTTAACAAGATGCATTTAATATGACACTGGTCTGCTTTTTAAAATTATTTCTTTAAAAAATTTATCATTTTTGTGCACTCAATAAAATCAACATAGGTAACATTAAAACTAAGATTTCCCCAGCAGAGCAAGAAAATGGCTTTTAAGTGGCTTTTGACGAGGCCGGTTTCCAAATAAACGTTATCTTCAGACTTTGAACATTTTTTAAATCCTAAAGATCAACTGGAGGTACGTTACAAAATCTAAATATCTGTTGTTTAATTTTAAATTATACCTCAGATCGGTTCCCCATGCACTTAGAAGGTGGTATTTAGGTTTCTGAAAGCAGAACAATGACACCATTGCTTATTAATGGGGGGAGAGAGATATAAATGTGAACATCACCTCTCTGATTCCTGTGTGGAGACGATGACTCTCAATTAGACTGTCAGTACAAATGGGCCTGCCTGTGTTGTGTTTTTGTTGTTCTCCTGTGCTCAGTCTCCTTGGCATTGTTCCGAGTCCCGTTTTTGGACTTGCCAGGACTGGGGGGTTGGGGGTTGGGGTCTGGGCGGAGGGACTTGTGGACAGCAAACAGGCAGGGAAATGAAAAGGGATATTATACAGCTCTTACGATGTCAGACAAAAGGCGAGAGGTAGAGAAAGGGGGATAAACAAGGAAGCAGCGGAGGATGCCCCCCCCCCACCACA
>JABJVR010000021.1:3889927-3930219 GCA_025773905.1 Chitala chitala | reverse complement strand
CATTTCTGTAGACACACAGAGCGAGGTCCCTGAATGAGACCTGGTGTGGACAGTCGGTCATTTCTGTAGACACACAGAGTGAGGTCCCTGAATGAGACCTGGTGTGGACAGTCGGTCATTTCTGTAGACACACAGTGAGGTCCCTGAATGAGACCTGGTGTGGACAGTCAGTCATTTCTGTAGACACACAGAGTGAGGTCCCTGAATGAGACCTGGTGTGGACAGTCGGTCATTTATGTAGACACACAGAGCAATAAGCAGATCACCTGAATGACATTAATTAGTCATTTATGTTACTATTGACAGGTTCATAAATGAAATAACTTTGTAAACACTAAAAGAAAACAGGACCTTCTCTTTTGAAAGAATTCCCTAAAATCTGACTATCTTGGCCTTTTTTAATTTTCATATTCATCCATTTATAAACCAATTACTTTAAATTAATTTGATGGATGAACTGAACTTTTTAACCTTGACACAAAAGAACTACCTTCCTCAGACAATGTCCTCCCATTATGCTCACATTACATACCGCTAAAGTGGACGCCTAAATCATTTTAGCTCCAGATGTTCTGGAAGAAAGTGTGGCCCAGATCATCCCAGGCTGGCAGTCCTCTGGGCCAAAGAGACCCAAACAGCCTGTAATGTCAAGTAAAGTACTCCACAGAAGTGAAGCGTGGTAACAACACAAGTAATATGACAGGAGTTTGTTTTTATTGACTGCAGTTAACGTTCAGCTGGGGGATGTTTGATTCTGGCAGAAATGTTGCAGACCGTGACATTGATTGGGCTCTGCATGTGCGTGTGTGTGTGTATGTGTGTGTGGGGGAAGTGAAAGAGGGTCCGTCAAGAGATACACCGACTGGCCTGCCAGTAAAATAAACATTTACATAGAAATGAGATGCGAATGAAGCCGCTTACTACATCTGCATGTGGAACAAAGGCAGAAATTCAACCAGAACCCATCTCACACAATATCCCTTAATAAGAATATTAACCTGCAAACTGTCAGACAGGATTCCACGGAAACATACCTATGCAAAGGATAGAATAAAATGTTTAATGCATAAAAGCAGGCCAGGACATTTTTTCTGCCAGTGCAAAATTATTCTACCCAAAGCTGATTGAAAATTCACAGGAGACAATTTTCTTGCCAGTTCTGGAGGACCAAGAATGGATTTCCTCATTATCGCTCAACCCTGTTAAATCCGGCTCAGGTTGGTGAAATCGAGGAGTTGATCAGAGTTTGGTAAAACGGATCTCTGGATGGGAAGCTGGGATGAGCGTTCCGCGATTGCCGCGGTTATAACACAATAGGCCAAGTCATTCTCAAGGCGCTGGCCGTTCGGATCACATGATGGTCAAGCGACCCCCACAGACCGCTTATTGTGAGGGCCAGTGATCCAGCTGCGCTGTACACCGGCCCACTGAAGTCTGGAGATGAGCACAAACTGTGCATGCGTCATGGAGTTTGCCTCAAATCCGATTCATTGCAAAAGAGCCTTTATTTCCCAGAAAGCCGCTTTCCTGCTAAATTCCCGTTTGGACAGCGGTGTCTCACTGACTGCCTTTTATTTCAACCTTTTCACTCACCTGGCTTCAGAGGTGAGCCGCAGATTATTTTGTGTACCATATACAAAATTTCAACCAAAGCCAAACCATCGGACAAACGCCAACAACACTCATTCAGACATAAAATAAAAAAAAGAGAGAGTCAAACTAGGAGGCTAATTGAGCAATCAAGAAAAATACTTAAAAAAATAAATAAATAAAAAAAGTTACTGTCCTGCAGGCATTTGGTTTGGCGCATCATCTTCGCAGGCTTCCCCCAGCAAAGATAAATCACGTTAAACATCTCTGGCACGCACTACCAGACCTGTCCTGAAGCTAAACCCTACTGACCTTGGCTTCGCTCCGTGCTCAACACGCATCAGGTATTTCACATGACATCAGAGATCACGGAAATCACACTCCCCACCAAGATAACACACACACACACACACACACACTCCTCGTTAATTCATAGCTATCTCTGTGGTTAAGCACATGCTCAAACTGGAATGTACACCAACATTTAACCTGCGGTGATTTTTAAATATTTTTTCATGTAAGGCTTAGATGGAAGCTTAAATAACACCTTTGACTCTAAAAGTTTCTTCAGAACTACTAAAATAAATATTACCTGGCTTGCTTTTCCTTATAAACCGTGTAATGCAGGTAACAGCTGCACAGATTGTTTCTGACAAACTACCGAGCTGCCTTGAGTGACTTTTATCTCACCTGCCACGCTCCAAGTATACAAAGTAAAACAGCCTAAGATCCGATAAATACACCAGAAAGGGCACGAAACAAAAGCACCGTTAGCAAAAGCATTGTTGAAATCCTGCTACATTCGAGGTTTGTAGGACAGCACAGCTGTAGTACTATAGCTTTTTGCAAATGGGCAGAATTAAAAACAGAAAAAAATTTGGTGACTTTTACACAAAGCATGCAAAGCAATTTACAGACATACATAGTCTCCCTCTCTTCCTCTCATATATGTATATATACATATATATATATAAACCTATGTGTCTTTGCTCAAGGGTGCAACATGAAGACCTTTCCTTGCTTTACCACTTCAGTTCAGTACCCTCCAGCTCTGTCCTTAAGCACAGGACTAGCTGCTGGACCATCAGATTTTTTTTCAAGCCTCCACAGTAAGCCACACGTGAGGTAAGGGCATGCCGGACCCTTGCTGGACAATGATGATGAAGTGCAGTAAACAAGGCCTCTGGCTGGGAGGGGGGCAGTGTCAGTGTCTACTGCAGGGCCTGAGCCCCCAGTGGCCTCTGAGAAGGCAGCTCTCTCTGCTCTTATTGATAACTGCCTTCTCCCATGTGACCAGGCCCATGATGCAGAACGGGACAAGGGTAAAGAGAGACGAATGTCAGACAATAGGCGGAGGAGCCAGTGAAGGCAGCACCCACACAGACTTTGAACTTCTCTATGTCTCTGAAGGACAATTAATTATGAAGGCCTTTGGGGTAGGTCAGACCTAGGGAGGATAAAGGAACAACACTGAAGAGAGAGGCAGAGAAGAAAAAGAGGGAGGGGGGCCGGGGGGGGGGCGGAGCGACACAGAGCCGGTGTGATCCAGGTGAGGCTCTCTGCAATTGTCGGATCACTTTATCTTTTATGCGACGCAACGCTGAAAAGAACTTCCCAGAGCCGGCCATGCTGCTGGTTTAGTGAAACCACCCCGCGCACATTTCACTTTTTTTTCCCCAGACACAAGCTGCGGGTTTAAAGAAGAAACAAGAAACATCTGTCTAGACGACATTAGAGGAGAGAAAGAGAGCAGGGGAGTGGCTCTTTTCATCGCATCAATTCAAGGAGGGAGTGAAGGAGAAAGTACGAAAGAAGAGGAAAGATCAGACACAAAGAGGCAAGAGTCTTTTTTTCCTTCAATATGAAATGGGGTAACTGATAAGGTCAGACACCTGATAGCCCAAAGACATGACTATGTGAACTCTGGGAGTCAAAGGAGCTCTGTGTGCTTATCCTGCATGGATACCGGGACAACCCACCCTCTCCTCCTTTTCAAAAAGGCACAGAGATCACAGGGCGGGCCACAATGTGCTTTAAACTCTTTAGCACGGTACCTCTGGTGGGGCTGGGGTGTGTGTGTGGGGGGGAGCTGGAGAAAGAAGCTTGGGGTAAGAAAGCTTGACAGGACAGCCTTGAAGTCTTTTCTGAAGGAAAGATGAGACCCTCCCAGACCTGTCATAAAAATGCCTTTTTATCTCTCGTAGCCTCCTGTCCCGCCTACTGCCCCCCCCCCCAGCTCTTCAGGGATTCCTGTGAACTGATACAGTAGGAGCGCCCACTCTCTCTCCCAGCTCCAAACATGACTGTGCTTTTAGGCCACAGAGCGATCTGAAGTAACGACTCTGGAGGTAGTAAAGCACAGCTGCTCTAGTAGTTGCACGGTATTTTATGCGACACTGCAGCAAGGTATTATGCACAATATATTTTCCCTCCCAAACATAAAAACAGCACAAAACAGTGACAAATTGCAGGGAGGATACCAGTGTCTTTTCTAATTAACATGTAGAAATCAGTAATTTTTTAATGTGACCAATACGTTTTTAACGTTAGCGCAGCATGATGTTTACTCCATATTTTAACTTGTAATGTATAACCAGTTGGCCAAAAGAGAAAGCTACGACACAAGGTAAACTCCTCAACCTCGGACAGCGGGGCTGCAGTGGCAGGCCCAATTACAGAAATTGGCAAGGGTGCGGGGGGGGGGGTCTCACAGAGGTAATTAACAAAGTTGCTTCAATTTACACTTGTGCTCGTTCTGCCATGAGAAACGAGACGATTACTATGTTAAAAGTGTGTAATTGGTAGCAGAGGAAGTAAATAGACGAGAAAGGATGAAGGGAAACAATCCAAAGACATCTCAAAGGACAAGAAAGCATTACTGGTGTGCATTGACAGAGCAGATTAACATCAAAAGATCAGGCACACAGAGGACATATTCACTGCAGACACACTATGAAGGTGGAACTTTGATGATGCTAAATTTTGCAGAACTTTGCTGAATAGACCAAGGTTCCAGTTTCAGGCACACACAGAGTACGTCAATGCCTGCAGGTGGGGGGAGCAGCATGGCAGGGGGTGGGGGGTGGTAAAGCAAAAACGGAAGTTTTCTCCCACATTTCTACACTCCACAGTGAACACTGGACTGTTAAATTACTGATGAGAAAAGAATTACCAGAAGGACAGTAAAACATTCCCACCTTCAAGTAAAACATGTCTGAGCATAACATTTACACTGTTAATTAGTTTCTCTTTGTGACAGCTGATAACTGTACCTTATATATACCTGCCCAGGTGATAACTGTACCTTATGTATACCTGCCCAGATGATAATGATAACTGTACCTTAAATATACCTGCCCAGGTGATAACTGTACCTTATATATACTTGCCCATACAACTGCAGCACCTATATGTCTCCATACAACACAAATTATCATTCAACAAACCCTGATCTCTACTTCTTTCAGCTTGCAAATTCTACATTTATGTATGTAAATGGCCTTGGGGCCTTTAATACATTCCCCGGGGGGGGGGGGGGATCCTGCCATGAATGTGTATTTGTGTAATGATAACCTAGAGAATCTATCCTCTTAGCTGATGTATTTCAGGGACATCATCTTGTTCAGAAAGCCAATGTTCTTGCCACTGTACGCTAAATGGCAGTAAAACGATGTACATGTCTTTTTAAAAGTTTTCAAAGGAGGCTACTTGTGAGCTTATTTTTAAATACAATTATGGGATACAAGAAACACAAAATTACATCTGTGAAGAGAAGCCTTACTGAAACACCAGCCTCTTGACCCTTTAAAAAAAGAGATGCGCTAAAGTGAATTAGCGAGTTTGCCAACTCAAATTACTGTGAAGAGGCTTTTACAGTAAAGGCAGGAGTGTAGTTGTACTTCAGAAAGAAAAGTTTTAAAAACAGTGACTCATAATTCTTCCTACTTATGTTACTTCATACAATTTTGGACTAAATTTTCTCCTAATGATCACAAATATAAATATGACATTGAACCACAAAATATTGACAATGAAAATTGCAGTGTAAAGTGTGTTTCTTAAATGTAAATGCAGTACATTTCTTTACGTTTTATCTCAGCTTGCTTTATCAGCATACCTCGCTAACGTTTGCCGATGTTGCCAAAGCAAGAAAAACGGCACCAAGAGTTGTTTGTTAGGTGCCGTTGAGAAACACGAGCTTTAGGAGCGACGTGCTGGATGAAGGCCTACCTCAAAGTCATTGGCCTTGTTGTAGTGCATGTTGAGGGCACGGTAGAGCTCGCAGTCCCGGCTAACAGAGAGCTCCTCGACAGCTGTCACACCGTCGTTGATGGACTGTCGGGCGAACTTCTCCATCTGGATGTAGTAGAACTCACGGAAGTTGCTGAACCACTTGATGAGCTGTGAGGTGATGCACCTATTGAACTGAGAGAAGGTGACAGAAGTTAGGAGTCTGCTCACACTCACTGGCCAAGGGTAGAGTGCGAGGAGAGAAAAACGAAGCCGTGTGTACAGGGAAAAAAGCTTTCCTATAAAACTCACTTTGAGAAAACAATACAAGCAAATTCACAAGTTATTACAGGTCCCTGTGGATTGTCCTTTGTTTATTTGTTCATTTATTATCCATCCATCCATTTTCTGAACCGCGTATTCCTGGTGAAGGTCATGGGGAAGCCTGGAGCCCATCCCAGAGCACATAGGGCGCAGGGCAGGGGACACCCAGGTCGGGGCGCCAACCCACCACAGGGCTTGTTCATTTATTAACTTATTTGTATTCGTTAGCTATTTCAATTCTACCATTTTACACATTTTGGTGACATATGAATACTCAATGCATTATGAGCTGTAAACTGTCATGTTTGTAATCAGTACATATGACAATTTTAACCTTGTGTCTGCAGAACAGTGCATGGACTTCGCCAGTGGTGTACATATACAATGATGGAAACACACACAAACGCACGTGCATACCGACACACACAGTGTACAGAGGGCCGGTAAGCACAGGTCAGGTGTGTAAACTGAAATTCCAGTAACATCATAGCTTTGCTTGGCACAGAGGATATTTACATACAGGAGACTAGACCCTATTGTGGATTTGTCCTTTCCATAGTGTGACTCTTCAACAAGAGCCAGGTCAACCAACTAATAGAAATAAAAACATTCACCCAAAAACACACAGGTTAATGGGACTGCATCTCATAATTGAGAAAAAAAACAAAGGAAAAAAAATATTTAATTTGCTCATTAATTAAGTGAGGGCACAGGTACAATCTTCATGGTGAAAGCGTCGCCTTTCAGAACAGTGGGAGTTCTGGGTCACTCTGTATGAGAAATGTACTCACCGCGCTCTCTGACCTGCTCACGTGACCTGTGTGACAGGAACATTTGCTACAGAAGGGCAACACACTCTAGCAGAATTTATCCTCATTCCACTGTAGCCTGCAAGCCTCATAGTCACTGCTGTGATACACAATCTATTTTTTTTTTGGAATTATGGGTATTTATCATACCTCCCTCCAGCCGCTTCCAGAGAAGAAGTATGCATTCATCAAAAAAGGTGACAGCTGTCGCTTATTTAAGAGTGCTTAGGAGAACATAAAAGGTCTAGTCAAGGTCTAGCCTCAGAACAGGAGGGCTCTTGCGCAGCACACGTATGTGCAGGGCAGGGCTTATTGTACATTTTGTCTTATGAACACAGTTAGAACTCAACAGTAGAGTCACTAAGATTCAGGGTCTTCCAGTACATGTCATAAAAAGCTTGTGACAATGTTCTTTTCACCGTATGTGTACAATAGAACAAGAAGTGATTAAGTCATCAACAAACCCCAGTCAGGAAATGTTCAAACATGTACTTAACCTATTCAAGAATTTTCCCATTGACTGGGGGTGCCTGCTATGTGTACCTTCGACTTTGACCAGAACCTCATAACAAGAAATTAACAAAGGAGGCAAATATGCCATGTGATATACAAACTAGTTTAACAGAATTTAAACCTACATGGACCTGTTGAATTTGGGACCCCTTTTATTTTTCTTTATCTCAGCCAAATTCACTGTCCAAAACTCCAGACACTGAGATAACGACCCAAGCAAGATAACCCCCACACACACCCCCACACAACAACCCCTTGCCTTACTATGTCTTTTCAGTTCCTTTAGAATAAGTAACAAAACATTACAAAATGATAGCAGGCTGTTGACTGGGGAATGAGAATTGCTTTGACGTGGAGATTAGACTCTAGCATTGTTACAAGACATTGTCTCATATGAACGAAGCTAAGAGGAGAGAGAGTGTAAAAAAAATGTAAGGGGGGGGGGGTTTCTTCTGTAATGGCCCACAGATGACATAATGGAGACTACAAAAAAGTAAGTCCGCATGACATTGTTTGGCAGGAGGGTATAAAGGGAGATTTAAAGTGTATTGTTGCCGAATGGAAATGGCAGCGATGCGACGGATAAAAGAGCGCTGCTACTGGAACGTGACAACTCAGCAATGTGGAACCGTGTCATCTGCTCGTCAAACAAACATTTCCTTTGCCTCCCACACCTACCGCTACACGCAAACACGCACGCCCCGCGCATCTCGCACACACGTGCAAATTAACACGCACATGGGATTCTAGAAAGGTTTCACAGGAGAATTTCGACCTGTCCTGAAAAATGTTTTAATAGTGATATGATACTTTTATGGTGATATGAAAGTTCTGTGGTGACATGACATCTTCATGGTGACAGGAAATAAAATGGGACACTTTGATATGTCTATTTACTAACAATAAAAACTAAACTAAATCCTTCCCTGATTTGCTTTTAAGTTAGTTCCTTAACTGTGAGCACAGCTGTGTTCTAGTTTTTAACCAGTTATTTGGGAATACCCCAAAAATGTTATTTCTACATTTTTCTTGCTGTCTGTTTAAAAGACATTGAAAAAATCAATAAAAATGTTAATCTTTTAAGAACTGACAAAGTAAACCAGTCAGCAATTCTAGTTTTTTTTTAACTAAAACTTCTACACTGAAAGGAAGACATCACCAGGTGCATGAGGGGGCCCGAGTTTGACAGACGTACCCAGAGGGTGCCCCCACTCTAACATCCATTGAGAGATGTTCTGGAATATTCAATGAGTGCTTTGGAAAAGGGGCAGCTCTGCAAATCAGCCCGACACCTTAACAGGGCTAGTCAGCAGTTTGCTCAGGGAGTGAAGAGCTAGCGGAAGACACTTTCACGCGTTCATGCTCAAAGGCCTGTGAAATGGCTGGTCCTCCTGGGGGGGCTGCCTGCCAGAGCTCCCATTCTCCCAGGAGGGCCTGCTCCGGGGGACAATTATGTCAGCTGCTTGAACATAATAATGCCAAAAAAGACTAAAGTGATCATATTAACCAAGACAAAACAAAAATACATACACAAAAAATTTCTATTACAATTATGTTTATATTAGGAAATGGTTCTCACATGGCTGTAATGGTTATTTAAACAGAAATGTACTGAATTTATATCTCCACAGTTTACAGAACTGGTGACGCAGACAAAACTTGGATTTTAAAATTTTAGGACATATAAAATTCACAAAACATAAAAAATTTAAAGTGTCCATAATTGACCTACTGAAATTATGTTTGAACAATTAGGTGTGAAAATGTAAATTAATTCTAGGGGTTGTATGAAACTTTAGGGGCTGTGTTAAACATGTTAGAACACAACATGAGAATTTGAATGGAGTTATGCTGCAGCTACTGGGGGTGAAAGGACACACTGCCACATTACTGCATTTCTCACCCATTTCATGTTGACAGTATACAGCTAAATTGTCTTATCCTCTTTAAATCTTAAAATGTACCAAATGATAGACATAATTAATACTTGCACATTACATAACCTGAGCTCCCTTGCCATTCTGAGAGGACACCCAGAGTAAATCTTTTCATGTGTTCCGACAGACTTTGCACAACCAGGTCTTAAAAAAGCCCTGATCCGAGTAGGGTGCAGAGAGCACAGGTAGTTAGACACTGAATCAGCAGTTTAACAGACAGACAGACACAGCCCTCCAGCCGCGCTCTGTGCCGCTCTGACAGCACACGCATTAGAGCACGCCACACAGGGATCTCAACCGTCCCCCCCCCCACATGAGATCCTGACCTGCTAACACAGTTACAAAGAAAATATCCCTAAACGTTTAAGAGACAAAGCTAACTTTTCAGCAGAGCCTTTAATTGTTTAACCTGGGAAAGGCCTGCTAAATATCTGTTATTAGATAATTATAATATCAATACAAATAAATATTTCATGTTCACTTATCTTAGGCACATATTCTTGCCAGGTTTGTGAAACACCATTTTATAGCTGATGGCTACACTTAAACTAATTCCAGAAGAGTTTTCAATGGCAAGTTTCAACTCTTGTATGGCAGTTAAGATCTAGTTACAAAGCTTCATGAGTGTCTTAACCCTAATTGTGCTGTCCAGTTCTAATTCTTAAAAAAGTTGTGCTTCATTTTTTTTTAAACGTTGTGTGTTACGGTGCACTCTTTTTAAGAGCAAGCACAAGCCCTAACAACATGACATTATCTCTGTATGTTATGATTTAGATTTTTGAAGCAATACATAATGCTCTTAGACAAACTGGAATAAATCTATTTAGGATTAAAAAAATAGTTCCACATATAACAGCTGTTACATTTCAAACCAGTACATGCCTTTATATCTGCTTTATATATGGTGGACTGCTAACTAAAAAAAAAATAGAAATTAAACACTACCAGGAAACTTTGGAGGGAGGGGATATTTAGTACTTTATATATGAATACAACATAATACTTCAATTTCACCTAAGTTTAGTTAAGTTGCCTGTTGACTAGTTAAAACCTGTTAAAATGCACCGTTACATGGCACTGGGTGATAGTCGCCATGGTGACCCGTCATTGCAAGAGTCAGAGGGAGGTGGTGTCGTTATGGGGATAGTGGAGGGGGCAGCTGGGAGTGAGAACCTTCATCTCCTCATTTGAATAATGTGTCCTGAATCTGTCACACTGCTATTCCCCTTGTGCCCCAGTATATGCCACATCAACAACAAATTACGCTGTAAACAGGGCACAATCGGCACCATTGTTTTCTGTGTTGCGTTTTGTTTTCTTCCCCCTGTTACCCCACCCTCACTTGCCCCCCCACACCCTTCTTTTTACTTCTGTCCTGTTTCCTAAACTGAGACTGCATTCGTTTTTGAGAACAGTCAAGTCTGTCCTCCAAAAGTACTTCGCACCATTGCCATGCAGATCCTGCAATAACGAGCGAGGCAGAAATGACCGGTCACTTTCAGCTACCGCCAGAAGAGCTCAAATCAGAAGGGCCACGTGTGAATGTTGAAGGACAAACTGACATCGTACTTCAGGTGCACCCAGACAGGTGATGTCGAGACTCTCGGCTCACCAAACAAAGACCAAGGAATGTAAAGCGGCTCACCTTCACATCCGAGAAGAACATTTTCAGCATGTTAGAACTTGGGTATCTCGTGTAGAAGAACATCAGCTTGGCCTTTTTCAAATGGTTAGGCGACAGTCCTTCCTGAATTTGGAATGGCTGACGTCAAGGAAAAAAGATCACGCAGTAGCACGTGTATAACGTTTTGAATATATTTCATTTTTGACATTGAATTTCACACCAAAGACAAAAATATCATTCAATGTCAGCAAAGCATCTCCTTCAATGCATATATTTGTGTTAATGAAAAGACAATTTGGAATCAGAAAGGAAGGGGGGGGGTCCACACATGCCTACTTACCCTAATGTATGCACTGATCCCCATATAAGTGGCACTGCCCATTGTAAACACAAACTGCAAAGGGCCATCCCAGAAGGAGGCAGGGCTAACTGGAGCGATACAGCCATTCCAATTACACCCCCCATCCCCCAACCCTCAGCCTCCTGGCAGGGGCCATACCCCGCCAGCAAGGGCGGATTCGAGCACATCTGCGACACAAACTGGCCGTGCCATTTTCTCTGCAAAGTCAACGGCTTTGTCGTTTGTAGGAAATAAAGGAGAAAAGTGAGGCTGGGGGAGGATCTATTTCTCCCCACAAGGTCATGCAGGAGGCTCCTCACTGAAGTCTCTCATTCTACAGACGCTTTAACAAAAACCTGAGGGCTTTCAGCTACACCACTGCTCAACGGCCACATGAATACATTACAAAACTGCAGATATTTGTTGTTTTGTGACTTCACTATTTTTCCTTCACATGTTTTTAATCACTGTGACAATCCAGTGCATGCCTTCTGTTCACTCACAATAACTGGAATGTAAATAATGTACACTTTCAAAATCCTTGACAGTTTATGATTGAATTACAAGTTTGAAGGTGAGTCACGTAACAGGGAGGCAGACTGAGCCGAATTCTAACATTTTCTGTCAAAGTTACCATGCAGAGTAAAAACAATCAACAGCAAAGATGCTTTACGGATTTACCAACACAGCTTTACTCCAAGGGAAGTCTTCAACTGCACAAGTAAAAATAATATAGACACATCTTGCCTTCTCATATCGATGAAACAGAGAGCTCTGTCGGGGTTAACGACTGCAGACGTTATCACTCCTGAGTGACACACAGCCTCTGTGAGAAGCAGGGAGCAGCAACACTCAGCAGCGGCCCCCATTAGCCTGATAACCAGTAAAAAAGCATTAGTCCGTACGCTACCATCTGCTGTAACCTGTACGTGAAATAACAGCAGTAATCAAGAGACAGAAAGACACAGCACCACCGCCCCCACATTTACACACTCACGTGCACAAAAAACCTTCTCCACAAATTCATAAAAAAAAGATCAATGGTGGTGTTGTGCCAGCTAGTAGGTTTTGACAAAACCTGAAGAAACGCAAGTCTCTGAAGCAAGGGTTAGAATAATAAAAACATTACTGAGCTTTCTGGCAAAATTAATTATATTGAGATGCTCTTTTCAAATTACAGAGCAAGCTCTGAAAACATTTACTATTAGTGATCTCAGTTATATCTCAAATCTCTTCCTAAGCCTCAGGTTGGCTGTTGTCATCATTCACTGAAATACTCTGCATTTCTGCTAAACGTCCTTATGCCCCCCCCCCCCCGCAACATTAAACCTGCTCAGCTTTGTGTGTATTGTCTGATCTTCTACACACAACACTTAAAATAATTTGCTTTTATGACATATAAAAATCCATCCTTCCATTACCAAACTGCTTTTCCTGTTCAGGGTCACAGGTGGCCTGGAGCCCATCCCAGGCAGCTTAGGGGTCCAAAGCAGGGGACACCCTGGACAGGGTCCCAAACCCCCCCAACACAGAGAAATTTACAAACCAATTCTTAAAAAATACTAAAATCCACAAAATATCACATAGGGAACCCAAGAGTAATTTTCTATTCTACTGCTCAGTACCAAATGACTATAAAACACAGCAGTAAGCCAGTACCACTTAGGTTCATCTAGTGCCCCTGTGAACACACACCTCTAGGGTAGTGGGCTTTACACCAGTCTTCAGTACTGTGTTCATGCGTGAGTGGGCTTACCCCGAGTGCTCCGGCATCCTCCTGGAGCCCTACGATATGTCATTCAGGTGATATGTGTGTGTCTAAAGTGCACCCTATGTGTTATGTGATCACGACAATCTGCAGTTCAAGCTTGCTTACTTAATTGGAAATCTACCCTCTGTTTTATATACAAACACGTGCAGTTCTGTTTACTTGTTCCTGTGTATTTGGAGCCATTTTTGTTACGTTCACTATACCAGCGATCGTACATCAAATCCCTGATACGCAAAAAAAATAAATTAATTAAAAAATTAAAAATGAACAGAAACAGGGGACACACGGCCGTCTCAAAAAACAACTCCAAACATATTCACAGCTCAAGCAGTAATAAAGGAACAGAAAATAAATATTTAAAGAGGCGAGGGAGAGGGAAGCGAGATGAACAGAGAAGGGGTTGTGCATAAACAGCACGGCGGTAAACGCGCTCGCTCTGTCCTACCCAACAATATCCAGCTCCAGAGCCAGATGAATTCAGCATGTGTCATGTAAGGGACACAATAACTGCTGAAACTTGAGCCAACTGCCAGGTGTAAGGAAGGGGGGGGGAGGATGACATATCCATAAATTAATGCTGGACATCTGCTCAGGAGCATAAAAGATTAGAGGAACAGGTCCAACACAGCTGAAACCTTAAGTAGCGTTCAAAAGACTGGAGAATCAGTAACGTGTTTGATCACACGCGGACAAAAAAAACATGGACCAATAGCTGGTATCTTGTATAGACGGTTTTGAAGGACGCGGCGTGTTGAATGGGACGATAAAATTTTAGAAGGTTTCGACGCAATTATGAGGGCATGGAAAAATAAACATACAGGTGTTTCCACTAAATGCCCACGGGCAGAACGAGGTGCTCAGAACAGTCTTAGAGCTCAAAGCTTGGTCACTATTCTATGGGCAGCTTTAAAAAAAAGCACTTCTCCCTTGGTAAACAAAAGGTTCCTCTGTCGCTCCGGGCATGATGTGCTCCTGTGAGGAGGAAGGCTTTCTCTCACATGAACACGAAACAGGCCTTGTCTCCATGTACTGGAAATGCAAAGTGCCTTCACCTGCTCCCATGTCTTAGAGTGAAACCACAACGCTGGAGCGCTGAGCTGACTTTCTCTATGCAAATTCCCCGGGGCTCAGAACAAGGCTATTTTTCTTGAGATGCAAAGGAGCCGCGTGATAAGGAAGATCGGTCCCCACACGGAGAAAGACAATTGGCTGTCTGTTTCTTCGGGCATTTGAATAAAACTTAATATTTGATTAAACAGCTTCATTTGCAAATATTGAGACGTTGATGCTGCTGGGACAAATTTGTAAACAATGCAGGTGCAGATTATTGTTATAAAAAAATTGTATTGGGTTAACACTTGCCTGTTCAGGTTGGCGTGGAAAAAATTCATTCATTCATTAATTTCAAGAAGCTGCTGTGTGTGTGTGTGTGTGTGTGTGTGTGTGTGTGTGTGTGTGTGTGAGAGAGAGAGAGAGAGAGAGAGAGAGAGAGAGAGAGAAAATTAATATATGACACTGATGACTGACTGCTATAGATATGGGCAAAGCTGAACCAGACTGCATCTGTCAGCCAGATCTACTGTTGAGTGTGTGTGTGTGTGTGTGTGTCTTTATTATTGTACTTCAAACAGGAACAATGTGTGGAACAGGCAAGGGGACATGGCAGCAATTCAGCCTAAAGGTTAAGAAACAAGACAACGGAGCTGAGCGGTAGATAAACAGCTACCTGCAAACACCTGTTAATACCGGCTTCAAAGAAAAGAAAAGAAGAAAAAAAAAAAACACTGGCTGCCGAGCAACGCCTAGCACAACCACAAGTTCCTCTGAATGTCAACAAGTATCTATAAAGGGCACATAATTTGAAATGATTTGCATTGTGTAAAATAAAAAAAGAAGGAACAGTAAAGGAACAAGGTTTTATTGCACTTCTACGGCTTACTGTACACATCTGCTGTGCAAGGTTTGGGGAAAAAAAGATCAGTGTTTGTGCTATTCTTCAACAGCCCTCAATGAACCCTTATTTAAACAAAATTCATTCTTTTATACTGCAGCTGGAGCAACCATATTGAACTACCGTAAATGACTTAAAATTGGGGTTCACAGAGTGGCCCTTCTGTAGAGAACCACTTTATGAAACCTGTTAGATCTTCACGACAATCTCCTTTCTCCATTCGACTGAACGATGAATCACTCTGCGTAAAGACATCCTCAAATAAAAAGATTTTTTCATTCTTTAAATGCAAGTTTTAAGGCCTCTTAGCCAATAAGGCCACTTATTATCGTACTTCCTGGCTTTGAAATATGATTTGCTTTGAGCGTTTATGTACAAAGTATTACAGGTGATGATAAAAGGGCTACATTGTGAAGGCTTCGGTGACAGAGAGAACAGAAAAGGACGGAGGCTTCAGTTTAACTGCAAAGCCTTTCAGGTGTCTTTCCTGTGGCTGACGCTTAAAAGCCTCCAGTCCAGAGATCTCTTTTTAATCTCCAGACTTCAGGGGGAACATGGAAGGTTAAAAAACGCAAAACCAATTAACGGAGATTAATTGAAATTAAGTGCCTCCTTTGCTGCACGACACTGGATGTAATCAAGAAGCGCTCGATAAAGATGGCAATTAGTGCTATGTACAGTAACGTAAACCTGTTCGCGCTGCTCCTGCTGTGAGATTTGGAGAATATTTGCAATCACTCATAACAATTTCCATGAAAATACATACCCTAATAGTGTGAACATTGAGCAGAGCTGAGCGGGAGGAGAAAATGAAAGGAAGTGAGTGAGAGAAAGACACCTGAAGAAGGATTCAGCAATGCTGTTAACATTTTGTTTAAAAGGATATTGTACTTCCTGAATACGGCGAGATGTCAGACATGTCCTGAAGGTCCCCGCATTCAGATTTGATCAGAGATAAGGAGAGGGCCTCCGTGGTGCTTCCGGGGTGCGTAGGTGAACAGGAACGGTGGTGGTTCAGGTGATTTGATGACATCTTGGTCCTTAGGCTGGTGGTCTCTCTGGATAAGTCCAGAGACTCTGGCGAGGTCCTGTCTTTGCCCGGGTAGGAGCCCGAGGGGGGGCCAAGCGGAGTTTGAAAAGGGTAACCCATAAGGGGAAGGGGAAAAGGGTGCCGGAAAGAAGGGGGACTGAAACCCATGGTGGCAGACAACGGGGAGGGGTGCAGGGAGGGATGGTGGTGGCCCCCAGGGGTAGGCAGAGAGGACGACTGATCTGAGGAGCTCTTTCGGACCACTAGCGGCAGGGCTTCTGTCTGGTCATTGGAGGTGGGCACCTGCATGTTGCTGAAGGTGTCCAACGGATTGGGAATGATCACGTCACCAAAGCACTGCAGCCGCTGGTTGGCCGTGTGAAAATTGGGATTTTCGCCATTCATGGGGAAGCGGTCTTGAGGCATCTGTAGGGGCGGGAAGACCTGAGGAGCCGGACGCGGGGGCCTGGCAAACACTTTCACCACCGTGTCCACGACCTGCGACATGGCCGTGTTCAGCTCCTGCTTCAGCGTCTCCGCCAGCTGCTTACCCTCCGTATGCATCGAGGGCGGTCCCTGCGCCTTCCCCCGGGCGCCATCTCGTTTGGACTTTTCTCCCTCCGCAGCACTCTGCTCCTGGATGAGGGCCCGGGCCCGGTCCAGGAAGTGGCTGGGGTCCAAGTCGGACATCTCATTATCGGAGCGGTCCGCCACCGAGTCACGTGCCCGGTGATCCACGGCGGTGTCCGAGCGCAGGCTGTCCTCGGAGAGGTTTCCGTCCTCATCGTTCTCCGAGTCGGTGCTGTCGTAGATCTGGTAGAACTTCTCCTGGAGCTGGCGCAGCTGCTTCTGCATGTCCTCCAGCTGTAGCTTCAGCTGCCGCCGCTCCTCCTGCTTCTGCTCCTTGCGTGCCGACACCAGCTGCTGGAAGCTCTGCTGCTGCTGCTGGGGCAGCTTCTGCTTCCGCTTGTTCTCCCGGTAGCTCTCGCGGGGGCTGGGCGGCTGAGGCGCCCCCTCGCGGTCATTCTCACCGGACCGCAGCGTGACGCTGGGCGAGTGGCTCATCCCGCGGATGATATTCTCCACCCGGGCACGTTTGGCCCTCAGGTGTTCGTCGCTGAGCCGCTCGATATCGAAGTGGCTCATGGCGGGCCGACTGAAGGGCGACAGGCAGTCCTGGGGGCTTTCCCGTGAGGAGTTGCTGCAGGCGTCCTCCTGGTGCGTCTCCGAGCCCGTGCTGGAGAGCCCGCTGCCCTGGAAGCCGGCTTCGCTGCTGCTGTTCTTGGCCATGTTGCTCTTCAGCAGCTGCGAGATGATGGTGGCGCCAGGAAATGGCATCATGGCGTCTTCGTACGAGTTGGCCCTCTTCAGAAGCTTCCGGAGCACGTTGGACTTCTCCCCGTCCGCATGCTGCACCACTGAACACTCGGCGTCCTGCTCACCACTGTGGGGGTTCATGGCACTAAATATGGTCGCTTTTGCTCTGGCGAAGGCTACAGACGCTGTCCCTACTGTCCTTTTCACTCCAATGTCAACTCTGCGTCTCTTAGTTTGTCTGCTTAAGAGGGCTACGCTGTCATGGTCAGGCATCCCTGGACTGTTATTGTGCCATCTTCAAAGGCCTGTCAGCTGGGCACAGCTCTGGAACCCCAGGATCCTGGCCAATGGAACAAAAGGATTGATTAATTTTCTTTACTGACCCCAATCCTGAGTCAAATGTATAAACGCATGGGACTCTGCTAGCTTCCAAAGTGTGCTCTACCTACAGCTTATCACCACATTTATTCACACTAGTATGTCTCTTAAAACACAAAGTGAAATTTAATGTATTACTCTCAGTGCTTCCCTACATATTTGTAAAAACAAAACAATGTTCACAAACAAAACACAGGGTGTTTCTTGGCTGAGCAGGTTTATTGTATGAAAAATAAACGGGATAACAACACCACAGTCTTTACATTTCCTAAAAGAACAAGTTTACGACATTACAGTGCATTATTGTTATAAACAAAAATGAACGCCTCACAATTACATTCAGATTAGTGTTAAAATTTTGGAAATTTTCGTTTTTTACAATACTGTGTGAAGTCTAAACTCAAACATGAAAAAAATTAATATTTCATATTATTAAAAAATGCCATACATTATAAAAAGTATTTTTTGGTGAATACAAGAGGACGTTTAACAAGCGTGATCCAGTTCCACGTTTAAAATACATGCAAAAAAGTGTGAGCCATGGGGCTACCACTAAGAATAAAGGGCAGAAAATGTGTGTGTGAAGTATTTGTATAACATGAAACATTTTAAATTTAAAGTATAAAAATTTTTACTTATTTTATTTAAAATTGTTATTTTTGCCTATGTTAAATTACACACCAGAATATTACACCTTACTTGTCCGTTAATGTAACAGATTTGTAACAAAACAATATTGCGTTCAGTAATCTTTTAATTGTATTTTAGACACAGATGTCGGTTCACCTGTACAAATATTGTTTTCCATACAATAACATGCACAATGAAGAAGTTCAAATATGCAAAATTCCTTAATTTAGAATTTTAATAATTCAAATATCTTTTGATACCTATCCTAAGGTCAGTTGTACTTCTGTATTAAAAGTGAGCTTGACTAACTGAATAAATGATACTAAAATTTAACTAAAAATTACAACAAAACATTATCTTGAAAACGTTGCTTTCAAAGAAACATTTATTTAAAAAAAAATTGAACAGCATAATTAATCATGGCACAGTTTCTTTTTTACTGTAACAATTGTATATGAGTCCCTTAGTGTATGAGAATACGGTTGCAACAAGGGATTATAAATAACATCCATTTTAATTATAATACTGAGCATCTAAAATGTAGTGTAAAACTTTTTTATTATTTAACAAGAAATTTTTCCACTTCACCTTATAATATTTTCGACACAGTTATTTGACTGATTTGAAGTATTCATGAAAATTAATCCAAATTACTTTTACGCGCTTTTAACAACTTAGTTAAAGATACTGTGAAATTTGACCCGGTAAACTACAGCGCACTCCTATATAACGTATCAGACTGCTGCTGTATAATCCAGTGATTTAAATCAGGCATTGGGGTTTCACGTGTTACCACTTTCACACTGCACAAAAATACTCCCGATCTACCAATAAGTGGTGTGTGTTAACTTTTGTGTCAAACCCTCGGTTCAGTTAAATATACTGTGATGTATATCACATGTACACACCTCTTAAATAATGAGTAACGAGAACACTGACCGCGAAGTCATTCACTGAACTTTTATGTGACAGAAAAGCTCTGTGCTTGTGTGATCTCTGTACTTGAGTACGCGGAGCTGGTGTGAATAATCTATTCATTGATATCCTCGCTAGAAGAATAGGTACATTTATAGTTCAACTTTAGTGAATAACTTGAAAGACAGCTCTGAAGTACAGCGCACTTGACAGACAAATGCGTATTAAAGGCGGATAATTCAGTGTTAAAGATCAGATGATCAGTGGTTATACTCGATAACACCTTAAATGAATCCAATTTTAAAGAGAATGAAAAAGGGGAAACTGAATATGATGTCGAATTACGTGGTTGATCAGTATTGCTGTTTCTGGAAAATATTGAGTTTATTGGGAAGCTCTGAGACGTGCACCTGTATTC
Organism: Chitala chitala; assembly: GCA_025773905.1. Lineage (NCBI taxonomy): Eukaryota > Metazoa > Chordata > Actinopteri > Osteoglossiformes > Notopteridae > Chitala > Chitala chitala. The sequence goes on along the minus strand of JABJVR010000021.1, from coordinate 3,910,442 downwards.
CGCACAACGCACCTGTCAGCCCATGCAGGCTTACTGAAACACGGACAGTGTATTCTCACGCGGACAGTGTATTCTCACGCGGACAGTGTATTCTCACGCGGACGGTGCATTCTCAATCCTAAAGGTGCTGTAACCCCAGTCATGACACGAAACAACGGGCAAAATAAACGCAATTATTCAGAGAAACAAAACAAAAGTTCGAGTTGTTTCAAAACATTTTAGCGACATGAACCAACTGGAAGTCATATTTTTATCGAGCATTTTGGTCCCCTTTTAAAATGATTACATTTTCTTTTACATTTTAGAGGGGATGAAAAGCGACGCAGATATATTGTTTTTACGTTTTTTGTGAATGTATTCACAGTAAGTTGGACCTTCGCTTCCCCAGCCCTGGGTCCGCAAACCCAGCAGCGCACTGAATGCTGTCTGCGCTCTCCGCTTTACTACCACGTCCACGCAAACTTTAAAGGAAATCCAAACCTTTCTGGTGCGATGCAGCTGAATTGTAATATGTCGTATACATCAGGCAAATGCGCCACAAACTCAGTATAAAATAACACATATTCAGCAAGTTTAAGCATGCATGCAAAGTATAGCCAAATCCGCCGACAGTGTTTGGAATAACTGACAAGGCTGAGATCACAGAAGCTACACAAAATAAATATTGTAAAGATAAATATCCTAAAGAAAACACGAGTGTTTAAAGGTCGCTTTTAAAACATGCTGCTTTGACAAAGGAAATCTGCTTGAAGTTTGAAGAAGCGCACATGGACACTAAATGAATTCAGTCGTACTTACTTCTGAAAGGTAACAGCCCCTATATTCCTCCCGATGGAAAAAAAAATCTGCAAACGTCTTCTGGTTGTTAATATTCAAAAACATTCATAAAAAATATTTCAGACTATTAATTAATTCAATTTGCCAGTAAAATGTATAATGCGAATCGTATCCTCTGCTTTCAATAGAAACTACGCGCTTTTCCGACAGCGTGAGTGATTAAGTCTACACCGAATAAACTGGGAGCGATCTAAGGACAAGGTTACTTACTCCACAGATGAGAGGAAACTGAGCTCCTTTGCTATAACCAGAGAGCACAGAGAGGGCTGTTTGCCTGCTGATGAATATTGTAATTTCTCAAGGCAAGCAGGAGTGATGGACTCGGGTGAGCAGAGAGCTCTTGCGCGCCGCTCTCCTTTCTATATTGTAATAGTGTTTCTCCGCGGGGCGAGCTGAAAAGAGCTGAGGCTCTCTCCCACCAACAAGATGCACTTTAAGACACAGCTGAAGGAAGCAGGAAGACGGTGCGTCATGATCAGTGTGATGTAACACGTGCACCTACCAATAAGAGCCGCGCGCTGGATTCGGAGGAATACAAAACACTCAACTTCAGGACGAGGAAAAACGCGCTGCGAACAAACACGTTAAGAGATTTTCACACCTTCCCAGAAATCGTCAAGGGAAATTGGGGGACGTGTAAGAAAACAGATTTTCAAGATTCCTGTCTTTATCTGATTTTATTTAATTAAGATCGGCATATAATTAAAGTCGTATGCGGTTGCTTATTTTTTGCATGTTATTATTGCAATTATACACAACATTTTAATTGTAATATTTTGTTTTGTCAGCTTTGTCAGCTCAGCGAATTTTATGCCAGATGAAAGAAGAAATGCTGTCACATTTGTACAGCATAATTTAAGGAGCACGTCTTACACACACACACACACACACACACACACACACACACAAATATAAATATATATATATATATATATATATATGAGTGTATTTGTTTAAGTAAATTCAGTGCATTTAAATTTGATTTTTTAAATGTAATACTCGGTATTTACACACACACACAGACACGCACGCACGCACGCACGCACGCACACACTGTTTAAAAATGTTAGAAAACTAGGTGGAAGCAGTAATAATGAATGCAACGAGGACGTTGGTATTAGCAGTGTAAATACATTTCTAATTAGTGTACCCTGTTTAAAAGACAATTTGACAGCTGTTTAATAACAATAGTTTAAAAAATCGCTTTTAAATATTAACATCAGAAATGTCATTGAGCGAAGAAATGTAGAGCGATAGGAGATTCATCGGGCCCTGAGCTGACAGAAATCTGTACCTGGCGGTCCACTATAAAGAATAAAGGTTAGTTATAGTTCAAGATACTGTGGAAAAACCTGAGCGTCACCAGATGAATCTCGTTTCGGTCCTTTCAGCGTTGTAACCCGTTTACAAATACTTCCGTGACAAAATAAGAACATTGGTCTATTCAATTTTCGATCCAATTAGTAGGCTCGTTGTTTGTATGGTAGCAGAAAATGTAAATATTTACTTATCAGAAACGGCAACACTGAGAAGGAAAATTGTACCCATTTACATTGTGTGTGGACTGTGCAGGTCTTTAAATTCATTTAGGCTAAATCACGGTGCCTTTTCTGTACAAAACGGATACGTGTACTTAAACACGATTTCTGGGAAAAAAAAACTCAAATTTTTAAACAGTTTGAATGTAGAGGCTACATGTGCACATGTCGGCTTTTTTCATCATTATTATTGTTATTATTATTATTATTATTATTATTATTATTATTATTTAAATAAACATCTTTCCGTAAGGAACTGAGGGTAAATAGTAAATATTTTTGTCGCATATACAAAAGCCTTGAAATTGTCTATTAAATGCCACCGCATCAGTTCCAGTGATGGCTTGTAGTTAATAGTAAAAGGAACTTTAAACTCCATGTAATGGTATGCAAATTGTAATATTCTTAATCATTTCGGTTCGTGTGTGCACTGTACTTAGCAGATATATCACGCATAGCTCAAAAGCGCATAAAACAAATGAAAACTAGACGCACGACAAACAGTTTTGAACAACAAATGAGTTGTATTGAGTGTATTTACGGCGCGCGGTCGCTGTACAATGAATTAATGTATGGCATCCAATGAATGTACACTATTCACCAGAAATAAATAAAAAAGTTATTTTCATTTACTTGTTCTATTGAGGTATATTTGAATTAACTTCTGGTCTTGATATTTCTTTTGTTTTGTTTGTATACAGATGCAAACAAAAGTGAAACCGTTAATACTTAGTACTACTTTAAAACTAAATACGGTACAACAGAACAATTAATGTTGCCAAGTACGTAAAAATCCTCACACTACGGAACATATTAAGAAACGAAAAAAATATGCAGCGTACTGTAAACGTCTTGGCCTACTTTTCCCCAACAGATTTTTTATTACATGTATTATATGCAAAATTATATATGAAGTATTCGTAAACCAACATTAAATACGAATATTGCGAAATACCTGATAAAATGCGGTAAATAACAAACTGAAAACAGCATGATTTTGGAAAACTCACCTCCACGTTTATTGCTTAAATACCTGTGTTGATTACAGCTAATTATATGAATTTATGGAGTTCATTTATTTGCGCCCGCATAATCAAAAATCGCTCAACTTAAATGTAATGAAGGGTCACCTTCGTTTTATATTACAAACACCATGTATGGGAAACATTATTTTTATAATTTCAATTTTCGTTAAAAACAGTTGGTCTTTACCAAATCCGAAAAATAAAACTTTATTACTTATTTACAACTTTTCTTACTATACTACTAAGTTTTTTTTGTAGACAGAGTTTTAACACTTCTGAAACCTTTAGCGAAATTCTTGAAATTAGTAAGGCATTGCTTTCCTAGTAAAGATATACATTATTCTGTAAATTTCAATACGCGGTTTTTCACCTTAAAGTGGTTTGAAAGATATTCCCTTTACGAAATTAAATTTATCTCATGCCATCCTTAGATTTTGCGCTATTTTGTATATACCTGCGCAGTGCTAGTGTTTCTGTCAGTGTGATACGCTATTACAGTAATTACATGATTAAACGCATTATGTTTTCTATGACAAACCCTGGCTTCTTCAAGTAAAATGTTAATTGCTCCTCCGTGTCCGGTAATTCATGTTATCACACCCGCTTTTACTCTTCTTTTACTTTTTTGCTTTTTCTGTAAAGGCATTTGTAGGTAAGCAGTTACAGCTTTGACTCTTCTCCAAAAACAATTTAATTGTTTAATTTTCAAGCTTATTTCAGAAGTCTGCCATCATGCGTTCTTACTGACAAGTTTGCCCCTTTTTTGTCTCAGCTCAGTACAAACATTGCCAGAAAGGAAAGGCGAGTCACACACACAGTTTCCATGTCGCAGGCGAGTGTTTTTGAGGACGAGTGACTCGCTGGAAGTGAGAACCTCGGAGTCAGGAGTTTCTCTTCCAAAACAGGTGCTCCGGTTTGTTCTGTAACTTTACACGGTGACTCTGCGTCTCCCCACAAGGCGTGTTTGGCCAAGGGGCTGCCTGGAAAAAGCCATTACAACATTAAAGAAAATCTGTTTAGAGAAGGAAGTGAGTGTTGAGGTGTAGAGGAAGTCTGTTTATTAACACTGCCACCCCATTATCACTAAGTGTTCCAGATGGATAACCCTCCAATATTTCCTTCCAAAGAGACGTGGCGGGCCATCATCGGCTTTATGTCAGTGATTTGAGTGGATTGAGTAATTTATGGCCATACCGTCACCTACGCAGAATATTACGGAACACGGTTTAGGCATGGCATTCACGTTTTGCGTGTAGTTATAGACTTGTTCAAGAGTAAGCGGCGGTGTCAGGAATGCAGCGGGCCCACTGTATTAAACATCTGCCCGCGTGTCAGTACAGGACTACAGGTGACTACAGGGTTACACGTGACTACAGGGCTACACGTGTCTTAGTACAGAGTCGCCAAACGTAAATTATAGTAATATTAGGACAGCCCGTATTTCACAATGGGGTGTTTACAACGCATTCACATTATTATTATTATTATTATTATTATTATTATTATTATTATTATTATTATTATTATTATTATTATTATTCGAACATAAACGTTGTGCTTTTAATATTTCGTTGAATCACTAGTGAAGGGTGCGTAAAAATAGCTTTTTTTGTTGTTCATATTATTCAACCCCACCCCCCTTTTTTTTCTCTCCGAAATTCAGCAGCATATACTCAGGTACAATTATAATATCGTGTTAAACTAACTGGCTAGAATCAAATTCTTTATGTAGTAAATATCAGTACTCTCAAAATGAACAATATTTGGATTTAAAATATTTGTGCATTTTACATATGACTACAAATAAATCCTAACACTTTTTTTGAATGTGATAAAAAAAAATCAAGCTTTGTATCCAAAACAAAAACCATTGCCAACATATATATGTATTTTGCACAGCCTGCCATTATTTTTTACTAATTTATTTAAGTTATTAGCAATTTTTACATTAACTTTATGCTGATGAAAATTCCATGTAAAACTTCACTGTACTGTATGTCATGGCACTCAGCTGACAGATACCTTGTTTCATTCATTATTTAAAATAATCTTGTCAAAATAACAAAAGCATTGTAATTACTGGGAAATGTATACTGATACATAATGCAATTCATTGAGCTCATGAAGTGACCACCTGAAATCTAGCAAACACTTAATCTGTGACAAGAATGATCCTTTATAACTTAATATTCCTGGCTGGGGCTCCTTAAACATATATCAGTCATGTCTCATAGTACTTATAGGTACAAAACTGGGCAAAAGATGTATAAAAATGTGCAGTTACACTTACCCAAAGTTAATTCACATCATATAGGTGATCCAATGTGTAGATGAACATTCTTCTGACCTCTGGATGATGATCTTACTACAAGAGATCAGTTTAGAGATATGATATTTTAGTGGAAGATGAAGTTTAGAGTTCAGGTATGTAATCAAAGACTTTTATGTTATCTAGCACTTTAAACTTTACAAAGCATGGGTTAGCTGAATTCAAATGTCACAGACATGTTGTGCTTCATACTTAATCAAATCTCTTAATATCCACCAAGTGCAAATATATAACCGGTATATCCAAATCACCAGCACTAAAGTCCTCTGCTGCATTAGCAATGCTCATGTATTTTTTAATAGTTAACATTGTTCAGACAAAAAAAAAATACATTTGTTTGGCATGAGGTAGGGTGGAAGGTGGTTGAAACAGTGTATAGTTAATCACATCACCTCACTTCCATTTTACATCTGGCACATGTCAGGTAAAAGTAATACATTGGAAGCACTTTTATTGTTTTTCCTGAAAACCACTATCAGTGACAGTTTTGTATGGTCTTACTGTAATTAGACAAGTCAAGCTGATTTAGCAGTTTAGTACAAAACTTTGCTACTGTCCTTCCACGAGAAGCAAAATAACATTCAATTTTTTTTTTTTATTAATTTTTTTTTGGAGAATTGCAGTACTATGACTATATGCAGTACAAAATGTAATTATAATGTTTATAACAGTTCGTTTGTTCTTTGTTGTGGAACTGTTAAGAAACCCAAGTTTTGTTTGTCCAGAATTTGTGTCAACTATCAATCGTTTGTAACAGTTTTGGCATGCTAGGCTGTTTGTAACCATGTTGGCATGCTAGGCTGTTTGTAACCATGTTGGCATGCTAGGCTGTTTGTAACTGTTTTGGCATGCTAGGCTGTTTGTAACTGTTTTGGCATGCTAGCCTGTTTGTAACTGTTTTGGCATGCTAGCCTGTTTGAGGAATAGTTTATCCAGTCAAAGCCCACCTTACAGTTTAAACCAGCTTTTATTCTGAGGGCCAAAGTCAATGGGCTGAAAGCAATAACAATTTAGATACAAGATCAACATGCAATAAAAAAATCAACTAAGGTTTAAATGTCAATTCAGTAGATTAAAGGAGTCCCACAAACTACAAAAGAGGATCATTGCGCTGAATAAATAAATTTATTATGAACATATATTAAACAAAACATTTTGCTAAACCATGTATGGAGATTACAGAGAACTGATACATCACAGTTCGGTGGAGCACACAATATTTCTGTTTAGCAATAGAACATTTTTTGTGGCAAACTGTACGTTATATACATGTACGCTGTGCAAAATGTATATGTTCTGACACCAGTCAAGAAATGCACAGTGCGCTTTTAATCAATAACCCTGAAACTACCTTAAGCAACACGCTTGTGAACCTTTTACAGGGGAACATTATGTAAATGCACAGGAAAGAAAGAGAAGACATTGTTACATTCTGCAGAATGACAGACGGATTTTGAAAACCAGATTCAGGGAGCTGTTATTTTTTAACACATTAGCAGAGGCAAGCTAAAAGCTCTTATGTTTGACTAGGGGCCTGAAGGTCTTCAGGAAAAAAGCATCTCTCACAAAGAGGGGGCAGTTTTTAGGGAATTCTTAGCACTCAGGAAAATGTGAAGCTTACAGCCTGACATGGAACTAAATTACTAGAACAACGTTTTCTATCTGTGTATCAAATGTAAAACTTTTACCTGAATTACAGTTTTATTAAAAGGTCTTAGACTATTCATATCACATTATTGTGGTGTAAAACCACAGCAAGACACAAAATGTAAAATATATGAAACCCAAATTACAGAAAGCCTTTTTCTGTTTCACTCACTATTGATTTAGTTGGTTTTGATAAATTTTCAAGGTTTTTGATCCTTGGTTTAATACAGAAAGAATGACGGTGTGTCTAAAAAAAATTCAAGAAATTTAGAGTATTTGTGCAAACATACGTGTTACTGGCCAGGCCATTTGGTAAATTAGGCCAAATCAACATCATTATTCATGTCAGATCCCAAAGTTCTGAAAAAGCCAAATTATGGTTTTAAATTAACACACTCATAATGATTTCTGGATGAAACTGAAGTTTATAGTGTTTTATACAGATGATTCCTTTGTGTTTGATTTCGTACATGTGTAACGGAAAGCCTGTTTTTGCAGTATAATGTTGTTGCAGGCTGGGACACAGACACACCACACTCTGCCTGGGACACATCACAGCTGTTTTAGGTACCGCTGTGCACTTCCTACTAATTGTTGAAAGAAATGTGAGTCTTACCATTTTATATAAATGTTAAATTTATTTTAACAACTTGGTGAACAGAATAGAAAAACCACATCAAATGAACATGCATAAATTTCCGTGTGCAGCCTGGAATGTGACATAAGCTTACGTCACATTTAAACTTGGGCTGTGTGAGTTAATCACAGGCGAATGCTGAGATTTTACACATAAACCTTCAGTTTTCCACATTACTCATTGTTGTCAGCCTTTTTGTGATTATTGACAAAAGGAGTCACTATAAAGTCTAATTTCTCACCACCCCCCCCTTACCTGCATCAGAGCTAAAGTGATGTGGGTGGGGAGACATGACAGGATCTGTTCTAGTTTACTGCCTCCTTTTTTACCCCCCCAACACCACCTCCTGGATAAATAGTGTTCTTGAAACAAACACCGATGCACTGAACTGAAACCTTTTCTGCCAACAATATTATCTGTTTTCCCCTGATTTCCACACAAGGCCCAAGAATAGTGCTTTTCTGTCTAGTAAATTTGTAATGTTTTCAGGTATTCAGGCGTGTTTTTGGGAAAATAAATAAAACTTCAAAATAAGTGAGCCATAATTGGTACTAGTTTGAAAACCGTGAGGATTGTTTGTAAAATATAATAAACATACTGTCCATTCGAACCTTCTGCCTTCCACCAGGTGGACAACATAGAAACCAGTTGAAAAGGTATACATGTATATAGGTTAAAATAATAATGTAAATAAAAATAAACAAATAAATAAATAACAGGTGTACTTTTTTAAAACTGCTGTTATTCTGCTGAACATTTTACAGACTACATTTTTAAATGGATATAATGAAGGAATTAAAACTTTATTCATTATACCTGAAATAACAGTGAATGCCTCCATGTATGGTTAACAACCACAACCACAACCACCACAACAACAATAACAACAACAATAATAATAACAATAACAATAATAATAATAATAATAACAATAATAATAACAACAACAATAATAATAATAATAATAATAAATATTTCAGTGTGATTTGTGAACATGGAAATGTAATGGGTGTAATATGAGTCATTTGCGAAGTGCCTGAGAGGAATTTTCACAGATGGTCCCAGCCTGGAGCATCCTGAAACTACATTAAGCCGCTGTCCTTAAAACAATGGCAGTGTAAAAAGGCACTCATGGAAGCTGCTTTTGAAAGGCAAGCCAGGCCCTCAGCTACCTCTCTCAGCAGCTCATCAAGGCTTCCGTTTACAGTTCTTCAAGTAGCCTGCGCTTATGTCATTGGCTGCGCCTGGGGTGGCACCCACTGCAGGGTGGGGGGGGAGGGGGCTGAAGTGTGTCCGCTGCCGTTTGGAAAGAGAGCACTCGCATGCCTCGCCGTGTTTCCGGCAAAAGCTGGTCATCTGTGGGACCGGGCCCTCGAAACACTTGTGATATTACCCTCCTCCCCATGTGCTCTTTAAAACAATGACCACCTGATGGAGAATCACTGCTTAACAGAGAGGTGGCTCGGCCACATGGCCTGCATGCCCATCACACATACACTGTGCATCATCTCGCTTTTCTTGTGCTTTAAGAAGGGCCCTGAAATCATGGTACCATTAGAGTACCAATAATGACATTTGTGTTTGTGGAGGAAGACAGTTCCTGGCTCCCTAATTTCCCAGCCATGCTCAGACAGCCTTGTATTTAAAAATGCTCTGCCAGCATTCTTGTCAGGCTACTGTGTCTTTCATTAACATAACAAGGACCAGCTAAATTTGCCTAGAACTCGGCAAGGATATCACACGGTCCTGGCGGATAATGTGCCTCAGAGAACAGTGGTGAGAGAAGGCACATAACCCAGGTGTGAATTCACATGGAGTGTGACGCAGGTACAATACATAAGATGGAGGCTTATGGTGTTTGAGTGTTACTTCAGAGCCCGAGAATCCAGTGTTTATTCCGGCTGTCCACTGCCATATCGAGTACCCCACCTGCTTGTGATTGTGCATAAACACCTATTATTGCTGCGATGTACCTTGCAATTAGTCTTTAAAATGCGCCATGCTTGATTTACTTGTGCGCGGCTGGCGAGTGGCTGAGAGAACGCGCGCATGCCTGACTGTTCGACCTCTGCGGGAGCATTCGGGTTTGTTTACAAGCGCGTTTGTTGCTCTGCTGCATCAAAACACCACAAGTGGAACAAATTCATCGTAATTATTTACCCATATAAATGTCCCATAATTATATAGGGATTTTTGCATCTGGAAACCAAATTTCAGAGTTCTTCCTGAAAAAAATGTTTAGCATATGGTGATCGTGAACTTGTCGATATATTATTTTTTAAATTTCATTTTTTAACTTTGCTTTTATTTGCATGTGGTTCAGTTGGACTGTTTATAACTGTAATCCTAAGGGTGCAGTCTATGTAATGGTTTATGTTCCAATTGAGTACTTAATGAATTATGCTCAATTGAGAAGGTTTGGTCATGACTGGACACATCTTTGTTGTCCTGAATCTAATAACTGGAGGCCTTGAAATAAAAAAAACGTTACATTTTAGACTGAAAATGAATTACACACAAATAAATTAGACATTTCTCAGACATGACTCTTTGAGGACCTATATACAGTAATCAATTAATTGTATAAGTAGAAACTTATTAGAAGCAGATTGCTTGTTGACAAGTGCAGACAAATCATTTAAATTGTTACATTAGATCTGTACATTATAATTAAAATGTAGAGCATCATTTAACATCTAGATGTATGTTTTGTAACAAACCATTCAAACCTAATTAACTGATTAGCAATGTAAAAATAAAATCCAGCAATCCAAGCAGATTGCAAAGACTGGTGGTTCAAACATACAGTGGAGATCAAAATAAGAGAACAATTTATGAACACTTGATTTTTTTAGAAATAATGTAATCTTCATCCACATTTGAAGGGTTTTTTTGTAGCTATAATAAAACATTCATTCATTGTCTTAACCACTTAGTCCTGGTGAGGGTTGCAGGGAAGCCAGGAGCCCATGGGGTGCAGGGCAGGGCACCAACCCACCACAGGGCACACGCACACACACACACACACACACCAGGCAATGTGGACACACCAATCAACCTAACCTGCATGTCTCTGGACTGTGGGAGGAAACCAGAGCACCCGGAGAAAACCCACCAAGCACAGGGAGAACATGCAAACTCTACACACACACTCAAGGTGGGAATTGAACCCCAGGCCTGGAAGTACATGGGGACAGTGCTAACCACCATGCCGCCTAACAGAACAGTGTTTTATAACCTAACCAAGGTACTTCAACAAAAAACCTTTATTTTGTAGAAAACACAATGATTAAAATTAGAGAACAGCAATGACTGTAGCACAGAGATTACACCTAAAATCTCTGAAGGTTACAACAGCCAACAATCAGTATGAAGTGTACAGGCCTTTGCTTTGAATGACTTCAGCACATCTGCAGCCACAGGACATCACTGGTCTCTCACACTGCTCTGGTGTGGTTTTGGTCCACTCTTCTTCCAGTCTCTTCCACAGTTCGGTGACTGTAGTGGGTTTCTTGGCCATAACTTTGTTGCCAAGGATTTTCCAGAGGTTTTCTATTGGGTTTAGATCAGGACTCTGGGCTGGCCATATCATTATTTCAGTGTTTTCAGCTTCAAGGAACTGCTTTACCCATTTTGCTGTGTGACAGGGGGCATTGTCATGCATTAAAAAATTGCTGCCTGATTGGGTGATGAACTCAGGGACGGAACCGCATGTTGTCAAAGAAGGGTCTGATAAACACTTGAATTTACTCTGCCATGTAGCTGTATATGAGGTTCAACTCCTCCTGCAGAAAACATCCCCCAAACCATGACGCTTCCCCCTGCACCTTTCACTGACTTCTTTACACACTTTGGGTTCAGTCTTTCCCCATTTTGACGATGAACATAATGTTTCCCATTGGATCCAAATAAATTAAACTTGCTTTCACCACTAAAGTGAACTTTGGACCAGTTCTCCTCTGTCCACACAACATGCTCCTCCAAAGGTTAATCTAGTCTTTTGATTATTTCTGCTAATGAGAGGTTTGGTCACTGAAAAAATTGGCTTTCAGTCCAAATACTCTTAAAAGTCGAGACCCTGTATGACGAGACAGATCCTTACTCTGTTCAATGCAGAACCGGCGAGCAATCCCAGCTGCAATGCTAAACCGATTGCCCATTGAGATTCTCTGCATTATCCTGTCCTCTCTTGAATTTGTCTTTCATGGACATCCAGCCTTCTTGGGGGACTTGAATGGGTTTGTGATGTTGTAAAGATGCAATATTCTAGAAATCACAGATTTGGCATGATCAGCTTCTCTTGCTATGGCTGAAAGAGTCATACCTTTGGCCTTTATCTGGACAACCTGGTGCCGGAGGGTTTCAGTCACTTTATAACGGCTCACCGTCTTGCAAAGTCAGTGAAAACTGGAAAGTTAGGCTGCCAGTTAAATAGGGTTTGTCAGATAAGGAAATTAGCACCAGGTGCCAGATCAACACCAATAACTGGGAGGTATCTGAAAGTGTTCTCTAATTTTGATCAGTGTTCGTTTTCAAATCTCATTGAAGTTTTTTATTCTGTACTTTGAAAAATATGTAACTCATGAAATGCTTAAAAACTGCTCTTTTACTCATGTTTAGATGATTTCAAATAGGACTAAGCAGTGACCTTGAAATTGTAGGTTGTTCTCTGATTCTGATCTCCACTGTAGGCTTTTGTGCATGTGAGCTTTTCATTGCTATGCCAAGTGACACGCCCACATCACCTGACTGATGACATCAGAGTTAGTGATGATTACGTGGCCCACCATCAGTACCAGGGTTTGCACAGTCCAAACACTGTTACCTTCTTGTGACAATCAGTGTGGCTGAACGTTATCTTCAGTGGAGCAACGCTATTCACCAGGGCCTTCTGGTGGGTGAAAACTGTTGCTCCAGGAAAGCGTTTGGCAGGTGTCCTTCCCCTCTCCTGAGCCCCAGTCTGCCCCCTGTCTATGAGGCCTCCTGGGGTCACAGCCAGGAGGACACTTGAGGGAGGAAGCACTCAAGGGCCATGTTCAAGTGTTTGTTTGTTTAAGGTCTAAGACAGGTTGCAGAGCAGACTCCACTGAAACATCACCACTTTCAATCGATCATCTTTACACCTGTTTCGTAATGTGTTCTAGGTCCTCGAACATTAGCTGTCAAAACAGATTTAAAAAGAAAGCAGATGATTAAGATGTAAAGATTCAGAGTAAGAGCTAAAATCAGATAAGTTCAGGACCATTCTTTGGAGTGAGATATGTTCTACGAAAGAGTAATGGTTAACGTGTGTGCTAAGTAATTATATAAGTAAGGTGCCAGGTATACACAACTGCGAATGAATTTTAATTGTTTTTTTCAGTCATTGGCGTGTATTTGAAGCACTTTTGGAGACAGTGAGAAAGATGAATAAACGTCTAATTGATTTTAATAATACCTTTATGATGTGTTCGCTCCTCATCTATTGACATCACCAGACCTCCTGCAGACTTTTAATGGCTTATTATAGATAATTACATTAATTGTAATTTAATTGAATATCTAAACTCCATACAGAAAGCCTGAACAATTATAAAAAAGAGTAAAATTTGAAATTATATTTCCTGCCGTTTTACTTTGGGCACACGATACTGGGCATCCTTCGCCTAAACGCCAGGCTGCTTTATTTCTTCTCTCACATCCGTGTTGGAGACGGCATTTTGTAGGAGACAATTTTTCTCTCTTAATGGAAGAACTGTTCATTTTAAATGTGCAGACTCTCATATAGATGTCATTTTTAGATTTATCCCTGTGTAAAGAGAGCAGTTCTTCATAGCTTCCTTGTTATATCATGAACTTCACAAACCTCAGGTTCGGATTCTGTGATTATAAGATCAGCCGTGTGGATTTGAGGTCACTTTTGTCCTTTTGCTCTCAAGTTTGTTGTGGAATTTAACTGCACAGCTCCCCAGTTTGCTTTCTGTTTCCAAATACGGCCGTGGTAAAACTAGACTTGGCTGATGGTATGCGCTACTTATAAAGCCCTGATGTGCATTCTGTCAGCTATCAAACTGTATTTATTGCTTTAACACTATAATAACACGGTTCTCGTGTGTGACATGTGACCGCGCCGTTCCGTGCGTTGCCAGTTTGTGCCTCCTGGCCTCTTGATGTTTCGGTGACATCTTCAGACCCGCTCAGAGTTGTGACACTGTAAGCAGTGACCTGTGAGCTGCATGTGAACTTTCATTAAAGGCTCAGACCCACACTGATTATACAGCTGCATCCTTCACACCACTGTTTCAAAGGCTTCCCCAAGGAAAAGAAATTAGGCATTTCGGCTATAAATCAAGGTAAGTCTGGGGGCCATCGACCCTGTCCTCACACCCACATTAAATGTCAAATAAACCATAACATCCTGTCTATCGCACAGCTCGTGGGCCCCAGTATGGACTTGGGGGAGGTGTGGGGGTCATTTCCTGCTGTGTTTTTGTCTGTCTGCTTGTCTGTGGAAGCCCTCAAATGAGACAACCCACCCAGACCTCCACAGGCGAGCAGCGCGTCTTTCCATTCCAACTACTTCCTGCACAGCGTGCAGAATGGAGGGAAGTAGGAGGTTAGCAGGGGAACAGGACATGCCTCCTTATCCCCAAGTCGTGTGCCTGATTTGTCAGGTGCGTCATGGCTACCTGCAAGCTGGTTCTGACTGGTTCTCTGTCCACTCTGGAGAGTTCTGTCATGTTGTGAAGGTCGAAGGTTTTGCCTACTGTATGCTGTTACAGAAGTAATGGTTGTTCACAATTATGATGGCACAGTGTTGGATTTCATAACCAGATTCGTATCACTTTTATACAATATAATAAAAAGAAAAGTTTGTCACACAGGAGATAAGATTGCAATCAGGGCTTTTTTTAGCAAGATTTTGGTAAATTCTCTTCTTTCAGCCTTTTGTTTTTTTGCCCTGTCCACATATCAATGATGTAACTGAGAACAGGAAGTTTTTCAAACTTCAAATTTTTACTACGACTTGCCTTTGTGCCTGTTGCATCTCTGGATATGAAGATATTAAGGCTTAAAATATGAAATATTTCATTTATTTTCACTGACAGCTAAAACAAAGGATTAACCAAAATCCAAGAAGAATCATTTTCAGTGGAACGACAGAGCAGCTATCTTCAGTGTGATTTTAACTTTAACTAGTTGTATTTTCA
This sequence comes from Chitala chitala, assembly GCA_025773905.1. Lineage (NCBI taxonomy): Eukaryota > Metazoa > Chordata > Actinopteri > Osteoglossiformes > Notopteridae > Chitala > Chitala chitala. The sequence goes on along the minus strand of JABJVR010000021.1, from coordinate 3,895,239 downwards.
TATTTACCAACGATAGTATTGTGAATAAGCTCAGATAACTAATTTGGCAATCACTTTTCAATGAATGTGTGATCTTGTTAACAGATATTAATTGGTTTGTTTATCACAAGGTCAGTTATACAGTTAACCAGTAATAAGGAAAAATTAAGCACATCTGCTCTCTGCTTGGTGCTTTACAGCGGTACGCTCTCTGTGTCTAGAAAATTGACCCCCCCCACCAACTAATTCAGGAATCTGTAACTTAACGTATGTCTCCATACGGTTTTGTCCTCCCAGTGAATCTCCTTCCTGTATGCCCACTCCCTGATTTTGGTCAGCTTTTACCCCAAAATCTTGTTTGTCACAGTTTACCTAGTATACCTTACTGGGTCATGGTGGTTCAGTCATGAGCTAACTTTTTCTGCTCTTGGTGTTCACTCTGTTGTGTTCAGTTTCTGGTGTTCAGTTCATCATGCACTGGAGCACTCTTACGTTACATCTTTCTGTCTAATATTTTCTAAAAAAAAAATACTTTTGCACTTCACTCACTTTAAAAAATATTCACGGCTCATTTCATACCTTCAATTTACATGGATCTTGAATTCCTAATAACCCATATAATTTTAGTGTGTTAACCCATGATTTTTTTTTTCCTGGAGCAATTATTTCTCCTCTGCTCAATTGTGGCAACCTCAACAGCACTTAATTGCTTGCATATAATTGTATTTCTAGTTTAACAAATGCAACATGTTCTTGAAACTTTAAGTGCAGTCTCTGTACATGTGATTCACTGTTGTGTTTGACACTGCTATTATCCACGTGTATAATAAAGTAGCCAGTTTGTCTGATAACCGATACCTTAATTTTCATGTTCTTACAATATAAACCACTATGGCTACATGGGATATTACTGACATATACACATAAGACCTCGTATTTCTCTTTAAAGTGTGGGTGACTAATCACTCAAGTTTACGTATTTTGACAGAGGATACCTCACTTCTCTGTGAAGTCTGAATATATGAGTAGGGTCTGCTGTGTAATCCACGTGGTGAAAGAATATGATATCAATAGCATTTCCAGTTTGTATTTCATGACATGAGTGTGGTCTTTGACCCATTCACAGTATATTTGCTCCTTTGAAAACAATGGACTAAACAAATTGGTTGGAAATATATATACACATTGATCACTTTATATGGGTATATATATATATATATATATACACTCATATAAACTGATCAATGTTTGCAAACTCTTCAGCACATCTTGGTTCAGACTGCAAGCTTCAAAGCTGAGAGGCTCTGTTACACATTTGGCAGTGCCATTTTTTGAAATTCTGTCAACTTTAGGCATTTCTCCACGACACTGGCTTTTGTCAAATAGAGGCATTTCCATACACTTGTTCATACTCATAAAGCTACAGTGAACATCACAGTAACCCTTGGCGAACAGTCTAGCCCAGTGCATGATGGGGAATGCCACGTGCTGCCACTCTCATTCCACAGTTACAATTTTGATCACAATATTAGTTAAAAAAATTTAAATTTAACCCTCATCACTGTTTTCTCGCTGTGTGATATATCTATGATTTCTTCTTCCAATACATATGGCTGGAGCATTTATGGTTCCAGACCATAATTTTTCACTGTAATATTTTGGATTTTGTTTTCTGAGTCTAAAAAAATACTCGCCATTGCTGCCTTTGCTCTTGTTAACAACAATTACCAAGACGATGTCATAACACGGCAGTGTGTGATGATTATCATCAGAACAGAGCATGTCTGCACAAATACATTAAAATGGTAATGGCTGGACAAACACACACTACATCCCAATGATATTGAATGGAAACATACTCTGACCTTTAACCCCACAAAAATTTTTTAAATTTATGTCACCAACACTAATTTTGATGTTAATCACATTCAAATAAACTGTGATGTACAGTATGTATTATACATAATTTAAACTGTACTTACAAAGAACAGTGTTGTTATTAATGGCTGTCTTGATTTAAACACTTTTTTATTTTGCTGGAAGATGCTTTTACATGTACAGAATGCACTAAACACGTTACACAGTTAACCTTCAGCATACAAAGTGACTGTTTAAGGAAGTAACCAATCATGGAGTTGTGTTACAGCTGAGGGATATGGAGCTGCAACAGCAACCCCATTCCCATGTGAGATCAAAGCAGAAAACGTTGTCTCTTTCTTCCCTGCAGCGTTTCTCGCAAACGGTGAGCTGGTCCCAGACCGACTGACCAAGAGTTGCGGCTCATACGCTTTGGCGCTGGTTATGGGATCATCGCCCCACTGAGTGACCGTGCATGCTTTCTCTTGGTGGAACCACACTGTCCCTCCCACATTCCTTTTGCTTTAGCGGCATTGGTTGTGAGACCGGCGGGTGACCAATCAGTTGACAGGTGGCATGCAGCTCCTATGCTGGCTTGTTTTGAACTTTGCACACAGGCGTGACACATGTGGAATACGCGATCAGCGCTGCTGATGCGGCCCTTTCCTTCACAGCAAGTTTTGCTTTGTCTGTCTCAGCGGCCCCCGCAAAAACACCAACAAAGACACACTGAAAACCTCTGCTCTAAACTGCTTCCATCCAACAGCCATGACTGCTGCTATAGCTCCAGGAAATCAAGTTTCACCAAAATTTTTATATGTAACTCTTTATACAGTCCTAACTCTTCATATATAAACTTTCTTTAAATTAAAGACTTATAATGCATTATTTTTTCTTAAAATTTAACCACAGTTTTAAAAAAAGATAAGTAATGGTAAGACAGATGAAAAGTATGAAAATAACAAGAGGTGGCCACAGTGTTAGAAATATGTTTTGTTGAGACGTGCAGTTTTCTGTGAGACAGACATGGTCCAACATTCAAGTGAGTAAAAGAATGTGGAGCGAGAGCCTCATGGGAGATGTTCTGTGGAGATTAGTGGTGAATGGGCCCAGCGAGCACCGCGTCCAATTCTTCAGCTCCACTCTGTCATAAGTAATGGAGATGACACATGGTTTATTTAGCATAATGAGCCCATCTGAGGATGGGATTATGAGTTAGAACATATTTCTAAATGAATAGTGAACCTGAGTGAATTTAAGAGAACATAATTTTTTGGCTAAATGTGATGGAGTTTAAAGGCAACTGTCACTTTTAACTCTGCACATCTAATATATTCTGTGGAGAAAGAAAATGTTTTTAACTTATTCTATCCCTAAATTTAGTGTATTTTGGTGTCCATAATATTTTGAATAGTGCATGAGTTTAGCTGTTATTGGCAGATCATCCAAGTTATTCAGATACTTGAGTATAGCAGCCAATGTTTAAAACACATTGCTAACAATGTTATAACACATTGTGTTCATATAGTACAATTCCTCCAATGTAGCATCTGACACCACTTTTCCAAGTCAATAATTGAGAAGGGTCTTGAATAAATGGAATCCCTCTTTTTTGGGTAAAGCCGATGTTGACATGAAAGGACACATCAGAATTAATGGGAACACGTCCTTATGTGCTGTACACATACAAATGCAAAAGTTTAACATGTGTTTATATAAACACAAATTCGCAAAAATGCAAATTACTTTTCAGCTTTTCTGCATAAGAAGGATAAAAATGTCCTCAACACTTAGATAATAATTTGCAATCATTTAAATTTAAGCTGGTTAAATTGGTCACTCCGATGGCATCATTTTGTCTAACTAAGTAAACATCTGTCAGTTTGGGCTGGGAGATTTACACCAGGGAAATGCGTGCATATGGTGTATTTAACACACAGTTACAAGCAAACAAAAACACTTTGAATTTTGAAAGAGTTAATAAAATACATGAGCACCCCAAAACTGATTTAAGATGTTGGTTATTATTATTATTATTATTATTAATAAACAGTAGTAACTGTCAAAATTTCAAAGGTTCTGATGATGTAGATCTTATTTTATATGATGGAAAAAATAATTCACAAGCCTGGTTTCCATTCACACACCATGTTGGTAATTTCTCAATTTTTTCTTGAGCTAAATTAAAATTATATTGTATTCAAATGAAGTTCAGCTCAGTAACACAAGTCATGGCTGCTGCTGCTGCTGCTGCTTCTCTCTGCTGCTGCTGCTTCAGTATAATGTCTGCATCTGTGTTTGCGCTTACTAAGGCGAACAGAAGTGGAACAAACTACAAACCAAGTATGTTGACACTTTCACATAAAAATATACCCATGCATGGTGAAATTTTGTGAAAAAATATGAATTTCAGGGTTTCTATCGGTTAATGCACAATGCTGTGTATAAACACACACATTATAGGAGTTTCTTGACTCTTGGTTATGAAGTTGGAAATCACACAAAAGCAAATACATGGTCTGTCATGCACAATTTAAAATCTAGCGCTGTTCAATGCCTTATTGTACATTATTACAACCCAAAAATTACGTACATTGAACAGATAACATTTGCAAAAATCAGACAGGTGCTTTAGTGCTAGTATGTAAGAACAAATGTGTTTGTATAAAATATGTATAGTTCTGACACAGTCCGAGTTACACATTAGAGATTTCACTTTTACAGTGTTCTAAAACATTCTTTTCAATTTTCAAACTTTCTGGTGTGCCAGGAAAGGAAAATGTTATAGTCAATAAAACATCATACTGACAGTGTTTAAGTTGCCTGAATCATGTTAGTGTTTCTGGGATTTTAAAATGTTTTGAATTGGAGATAAACACCAGTTTGTAGAGTTAAACTCTATACTGTCACCTGCATGTCTCATCTGCATTTACTTACAGCAATAAAAATGCCAGGTACATAGTTGCAACATCAGGTATCAAGAGCCACCCTGCAAATACACTGTGATTCAGAAGAAACAGTTCCTATGTTTCTGTTTGAAGTATTAAAAATATGTTTTTAGGTTAAGCAGTTGACTTGCAATTCAAATTTCTACTGAAAATAGAAGGCAAACCAGAGGATCTACCGATTTTTTCCACACACGATAAGAAATTTTGTTGTATGTTATATACATAAAAAGTCCTGATTGTACAATCTCTAGGCTCAAAAGTGAAACAAAATGAAGCAAATCCACTGTGTAAGATAAATGGATATGGCATGGATTAAAAATGGTCAGACCAGTCTCTCTCTCTCCCTCTCTCTCAGTTTCTCTTTCTCTCTCTCTCTCTCTTTCTCTCTCTGTCTCTCTCCCTCTCTCTGTCTCTCACTCTCTCTCTCTCTCTCTCTCTCTCTCTCTCTCTCTGTCTCTCTCCCTCTCTTTCTCTCTCTTTCACTCTCTCTCTCTCTCTGTCTCGCTCTCTCTCACACTCTCTCTCTCT
>JABJVR010000021.1:3878103-3889290 GCA_025773905.1 Chitala chitala | reverse complement strand
ATCTCTCTATCTCTCTCTCTCTCTCTCTGTCTCTATCCCTCTCTTTCTCTCTCTTTCACTCTCTCTATCTCTCTGTCTCGCTCTCTCTCACACTCTCTCTCTCTCTATCTCTCTCTCTCTCATACTCTCTCTCTCTCTCTCTCCCTTTCTCTCTCTCTCTCTCACACACTCGCTCTCGCTCTCTCTCTCTGTCTCTCTCTTTCTCTCACACTCTCTCTTGCTCTCTCTGTCTCCCTCCCTCTCCAGCTTTGGGCTCCAGTTTGATCAGGACCCTTCTGTAAGGAGGGCTTAAGATCAGAGGATATGCTTTCACTGAGAAGGCTTACAGTATTTGTTGCAGGGACATTGTGCGGGGAACATTTGAGGCACAAAGGTTTAATTCCATAATCTGGCATTGTACGGGTTAAAGGCAAACAGGGACAAAGTCTTAAAAACCCTTTTAACAGGCTGAAATGATTCATACATGCACATTGACCTATTTGTAAATATTTGTAACTGCACCACACACATGAAAGACCAGAATGTTGCAAAGCAAGAGATTTTGTGGAACTGTGACGGTATCGATCATAATAAAGATTAAGTAAATCAGTTAGTACTCATTACACAGAAGAATGCAGTTTACTTTCAACTGTTTTTAAAACATTTGAATGTCAGCAACAGCCAACAACTAGCAAAGGCTGTTCAGCAGTGCCAATACAGTAATGAACATACAAGATGTTAATCCTTTTCTGAGTAACCACGAAGGACAAAAAACATTTTTGTGAGATTGTTTTAGTCAGTGTGTATTTACACATAATGTGACCTATGATGTCTTCAAATTAAATATTGCCTTCTTTTTAAAATGTTTTTATTTATAATACAATAGCAAAAATTTCTAAATAAAAAAATACTATGTATACTGGGCACAAAATAAAATATTAAATTGGATTTATTTTTGTACTCTAAACGAACAGAAATAAATGAAAAATTCACGTTAACAAGAACTATTGTTTCCTGTCAGACCCCCTGACATTATGTGATGTCATCCATTATTTTTAATGAAAATAATTTTAAAAAGTTTTTATTCAAAAAATCCCAGCTATCATGTCATCATGTAATTTTACTAGTCTTAAAAAATAGAAATAAAAAAAGAAACTGTTCATCCTTTAAACAGAACAGGGCAGAGCCTCATCACAGCGGCAGAAGTTTTCCCTAGATACACTGCAGCAGACAGCTGTGTTTCAGCTGGGAAGGGGTCACAATGCTGACATCATTGTACAACAAAATTAAAAGAAATGATCATGTACAGAGATTGGGGGGGTTGCAGTCTATTCACCCTGTCTCTGGGTGCTGCTGCCTTGTGCTTTGGGTCATTGTCATGTTGAAAGGTCATGAATCTTCTACTCATCTTCAGCTTTCTTTATTCAGCTTTTCTCTATTTCTTTATATACCAGCTTTCTTTTTCTTTATTCATTTAGTTTTCTGCTAAATGAATAAATGTAAATGTAAAAGGAAACTCTTTGAATGGTGTCTTTCTGCCAGACTTACCTTTTGGAATTTATGCCAAAGAGTACATTTTGGTCTCATCTGATCATGGGACCTTTTTCCATTTGGCCTCAGAATCTTCCAGCTGCTCTTTGGCAAAGCTTTAATGAGACTTAATATGTTCTTTCTTGAAGAGTGCAACTCCCCATACCATCCAAAGAGCACCATACAGTAAAGCATGGAGGTGGTAGCATCTTGTTGTGGGGATGGACTGAGGCTTTTGTCAGGATAGAGGTAAAAATGGATGGGGCAAAGTACTATCAAGTACTATTCCCCCAGGCAGAAAGCTGAAGATGGAAAGAAGGTTCACTTTTGAACATGGCAACGACCCAAAGCACACAGCCAAACTGACCATGCAGTGGCTGAAGGAGGTAAAGGTGGACGTCCTCACATGGCCATCAGAGCCCAGCCTTCAGTCCTACTGAAAATATGTGGGATGACCTGAAGACTGCAGCCCACCAGCAGGCACCATCTGGCAGCCCACCAGCGAGCACCATCTAGCAGCCCACCAACGGGCAACATCAAGCAGCCCACCAGTGGGCACCATCTAGCAGCCCACCAGTGGGCACCATCCAGTCTGAGTGAGCCTGAACAGCTCTGTAAGGGAGAGTGGGCAAACAGTGGTCAGTCTGGTTGTTCAAAGTTGAAGAGAAGTATCCAATAGGACTCAAGGCTGTAATTAAAGCAATTGGTTGATCCACAAAGTATTATCGCGGGGGGGGGATCCTTTGTTAAATCAAGTTATTTTAGTTATTTATTTATTTCTTTATTTATTTATTTATTTTCAGATCAGCTGCTACTTTTATTTTCACTTGTATGTTGTAAGATGCACTGAGTAAATCAACTGGAAGATTTTATTTTTTTTTGTTATGTGAATTCTACTTTCTTCACCATCTGCTGTTGTCTGTTGAGGAGGAACAGGCTGTTTGTTCATTAGAAAGCAGACACTTTCTCAGATGTGCTGTCTTGGTCTGAAAAAAGGTCAGGGCTTTAATGCCTCCATCTCTTGAGCCGTTTGTTGTCATAAGGGACTGAGATCAGTACCTGTACAACTGCTGAAAGGATAACTTAGTTTGCACCAGAAGTCAGTAACATTATGCCATGTATGGCACATGACATTTTCAAAACAAAATGCCCATGTATTATTTATGACTGTTTTTGTTTTAAATTTTGTGAAATGGTTTAATTAGCCATGCTATGCAAAGGTTGTGTCCAGTGTTTTTCTCAATCATTCAGCCTTGCTTTTTCATGCTCAAATGATTAATCGCCATTAAGTAAAAAAAAAACAACTTGTATATATATATATTTTTTACTTATGATTCTGTTCTAGCAAACATGTAACGGCCAATATTCTGGCTACACAGCACATCCCTACAGTCACCTATCAAAACCTTCCAAGTTAACGACTATAAAATACTTAAAATGTGTGGCCGTATGTTTTTGCCACATATTTTAAGAGGGCAAAAGCCCCCAAGACTCAACGAACGTTATGCAAAAGAATATGGCCGTCTCAACACTTCCATTCACAAGCTTTAGACATTGAGGAGATTTTTTTAAGTCATCTCTCTAGCCAACATTTAAAAAATGCCGTATTGAAAGTTGAGAGGTAAGCGTGCAGCGTACAAACTGCTTGTATTACTGCTGCCTTTCAAAGCACTTGGAAATCATGATGGGCCCAAGAGACAGAGAGAAAACTCAAGTGCAGATTTTTAATGAAGAGGAGCCTTTTGAACCCAAATAATCAGGTTTCACCATGACATTAAATCACAGAATACTTTCCTTGAAGAAAAGAGGGAAAACATGTAGTCTGTAGAAATCAGTGGCTTTAATATTAGTGCATTTATAAAGAGAGCCCTTGAGAGAGAGAGAGAAGTAATTGGCGGACACTATTCAAGTAAATCAAATCACATCTACAACTGTACAATTACTGCAAACAAAACAATCTGTTTTTTGTACTTGGCCTATTGGAAAAATAACAAAAATAATGGTAGGATTATTTTAGCAATAACTTTACTATAATTTAAGCATTAGAATAAACCTCTTTACAAATAATATTTCAACAGCATTTCAGTATAGTGCAATGAACACAGGGAGAAAATACTTAGCAATTTTTCTTTCTTTTTTTTGAAAAGGTTTTGATGATTTCCTCCTAAGAAGTACATTACTGCAATTGTTCCGGCAGCCACTGGCTAATGTTTTTCTATCAATGATCATTAAAGCAGCATCTAAACAACTAAAAATGGTCTTAGAATATGAAGGTCATTTGTACTGCAACAACTACACACTTTTATCCAGGCAAAAATAAAGAAACTCTTATGATTATTAATTACAGGGAGAAAAGCTGGGGCCCTAATCTTCCAGACATGTACAGGAACTTCAAGGACTTGTTAAGATATAATTCAAGGTTCTAACCTTTTCACACATGAAAAGTGAATGGTGTGCATTTCACGCACAGCACCATGAGGTTTTTCAGAGGAAACACTGAATTCCACGGCCTACCTCGGTACAGTGGAGCTGACGGAGCAACGAAAACGGGATTGCGTCACGCCTCCGGGTGGAGCGTGTCCACAAAACGCCTGAGCTTCCACACTGGGGCAGGCGGGATTTTGTGGAGTTAGGAGAACTGGGGATGAACGGATGTGCATAGGGGTGTCGTGAGGTGGGGGGGGGGGGGACTCAGGTGCTCAAGGTTCGCATGATCTCCTCGTGACATGGATGAATGCACACAACTGAAGTGGCGTTCCCTGGCACTGGCGTGGCCCTCTTTGTTGGGTAAGAGGCCCTTCTGGCCTGAGCCAAGCAGAGGCTGGTCCAGAACCTCCTCAGGTACACATGCGTTACATAAACCAGCATTCCCACACATCACACTCTACACAGGCCAGAATCCCACCAAACACACATTTCTGTGTATTAATGATCGACACTGATGACAATTACTGCTAACTTGACATCAAATTTTTTACTCCAGTTATGCTTGCACTAACAGCACAATTAACCCAGAAAACAGTTTTGTTATGAATATGCATAGCACAATGTGGTGACTGTTAAACAGTTTTTTTTTTCAAACATTCTGTAGAATAAAATACCCTCATTATTATTAACCTCTTCAAAAACCCAAAGATAAAACACAAACTCCTATAATGGACCGCATTTTTGTTTTGCTAGTTTTTCCTCTAACTGAAGGATACCGATTTGTACACACAATGACAATGTCATCAGCGTATGGTCACCTAACCCGATGCTCACACAGGCCGATCTGTGTGTTTCACACTGTAAACAATGTGTTTGTGTTCTGATCGCCACTCTGACACACACACACACACACACACACACACACACACACACACACACAGCACAGCCATATCTCAAACAGCACTTCAATACTAAAATGAATATAATTACCAATTTTGAATGACGAAACAATTTACAAATTATTTATGTCTTTATTTAAACAGAAACAAATGTTTGGGTCGGGGAGTAGAGGAGTTCTGTACAGATATTAATAAACAAGCCATCTAAGTAGTATCATTGAAAAAACAGCAAGCAGAAATCTGCCTGTCCACTGCCTAACTTCAATATAGTATTTGAGCTTTAATGCTTTGAGAGAACATGTATAAGTTATGAAAAGCTTTCAGATTCTAAACAGAACAGTTTAAGAGATGATAGAGTAATAAATTGTCATTTGACTTGGAAGCAAAAGTAAAATATGAAAAGGTTTAAAGAAAAAAATAACGCAATTTTAAATTGCCTACTGTGTTGAGAATAGGCAGTATGGTGTACGATAATTTAGTTTAGTTATCTGATGAAATTTAATAGTGCCCAAACCCAAAACATGTTCAGCTGCAATGATAATCATGTGACTCCAAAACAAACAGCAACATCCTGCTTTACAGGATAACTAACTGAAATACCGACCAATCAGGAGGGTGCAATCTGACCTATATCTTAATCAATCAGCCAATCATTCTAGCATTCTGGGCAGTCTAAGCCCTCACTTCAGGGAAAGAAGAAAAAAGTCTTTACTGAAAAAAAGAAAACACTCAAAAGCAGATCAGGAAAACAGCACAATATGTGGCATGAAAAAACTTCCTTCTCGTCAGTTGTACATTCCTGTCAGGTCGCTGACCTCGGGGACCGCTGTGTTTTTACGCTTTCTTTTGTCTTTAGCATTCACGCTGTCTCGTTGGTCGCCGCGTTGATCTCCGAGGCAGCCATGATGTGGTGCAGCCCATGAACACAGGCGCTCTCACGCACGTTCCCCACGTGTACGGCTCTCCAGATGGCCTCAAAGAGCCTCCCTGAGAATCGTGGCCAACAATCCTCCTGAAAAGAGGGGGACGCAGCCTAAATATTTTATGCATGCACTCCATTTCATTGAAGGAGTGACAGAGACTTCATATCATAGCAGGAAATAAAGTCGATGTGATAAATGATTAATTGTTTCTTACTCAAAGGCTTGAACATAGAATTTAAACGGCATGTTTTGTAATGCAGTTGTGTACAGCTGAAGGGTAAGGCTAGGAGTTTAAGCTGCATGCCTCATGACAAACTTCACTTTAAAAGCATATTTAAGAACAATGTAAAACACTAATGTCCTTGGAGGGGCATCTTAAATCATAAAAGTGTTGTAGTGTGAGACAAAAAAAGGTGACACCAAAGACTTGTGAAGACAAGGTTGCTGGTGAAAACCTCTGGAGGGTTAATGCTGTTTTACCCTTGAATGGAGTACTTAACTGGAAACGCTTCAATAATGACCATTTATGTAAATGGGAAAAGTGTAAATTTATACATAATATTTGTTGTCCTGGATAAGGGCGTCTGAGAGATTATTTAATAATAATGCATCGTTTTGGATTAAACTGGATTTTTGGTGAAAGGACAGGCAGCTTAGTGTAAATAAAGATCACGGGAGGAAATAACAAAGGACAAACAAGGTTTCTTTATGCATGGGCAGTGGTGGGTGGCGGATTAGGGACATCAGATGGGAAAGGTATGCCACTGCTCACGCATCTTCTGGGTTGCGGGTAAGAACGGGGAAATTTCATTAATTCCTGAGAAATTGTCTCTTAACGCTAAATTCTGCTATACATCAACAATACAGTGGATGCTTGAAGTAATTGGTGCTTAATTTGTACACAAACTGTGGAGGCAGTTTCCATCACAGTCTGCGTCTTTTGAAATCATTAATCTCTAATTAGGGCCAGTTGGGACCAGCAGTTAGAAGGTTAAAGAGGTTCTGACAGCCCTAATCATTGCTCAGGAAGCTGAAAATGTATGCAAAGACTCGGCAGATGGGGTGAGATCCGTCTCTGCCAAGTGATAACTGTTATTCCTTTGCACCTCCAAAGCTGTCACCCTAATAGGCACATTTTGAATTTATTAACGCTCCAGTTACAACGTGTGTTCGGCCTTTAATGGTGTGGCATTCAGAGTGTATGAACTGAGCAATTGACTTGTATTACCTGGTGGTGACTGAGTTGTTTGCTGGGGTTGTTTTAGCCTCCACAGCCCACCTACCCCACGCAAACAGGTGCAGGAGAAATTACCTGGGGGAAAAGGTCTGCTCTTCTGAGCTTTGCGTGTTCTTCAGTTCCTTCATTCTGTACTTGCTTGCTTTTTGAGTACTGGCTATAAAACATAATGAGAAAATGTTTTTTTTTTCTTTTTCTTTTATTTTGGACTATAATAGGGAAGAAGCACACACACCACATGAACACACTGATGTCAGTCTGTTTGAGAGATCATTCAAAATTTCAACTTCCCCTTTTTTAGAAAGATATAGATAGCACATCCAACTGTAGAACTGATTAATTAAAGTCTGATGTAATAGACAGGAAGCCCCCACACCCCCCACCCCTTTCAAACAGGTGGCAGAGTTCAGTGGAAGAGTCTGCTAATTGTGTATTCTGAAATAAAGCAGTGGCTCACCAGCGACCGTGCTGAATTATACATGGATGGCAGTAATGCTCCTCTGGAGAGTTTTATCCAACTGTTAGAGGAAGAAGATTAATAGTAAAGCGCTGTTGTTCCAGGACGCTGCTGCAGGCTTGCTGTCCTCCACACACCCATTCGCTTTTCTGCACATGTCTATAATGCCCTTAACAGGAGGAGCTAAGAAGCTCCTGTCTTTCACCTGCATGATGGAAAGTGTGGGGCCTTTGGGTTCGCTGCCCCAACGTGCGAGCAGTAACGGCAGTGAGCTTTGGGCCTGTAGCATCCAACGTCATGCTTAAATAGGACTAAAACTTCAAATCTGAGATGTGCAACTTTCATGTAACTATTGAGAATTTTATTTGAACTTATAACCCTTAAAAAATCATTATTTCACAATACTAATACAAGCGACCTGAAATTTTTTATCTGGATTTATTATATATTATGCAATTAGAATGGTGAATTATTTATTATTATTGCTATTTTTATTGCTGTTGTTATTATTATTATACTAATTATTTGATTATTGTAATTTTTATTTTTTGTTTTAAATGTGGTACTTGTCTGGCACAGAGGACCAGTGCCGTGGGTGTTAATCACCTTCTGGAAGTGCCCAAAGGGAGACCATGTGTGAATATGACTTGGGAAGGTTAGTGTCACAGGTCAGACTTATGTCAACTGAGAAGGACTAGTGGGAGTGTATGGGAAAGCCAGCCATTCAACAGCCTGACTACATGGAAGAAAATTAACATGGCCATGTTTAACAATTCAAAATCTGAGTCCTGCTCAAGTACCTGAAATCCTGTAAAATGATTAAATAACAATATGTGTTTAAAAATATTACATTTACGTGGTGGCACTACCATTTTTCCTGGCATGCCACAAACCCTATTCTTTAAAAGGTTTTAGCTTGCTTACGACAGAAATTATATTGGCGGAAACAAAACATTTATTTCATTAAAATACAACAAATAAATTGAAGACTCATCACATGTTAAATACATTTTCTTGTAGTTGGTCACTACAGAAAGAAGCAGGTAGGACGCAGGCATGTTGGATACACATTAAGATGTTAACACCACACACGACTTCATTATCAACAGGGTAGTACAGCTCTTCACTGAAGACAAACAGTGTAAAACACCAGCATGAGTAGAAAGTAGAAAAGTGAAATTAGCTGTTACAATGAACAGAGCCCCTTGGGGGGTGCTGGTTGTACACCAGCTTCTACAAAACAGCCAAACTGACTGTACTTTGGTAATAAGCTGTAATAAGTATAGATGTTATATATATATTAATGTCCCACACTTATGGCAAATAATATCTATTCTTGGTTTTAAAGCCCTACCTTGTCAATGTCCTTTAAAACAAAATTTCTGTTCAATTCACCGCACAAGCACCGTAGTAGTGTGTAGAAATTTCCCAATGGCTTTGGAGCAGATGTGAAGACTGCCCAGTCTGTTTGAGATTCAGGGAAAGCTGCAGATTTGTTTGTAAATTAGATTTGCCTATTTTGCTACACCTGAGTGTTTTTGTAGCATGCTTTGCAATAAATAAAAAACATTGATGCGTAATAGCAAAACCAAGTTTACATGCTTAACTTCAGGAATACCATTCTTACAGCAAAATACTCTATGGCACATGTTGTTTTGTGAAGTATTATCTGTTCTGTGAGGTATTATGTGTTCTGTGAAGTATTGTTTGTTCTGTGAGGTATTATCTGTTCTGTGAGTAATTATGTGAGAGCGGAAGCAGGATATCAGATCAAGTAAGTATCGGTGTGTATACAGTACAGCTTGGGTACCTTCAGAAGAGGTTAGATGCAATGGCAGCACTACAAGAGGTTTACAGTAATGTGTGCTGTGGCCTCAGTTCATGACCTGCAGGTAACCCAGCGCAGCCAGTGGAATAAAAAGGACCTGGGGTTTAGATGAAAGAAGAAGTCTTCTAAGGAGTTCATGTTACGGAACGTCATAATAACAAGTAGCTACTGTTTCTCCCTCCAGTTTCTTCCTCATTGTCTCGGTTTTAGACACCCCCATTGAGGGCAAAGACAGGATGTGTTTCAGCACAATGAGGGATGCATTGAAACTGTATATTATCTTTATTTAAAATCTTGTTTCATGTTACTGTATGATCCTTAGCCTGTCTAAAGTTTGGCCTTTCCTGTCACACCATGCTGACTTGCTCACTTTCTCCTCCTTTCCTCAATGATTAAGAGAACAATGTCTCATTTTATTGTGTCCTTCAGGTCCCTGTCAGTCAGAGGTTTATCCCCTTTGATACTTCAGGTGGAGCACAAAGAAACCAAAGTAGGCTTCCTTGTCTTCCACTAAAACTGAATGGCTTTTGTCTGACGTGCGTCCAGCGTTTGTCCGTCAACTCTGGCCTCGCCCTGAGGAGACCTCCAGCCACTGTGTCACGCCGTCTGAAATGTGGGATTCACATGGTGTACGTTGGTGTACATAATTTATAGCAGAAGGGACCTCAATCAATTTTACCTTTTGACCCTTTTTATGTGAGGAGGCAGTTAGGCATCTATAATGCACACTGACTTCAAGTTCCAGTGAGCTGTACTGAAACCATAGCAGATCGTTTTCCAGGTTAACAAACACTGAAGTGCTTTGGCCTTTTAACATTAAGAACTTCAGAAAATATAAACACTCAAACATTAAAAGAACAAAGAAATTTTAATAAAACATGCCGTGTAGTTGATTGTAGTAAATGTAATGAAGTGTACAGTGATTTATATGCTGACTATTTTTAACCAGACTGAGTGCTTATAGTTTTAAAAGATCCATAGAAGAATTCTTAAGTGTGATCAATAAAACATCAAGAAAATTAACTCAGGTTTTTAATACCAGTGTGCAAATACAGCCTTAAAAGTCTATAGCAAACATACTGAAAACTTATTGATTTTAACTGCATACTTATATCTTATTGTATCTTGTAGCACATTTATTCTACTTATCTTAAATGTTAAAATTATTCTAAAGAAATGTATATAAAATGTTGCATAATGTATATTATATGGTACTTATTATTTCTGGGGTTAACATTCTTTGATTACTCAGATATATATATATTAACATATAGTAAACATATATTACAGCATATCATTCATTCTATATCATGAAAACATGATTATATAGTAGGTAATAATAGTAATAATAAATTAGAATTATATTACACTTTGCTGAGGATGCAGGGAACAGCATATGAATGGTGTTTTTCCACCCAGTTTAGTTAGTACAGATGTATGAGTAAACCATTTGGATTCTGAAAAGCACCACATAATTCCAAATAGTGGTAATTTTAAATAAAAATTTAAATTAAAAAGTTAACACGGTGATTAGGTAACCATTTCTATTAATTCTACAGGCTTAAAGCATATCCTTGACAATAAATGATTTTGACAATTTGCTTCTATGGCCATAAGTACATGAGTGGGGCTAAGGATATGTCCTCAGTAAACCTGCTCACCATCTACACATGGAATATTATCATTTTGCTATTGGTGGTCAAATTAACAGAAAACGTAAATGGAGAATTATCATTTTATCCAATTATTTGTATTTTTGTTTTTACTTTTATGGGACCCTCTGCTGCAGGGGGGCCTGACAAATGAGGAAAGTAAATCTATAATTTAGCTTTGGTGGAGAGCTGGAAAGTTCACTGCATTCACTCTCCCCAAGTCGCTCAAGGCAAAGGGATAACAAGGTTAGCTTT
>JABJVR010000021.1:3850032-3874837 GCA_025773905.1 Chitala chitala | reverse complement strand
CCCCCCCCCCCCCCCCCCCCCCCCCCCCCCCCCCCCCCCCCCCCCCCCCCCCCTCTTCATTGTGGGGCCGTGATTATTCCACCGGACATTCCTCAAAGTGCTGCTTGCTCACAACCCTATCTCTATCCTCAAGGCAAAGGTGGAAGTCACACCGCATCTGCTCATGAACCTCTTGAGTGCTGAACCTGCAACGCCGGTCAGACACCTTCACCTTGGCTTTTCCATAGTCATATAAACATATTTAGTAAGATTTATTCAGGAATTGCACGGCCCCCTAATTTGAAATGTCTCTGTGAGGTCTGTACCAGAACGGCAGCCTGACTTTTATTTAAGCCTTTTCTGGTTATGGTCTGAAAAGAGAACAGAATTTTGGCATAATGAAACACTGACTTCATTATATAATTTTATAATGAGCCTTCAAATATATGTTATAGTACTTCACCAAAGGTGGACAAAAGTATTATTAAAAATGTACGTATAATACTGAACTGCTCAGTCTGTCATATGTTAAGAATATAACTTGTTCCTCAAAAAAGAAGAGTTTGAAATGTCTTTGAGAACATATTCATGGTACAACAAAGCAGGTTCTATACATCTAAGCCATGCCCTGGGGGGGCAGTGGGCAGCTACTATTTATCACCCAGGGAGTCGGTGCTGCTCAGGGACACACCCTGTGGTCGGGGCAGGACTCAAACCAGAAAGCTTCTGTAGTCCAGCTGGATGGTGTGAGCACTAGGCTACTGGCCACCTTCTAAAGAAGAGAATAATGTGTCTATGGCAGTAGACTGAGAACAAATAAGCCTCAAAAGTTGGAAATCATTTTAATACACCGACAATTTCATTTTGTGAAATAAGATGCAAAAACATGTATTAAACACAATCATTAACATTCATATCAGAGATAATTAATGCATCATTAGTCATTTCTTTTGTAAACAAAGATGCATTTTTAGTATTCCTTTAACCTTCAAGTTTGTGACTGGTTGTGATTTTTGTATTGCGGCAGTCTTTATCAGTATCACAGGGTTAGAGCACATGCAGGCACACACACACAAACACACACACACACACACACACACACACATTTGCTCACATGCACAGGCGCACACATACACAGACAAAAGAAAGCATTTAAAAGTGCCTTTTAAGCAGTACTTTTGTCACAGTTCAATCAGATCTGCATTACCCACGTTCATCAGATAGCGAGCCTTTAGAAACAGAAGGGGATATTGACTTTTTTTCTGAATCACTGGCGAGGCATACAGAGCCTGCAGGAATGTCAAATCTCCAACCTGCATTTTGATGTTTTTGCCCCAGGTTAGTCTTCCCTGACATGCTTGGAGCGTTCTTGTTTATGCTTTAGTGTCCATTAAGCGTCCTTGACTCAATGTTATACTGATGTTATTGTCTGGTTTTTGCGGGCTGGCAACAAACAGCTGGGCAGAACAGAAATTCTCCGAAAAATAAAAAGCCCTTCGCAGTTCTTCTGTAATGGACGGAAACTTCTCTGCACTGTTGAAATTTGTATTTGAAACTCATGGTGGTAAGATGTACGTATCAGTTTCATCCGCTCACACTAAAGATGGTTATTATGCCAGAAGAAATAAAACCAAAGCAAAGAATCACAATGTTGATAAGTCGAGTGATGCTTAATATATTTTGTTAATTTTTTTTAAATAAAAAAATAAATAGATTGTGGGGTGTTGAGGTAAAAAACAAGAACAAATTTCATTGAAGGTCTTAATGGCCACCAGCAAACTACCCAACAGTATGGTATAATATGGTTGTGTGAAGGTCGGGCAGGCAGGAAACATGTTCTACCAGCATCACAAGCCATTTGCTGTTGTGTAAATGCATCCTCATTGTTGTCTTTGACCTGCAAAGTGACCTGTAAATTGTTCAGTTTGCACAAAGTTTTCACGTCATCTTAATGTATGTAGTTTGTACAAAAACCCCATTAGTTACATCACATGATTATAATGCAAAACTCAAGAAATCAAAAGCCGAACTCTCTCTCTCTCTCTCTCTCTCTCTCTCTCTCTCTCCATTATCTCCTTTACACACTAAACAGTTGGTTAGTAATCTGCATAGGAAGACCTGGAGATGACAATATCCTTGATCCTCGTCTTCAGTCCCCTTTATTCACATTTACAACATGGTTTAACCCTGCCCCTGGGAGACTTGTCCACAAAATATGACTGCCTCCTGTTGAAATTGAAGCAGCTAGCCAAACTGTTTGAAGGTCATGTAATCTACTCTGGATTTAGTAACTAGAGTTATGTAAACGTCCGCCGCTGCTATCTGCCCAAAAGGTAGCGCTTCCGCACTTCGCTTTGCCAGTGATCTGCCAGCCACCTAGTAATTTTATTTTATCAATAAAATATTTATTTGAAAGGTCTCATTATGCTGGCTGACATTTTGTTTATTGGCTGACAGGTTTACGTAAGTCTGTTCTTATCGTCATGATTTAGTATTACGATGTGGAAAATTTAAAGCAGAGAATGACAAGTGTTTGTTGTGTATTGGGACAGTAATGATCAGTGCTACACTATCAATTTTTTTTTTTAAATTTAAACTTGGAGGATGAGTCGGATGTTAATATGCTTAAGCATGACTCATCTGTTGAAGTGCTAACTGTAACATCTTAAATGCATGTTAAAAAAAGTTCGTTTTATGCTGTATGTGTATGGGGGTGTAAGTAAAATTACTAAAATTATTACATTTTGCCATTTATATTGATGTATTTTGTATATTAATTTCTTCACACACTGAATTTGCCTACCTGCATGCCGTACCACACATCATCATAATATGCACATGTGTTACATCTATTTGCTTGAATGTGAAATGCCTTGATTTCAGTACAACTGAACCATAGAGGTCATTTTCAAGACAAACTAAAAAGACTGCAGCTCACAAGAAGAGGTCTGTCTTTAAAATACAACCCAACTGTCACTAGTTTAATGATACACACTTAACATGACGACATTTAAAACAAAAAAAAAAGTTTTTTTTTCCCAGGATATACATTGTTTATCTTGCTTTGGTCATCAATTTCCTTCAGTCCAATTGCTGTCTGTTATTCCATCTTCTCTACATGAATTAGTGATCCTGCTTGTGTTTGGAGTTGTCATACGTGAAGTCTTCTGCATGTTACAGGAATGATGATGCCTCTGAAGATGACAAAAAAGTGGCAGCTGGTGACAAAGACCACAGAAAAAAAAAATCCTTGATAAGATGATGATGGTAAATCAGACTGTCGGCTAACGCACCCCCAATGTGAGCTGTCCACCCTCCCACCCACCAACCTGTCCTATTTCATGTTTGCTAATACCACCTTCCCTGTTTGAAGTTTAAAGGAAGGTTCAAAAGAGCCAGGTGCCGAATCATAATATTAAAGCAAGGAGGATCTCCATGAAAGCGAGAAGATCTGAGAGGGGAAAGGCAACAAACATAGCTTTCAACTGCCTTTTGTCGGCCTGTCTCCAGATGTCACCAGTTGTTATACCCAGCAGAGACTTCCACTGCACAGCGGCGCCCATGGCTCCGTCTGCAGCCACGTTTCAAGTGTCAATCATGTGGGGCGGGGGGGGCCGCCTGCTTCCTGGTCACTGTCCTGTGAAAAGTGCCAACAATTTACCATTGATTTTGCTCACTCAATATACAAAGATAGAGCCAGCTTTGTGCAGAGAAAGACCCTTTGGCAAGGTTACTAGGAGAACAGAGGCAGTCAGGCAACGCGCCCAGCCCTCCTTGATTCGGCTCTAACATAACGGTCGTCCGAGAAACCTGCCGGGGGATGCAAGAAGAAAGTAAGTTATTCGGGAGCGAACAGGCGGACGCAAAGTGGCGCTGTGTATTGTGAGTGATAATGGTTTCGTCTGCCACAACAAACAGTCACTTTTAACCTCGTTTAACCTTAAAATACCTCCTAGGACGACAGTTTGTCTGCCTTTCTTTAAACTCGTTTTGCACTCGAGTGAGCGGGAAAGCATGAGGAGAGCTGCCGGTCCTCACGACGCTTTGGCTCGTGATTGTTTGACGATAACGTCACAGGAACCAACCAAAAAGGAACAATGTGCCTGTTCATTCAAGTGCACGAACGCAAGCCAAACAACTTGTTCAGAGAATAAACCTTTAGCACCATGTTTACACCCAAACAAGCTGTCTGCAGGGACAAAACGGTATCTGGCTCTATCATGGTATTGCATTTCCAAGTCACAGTACAATAAATAAATACAGTGTGTATAAGTCTAGCAGTGCAGACATAGTCTTGGCTGTATAATCAAATGATTTAAAAGGAAATAAAAAGGAAATCATGAGTTTGTGTTTAGCATACAAAATGCACATTTTGCTTTTTATCTTTTTGTATTGATCAGAAATTAATTTTATATTCAATAATTTTTATATTGATGTTCCTTTAGGGGATTAATGAATCACATTAGTCTGGGATTTCAGTACTCTTCATTTGGTTAAAAAAACACTACTGATTGTAAGGAGGAACAAAATGTTTTCCATTTTAAAAAAGTGAGGTAGTGGATGATTTTTTGTAATAAGCTTAAATATGAAGCTGTGTAACCTGAGCATGACCTTTGACCTTGTGCCTCCCTCTCACCCGTTTTTGGTGATCATGTGGAGGAGGACGTGTTCCAGTGGGGACAGAGTCTGCCAGTTTGGGATATCCTGGACAAATAACGTGGGTAGACACAGATCACTTCCCATGCTGTAACATCTCTCAGCACCCTGGCCTGCAGAAGAATGGTGTCCCGCTGCCATCCAGTCTGCCTCACACAAAGGGCACGGTGGGGCTGCTCGTAACCCCTGCGTTGCCATGGCAAGCCTCTCACAGCAGCCCTTCCCTCTCTGCCCATGTAATGGCACTGGGGTTTGTTTTGTGCACAAGTTATTTGTAATATTAATGTATTAATGATGACAGTGATGTGGTTTTTGTAGCAAATAACTTAATTGTAATTGTATATTTATTGTTATTACTACTACTAATGACAATAATAATAAATAGTATTATTATTGTTATTTAAGCACTGATAATAAACAATGAGATTAACACTACCTGTGGAGAACTGTAGTTTAAGCATACTGGTGAGTTGTCTTCACACATCTTGCAGATTTTTTATTTTTTTTTTTTTAATCGATGTTAATTGTTTCTGCTTCTCACATTACGTCGTGCTGGCAATGATGAAGATCTTACCAGCCATCTGATTTTAAACCTTGTCTACCGCAAACAAGCTATGACTTTGTTTTTCCATATAATTTCCAAAAATGAAAAAGATTATACATCAACAGTTTGGGCAGAATTCAACAAAACTGAAGATATTTTGTTTAATGAAAATTTTATTTGTGAAAATTGTATTTTCTCCATTGATTCTAATTCAGATTTTCTATTCTAATTCAAACAGTAAGAGGAACAGTTCTCCACAAGCTCTCAGACAGAAGATACATATTATTCATGTATTTGAAC
Organism: Chitala chitala; assembly: GCA_025773905.1. Classification (NCBI taxonomy): domain Eukaryota; kingdom Metazoa; phylum Chordata; class Actinopteri; order Osteoglossiformes; family Notopteridae; genus Chitala; species Chitala chitala. The sequence goes on along the minus strand of JABJVR010000021.1, from coordinate 3,869,358 downwards.
AATATTATCAATACAATTAATTTATGGGTATGCAGGAACAATAATTGAAATTCTGTAAATTACGTTTATACTATGTGTCAATATATGAATGTTTTTCTCTATGTTTAACAGTATTTGTGTATACATCCTACTTAATCTGTGGCGAAGATTTCTTTCACTCTTCACAAACTTTTGTAAAGCACTGTGTTTAATCTGGAAACATTGCATAATTTTCCTGAAATGCCATCCATTTTTTAAATAGAGAAAACACAATTTCTGATGAAAAGTACATAAGAAGGTAATTATATAATAATAATATTTGAGAGCAGGAACATGACCCCAGTACAAACTGCATTCTCTCCACAACACAAACCAAGTGTTTACTGGGTGTTGACCTTCCCTGTCCTTTGAGTACAGATCATGAGCGAGAGGTAGAGCACATTATTAACTTAGCAGTGACTACCACAGTACTAGGTAGGCAGGAATCGGCCTTTTGACTTCCACTTTGTCTCTTCTGAGTTAACCCAGAAATGTCCCACAAATGTCTTCTAGCTTGAAGAAGACAAATATTTACTCTTGTTGTCTCGTTTTTAATAATTTTATGACAAACACAATCTGCTGGTTATTTAACTCTTTGTAAAGAGTATTGTTCAAGAAATTCGAAAGCAAGAAAGAAAAACAAGCAGAAGTCCAATCCTGGAAAGCACTTATTCCCCTGTGTGTTGTATAGTTTTCACATCAACCCTATTTTTGGTTGATTGTAGTTTTTACACTTTAATACCGTGCCAACAAGCTTTGGCATAGCAAACCTATATGGGGGGGGGGTCATACCAACTTAGTTATTTTTCCACTTTAAAAGGTGCTTCATAGTGTTCACAAGTTTATGTTAATATTTAGGTATGAAAACCACACTTAAATACAATTAACAAAATTAATTAAGCTGTGTTATTGTCCTGACGAATATGGATTATGGAAGTTACAGGTTCAATGTGAGGATTTCATCAAGACAGAACAGACCTCCGTCCTGAACACTGACAAGCAGCACCCTTCCCCACACTGCCCCCGGTGTGCTCACAGGAGGCACCTTCACCTTTGGAGCTTCTGCTGTGCTGGCTTTCTGCCAAACACATCTTTTGGAAATAGGTCCTAAGAAGTTAAGTAGAAATTTTTCCTCAAATCGTGCGATCATTTTCCAACATGGTTTTGAATAGAATATGTCTTACTGAAAACATGTTCTCTTTGTCACAAGTAGTTTTCTCCTTGTTGTCTTACACACAAGACCTGCAGAGGACTAATATCTAATGATATAACATCTCTACAGCTCTAGTAATGTTACCATTGGTCTTCATGATGAAGTTTCTCCTTGGTTGGTCATCAGCTTTGGAGTGTGTGTGTGTGTGTGTGTGTGGAGTGGGGGGGTTCCTAAATTTAAAACCATTAGCCAGAGCAAAACTAAAGTATATTAAGAAAAAAAGACACACCCTAAAGGTTTTTCCATTAGTACGACCTTATCTTGACAAAAACAAAAAAACCACATAAATAAAGAAATAAAGGAAGGACACAGCCATCTTGGAGTGGGCAGGGACTCAGTGGCTAAGTCACCTTCCTCTGATGTGACTGGGTCAGCCTGAGACGCAGGAGAACCTCACATACTGGGGGTCCGATTTAGGCCAGAGGGCTCTGCAGAATAGCAGGAAACATATATCTGTCAGTCTCCATTTAAGAGTTCACCTGTAAGGAAATGTCCCTGCCAATACTGCTGACACAATCAGAGCGCCTAGCAACACATCCTCCAGACAGCCGCCTTTCTAACACACGCACGTCTGAATGACAGTTTCCTGTTTCGCGAGAAAAACTTCTACAAAAATATTGTTTTGTTTCATTCAGCATGTCAGTTGAAAAGAAATTTTAAAGAAAAAACTTGCAGGCAAAATTAAACAAAATGCTATCTCTTTGACATAGATTGAACACATTAATTTAAAAAAGTGATTTTTTTTTTAATGTTCCATGTTATTTTTGTTGAATAGCCCAGAATGCTCCAACTAATTTTTGCCAGCCTTTATCTTCCATTGATTCATACATATCTCCCTTGATGAGTGTATCTGAAAGTCTGAGCCTCTTATTTAAGGTTTGCATTTACTCGTGTTTCCAGCCATATTGCTTGTTACCATGGTAAAACCCTTTCACATTTTCACGATGACCCGCTGTCTCCAGAACGTCTGCAGTGCCTTTATATTTCAGCTCTACATTCTGGAGCCACCTCAGGCCTGGGCCCCTGCAAGCGTTAGCTTCAAGTGAGGACACGTCTTTCTGCTCTTTGTCGTCCACAAGCCTAGCCGTGTTGTCAGCCCAGCGCCCCTCCCTCCCCATTCCGTTTGTCCGTCCCCTTTCCCCTCTGCAGCTCGTGTGTTTGCAGCGTGATTTCACCCCTGAGAGAGTGTCGGCTATTAAATCTTACTTGCATCGCAAACAATTCATCTCGGTGTGACTTACAATGAACAAACAAGAATATGTAGGACAACAGCAGCCTTAAAATAGGGATTAGATTTGAGACACGTGCATCAATACGCAGCCTGTTAATTCTGACTCTGTGAGGTATTAATCATGGCTGGCCATACGTTGGGCTTCTCTTTGTGATACAGCAAAATGAGGAATATCATGTTGCTGGCTCGGTGTGAACAAAGGCCTTAAGTGAAGTGTCGGAGGAAGCCTCTGGGGACAGTGACAGTATGAACCCCCCCCCCCCAGAGACCCTTCTCTCCTCTTGCTCTCTCTCTCTCTCTCTCTCTCTCTCTCTCTCTCTCTCTCTTTTTTACTTCTGGAATTTGAAAGATTGTTGGCAGCTGCTTCCGTGAGCTCCCTTCAGAAAGGGCCTCGGTGGGCACAAAAGTGCCAAGGACGCCATGAGTGGGTGTGACAAGGGCAAGCGGGCTCCGGTATGAACATGCGCTGGGTGGAGGGCCTGCATCAGGTGATCACAGGCATGGCTTTCAAGGTGGATTATGGGGAGAAGACAAAGACGCTGAAACAATAGGGCTCGTAAAACTAAAGTGAATAAACTGTACACAGGACAGCATGTGCCTGGTGCATGTGCACAATACATGAATAACACTTGGCCTAATTACTAGATGTCCTTATTATTACTATTATTAGTGCTATTATTATGGAGGCCAGCCATTTTACATGGGGCCTACCACCAATCAATTATCCAGTCTTTACTTATTAAAGCTACTTAATTTATCTGACAGTTAAAAATATACAATGATAAAAAAAAATCAAACACAGCTGAGCCAACTGCTGAAGCATAGACTTTGTTTCTTAATTAACAAGGTTATACTCTGTTCTGCTAATCACCTGTTGTCTCGCATGGCTGTGAATGCCAGGCGTCTCTGCTTTCTTCTAACGGTCACCGAACCCCGTCTATATTGGTCACGCTTTCTGGCTAACCGAATAAGAAACAGAGCATTTAATCCTGCTTCATGACTAACGGACATTGTTATCTACAGCTGTGTTACCTTCGATACAGGCAACAGATCAATAAGCATGCAGATGACCCATCTGCAATTAATGCACAAATAAGTCTGTCTGTATTTGAAATGTGATTTGCAGTCCTCTCAGTAACGTTTTACTTTTGTTCACTTACTATGTTGTATTACTGTAGGCCAGTGAATGGTAACAGCATGCTACAGGTCTTGAGGTTTGATATGAAATGTTAAACGTATCTCTTCAGGCATTAAAATGTTACCTGGGGAAAGTTGTATGGCTCACTGATAGCAAAATAATTTTTCAATTTGAACATATAAATATTTCTGGTATGTCTTATGTGGCTAATTAATTTTTATACCATTCAATTATATTGAATAGATGTTTAAGCAACTGAGCACACTTTTTGTGAATGAAAATACATCCATAATTTTATGAATGCTGCGAATACATTTCACTTATATTTCTCCACATAAGGAATAAAAAATATTAGGGTATTAAAATGTCATAAAAGTAGCCTGTACTCACAATGTATTCTATTTATTCTTACAGGAAATGGAAGAAATTTAAATAATCTAAAATTTAAAGGGAATTCCAATCTTGTAAATCATTCATTATATTTATTTTAAAACTTGATTTATATATTTTTAAAAGCGATAAGTGATACGTTTTGCTTTTTAAATTCTTCAAAGACTTCCTGTTTGGAAGCGCATGACAGATGGAACATTTTCCGCCCAAGGACAAAGGTCAGGGACAGGTAGAGGAGCTCTGGCACTCATCTGACCTGCTTTTCACACAGTGCACCGTTTTCTGAGGAAATTGCTCAAGGTATCTTCTGTGAAATGATAACAATGGTCAAAAATGCATTGTGGTAAAACAGAGTATTATGTTTTACAGATTAACAGTAATTCTCAAATAATGTATCTGAGATATAATACGATTATGTTACCTTTTATCATATAATTTCAGTGAGTATGTCAAAAAATGTAACTCCATACCAGTATACTGTACAGTGTACAATTTTGTAGAACAATATGAAGCCACTTACAGTACATATTTTTTTATTCAATTTAACTGAATTCAATTCAGTTCAATTCAATTCAATTTATTAATCCCACAGAAATAGATGCATTTCACTTATCTTTTATAAGTGAAAAATTTAATAAACATGTTAATGCCATTGTTATGCAAATATATACCAGAAATGTGTTTGCTACTGTGGTAAGTAGAACAAGCTCAGAGCTATAGTACTGCCAGTGCTCCAAAGCCACCCTAAGCCATAAGTACTATACATCCAGACATGACTCTCTGTATTGTAGAATTAATACAAATGTACATTAAAAAAGTTAAAAAAAAAGTTGTAATTTAAGTAAAAGTTACAAAGCAGCAGAGGAGCAGGGATTGATAACTGTCACCTGCCTTGTAGTTCACAGATAGATTTCATCAGCTTTTGACCAAACAGAACTGAGATTCTGACAATTCTGTAGTATAAATCATTTTACTGTTTTTCAAATATAAGTTTAAGATTTTGCAAATTGACTATGCATAGTGGATTTAATTAATGTGACATTACCCTTGATTTATCTTACAGGGAGGTGGTATTAAAAATAAAAAGGTTATTGGTTGTTTATCTTGACTTCAGTGTGTTCACCTTTGTACTATTTTTTAAAATTCCATTTGAAGAAGTTTCACTGTGATTTGCAGTGCGATAAAGTGTATGGCACTTTGACAGGATCTGAAGTCTACTGCCACAGGTAAACATGGCTTACAGGTGACAGAGCAGTCAGGGAGAAGCGATGGAACTGGTGTCGTAAGACAACCAAAGGATGGGGTCACTGCAGGAGAAAAACACTGCTGGTACAAGGGGGGCGATGAAGTGATCTAATGAAGAAAAACAGGGGCCAAATCACATGCATGCACCAATGCATGGGTGTGGATGATTGTGCACTCATGCAGGCAGGAATGCAAAAACACACATACATACCAAAAATAAAATTGTGGATGAAGATGGTAGGAGATACAGAAAGTTGTCATTTTTGCATGCAGGAAATTCAGAATAATATTTTTGCCTGTGTAGACAGGATTCTTATATTTACTTATTAGCAGACGCTTTTATCCAAAGCAACTTACACGATTTCACATACATGTTACTGTGAGCTACATGTTACTATGAGCTGGTGCTGGGTGTCTTGCTCATGGGCACTCCTGGCTGTGCTGGGAAGGGATTCAAATTAGGAGACTTCCACATCCCAGCCTGATGTTCTACATATTGAGCAACCAGGCCAGCGTGGTTCTGTAGGGAGGCGAGGTAGAGTGAACATCACTGGCATGTTCTGCTCAGTTAACATTCATGCTGTGAACTGAAGAGACAGATTCTCTTCTCAGTGCTCAGTGGTGATGCTAATGTTGCATTTCTGAACTTCTACTGCAAATAGTACAATTTCACAAATTACCTGGTATTAATATACACAAAATAAACAAATACATGTAAACTTCTCCATGAAGTCCATTGAACAGGCTTAACAGATAATTAATTAAAAATGTGTTTACTATTATGGACTCTTAAAGAATCTTTTGAAAACCTGTGGGCCGTTTGACACAGACGTCACCTACATTAGTGACACTTTGTCCTGTGCGAGCGCAGCAGTTGTTGTGTTAGAGCCGACACTGTTTCTCCTAAGCAAACACTGTATCATACACAGCCAAAGCTGCCTGTTTGCAGCAGAGATGCCCTTCCAAAGCCTCTTTGGATCAGAACAATCCTGCTAACAGACTGAGCAAATGTTCTAACAAGACCGCAAATAACAGCTTGGCTTTACTGCAAAAAAAAAAGAAAGGAAAAAAGGGATTAGGAGGGGTGACAGAAAATGGCTGAATGACAAAGTTCACTTGCTAAGGTGACCTCTCGCTGAGGTGACGTTTTGCCTCAAATTAACCGCTGTATTCCCAGGTGACACCTGCTGATGGAAGCGAATATGCCAGGTGCTCCTTTTTCTCCTTCAGTGTCAGTCCAACAGGAAGGCTGTGTCACCCCACAACACAGTTTACACCTGCTCTAAATCAGGAATGGGCAGAATAACTACTGTGTGTATCTCTTTTGTAAATATGTCACTGCATATGTCACTTTACAGTTATGAATTACAGATTATACTTTTTGATGTATATGGTGCTTGAATATACAGTATACTGTGCCTGCCCACAGAAAAGAAAACATACAATTTACATTTTTTTGTTTATATTTTCTCTTATGTTCTGTCTCTAAGTCTGGGTACTAAGGAAGGCTGCCTTATGGTTTCCATGCACAACTATGGCATATTACACAGATACACAGGTGGTAGCTGGTGTGTGTGTTTATTATAGTTTATTTATCTGTCGGTAACAGGTAAACATTAACGTTTGACCAGCAGCCAATTCCACATTTCAGGAGGTGCTTCATTGTACTGGTATCAAAATAAGGCTGAATATTTGTTATGTTGTGTGGTTACTGTTTGAGCTGTCTCAGGCGACGTTGGAAGTGTTGCTGTATGGGGACTGCAAAGTAGCACAATGAAGCTGGGAACGTTGTTAAATCCAGTCATTGAAGATGAGATACAGGTAACAGCTTACCTGTCCAACCCCAGGTAGTTGATGCTTCAGTGTTTGTTATCAATGCAGTGGTTAACTGAATGCGCAATAAACAAAATGCACAATGTTGAACCTGATTGTTTGTGAACATTATGTTTCATTAGAGGCCATGTCCTGTAAAATGTTTCTGTATTGATTTATAAAAGTAAAAATATTATTCATAACAATTAAAGTTCCTTCTCACCATCCATCCACCATCTGTTGAGACACTCGTGGTTGAGACAATGATGTGGAGAAAGCCCAGCTTGGTATTCCAGTAGCATGACTTTGCTAAATAACAGTGATAAACATAATTAAGACTTGTTACTAATGTTTTACACTTTAAACCAGCACCAAGGTCCACAGCAAAATGTTTCTCAATCCAGAAGTAGGAGAGAATTTCTGTGCACTTCCTGTGGGCTGTCGTTTGTAAACACGAGGCACACATGCTGTCCGTGACCCGGGTAACAAAATCACTCAAGAAAAATAGAACAGTAACATGTGAGATGCAGAGAGGAAGAGCCATGCAGAGGAAAGCCGAGACTTTCTGGACCTTTCAGCATCACTCACTTCCTCATGGAAGAGCAGGGTACTTAGCAGCTGTCGTCCTGGGGGAACACACTAACACATACGCACACACATATGCTTGCACATACACACGCACGCACACACACATACACTTACACGATTGCACATGCAAACACACACATGCATAAATACATGCACACTCACACACATTTGTACACACATACACATGTGCACATATGCACACACACACACTTGTGAGTGCACACACACATGCACGCACACACACAAGCAGCCTACATGGCTGCACGAGAACTTTTCACATAAAGGACCTTTAAATTTGCAGGTAAATTCTTTTATTTATGTTGATAATTTATCAAACAAAAAAAATTAAATCATGGAGTTGTGTTTCTTATTGATAATGGCAAATAATCTTTAGTTTTTTTTTTTAAACGAGACTAAACACATACTTAGTTTTGAAATAAATTATGAGTCATTTGGAAATCTGTGTGACAAAGTATATATGTTGGATTTTGACTTAAAGGAGGACACCGATAATGAGTGGAGTAGGAAAATGGGCTGTTTATCATGACAGGAGATAAGTCAGTGAATGGGTGATTCTTGCCCACAGGCTGATCTGTGTTCTTAGGCTGGTCTGTGCTTTTGGGCTAATCTTTGCCTGCAGATTGATCTGAATTCTCCAGATGACCTTTGCCCTCAGGCTAATCTGCATGCTCAGGCTGATTTGAGTTTTCCTGCTGATCTTTGCCCTCAGGCTGATATATGATCTCAAGATGATCTGAGTTCTCATGCTGACCTTTGCCCTCAAGATAATCTGTGCTGTCAGGCTGATCTTTGCCCTCAGGTTGATCTGTACTCTCAGGCTGATTTGAGTTCTCATGCTGATCTTTGCCCTCAGGCTGATCTGAGTTTTCATGCTGATCTTTGCCTTGAGGCTGATCTGAGTTTTCATGCTGATCTTTGCCCTCAGGCTGATCTGCACTCTCAGGCTGATCTGAGGTCTCATGCTGATCTTTGCCCTCAGGCTCATTTTTACCCTGAAGCTAATCTGTGCTGTCAGGCTGATATGTGCCCGCAAACTGATCTGTGTTCTCAGGCTGGTCTGAGTTTTCATGCTGATCTTTGCCCTCTGGCTGATCTGACTTCTCATGCTGATCTTTGCCCTCAAACTAATCTGTGCTGTCAGGCTGATCTTTGCTCTTCTGCTGATCTTTGCTCTCAACCCTGATGCAGTCTCACCTCCATTGTGTGCGCTCACTTTGTGGCGCTCCTGCAGTTTCACAAACATATGGCTCCTATCAGCTTGATTAAACTTCAGCAGCACAGGATTACTGTAAACCTGACTCATCCAAGGGGCGCGATGAGGGGGCGGGGGGTCAGGGGGGCTGGATCTGGGTTACGGAGTGTCCCACTTTAAATGGAACATCTAATCTGAAGCACATGAAGGCACACAGTTGTGCTGGAATCACACTGGGCTTTCTGTGGTGTGGAGGTTCACCAAGCGTGGTGGATACAGTTTTGTATCCAGCTCGTGAACCCAAATTCAGTTCCAAAGGTTTCTGTGTAGTCACTTGGCACGGTTTTCACTGTGCTAAATTAAGATCTTAAAATTTTACTAATTTCTTAAAAGGACGCTGGACATCATTTTCTGAAAATAATAAATAAGGCTCATCATTCATACAAAACATGCATGAAATTTAAGAATTATTTTGTTTTATGCTGACCATTTTGCAGAAAAGTTATGCAATTATAATCAGAACTGTAATTTGGCTTGAAAAGCAGAACATTATTCGGTTGTATTTCTCAGTGAACACTGTTTTCAGCAAGCAAGGGGTTAAGCAGTTAGCTTGAGTTTACATCTTGCTGGAACATGGCTTCCTCTCCCTCTTCACTGTGAGTAGCAGATGTTCACCTGGTGGAGCAAGCGGCTTTGGAACCAAAGACATCCATATGCTACAAGGAGGCGCCATGTAATCATGTTCCCAATGAGGGTCTCGCATCTCGCTGACACAATCTTTCTTAGCAGCGAGATCAGTGGAGCCAAGTCCCGGTGATCCTGCCTGTGTACATTTCCTGCATATGTGCATAAAATATGCACCAATTGATCCATCAGATTAAATGTGTGTATTCAGCCTTTTTTCCCAAAAACATGTTCAGTGCGTGTGTTTCCAATGACACAGTATATGTTCTGGATTAATTCAAACTAATATATTTTTATACATAGTAGCTGTAACAAAGCAGTTTTCTTTTGTGCTTTAGGACACAAGAGAACATGTCCTAATAAAAGACCCTTAAAAACACATAGTAAGGGATACCACTATTTACTTTATTAAAGAAATGCACCCAGTACAAAAATACAAGCTGTGTGCTGTTTTAGAAGAAAAAATTACTTTTTACTCACTGTTACTTACCATCAGGATATCAGAACCAATTAATTCATAACTGAGGAGGGCAGAGAACTGTACAGCACTAAGGCACAGACTGACAGAGAAGGTACTGTGTCATTTGCACAGAGGACATTGTGAAACAGCGGGCTGCTATGTGCCTGCTGCAACCTGCTCACTTTGTCAATGCGACCCTTCTGAAGCTCTTAATGTCCACTGGGCTGTGCTTCTTCTGTGTGCAGAAACAATGCAAATCAGAACTGTGCGTGGGACACGGATGTCCATCAGAACAGTGCATGGGACACGAATGTCCATCAGAACAGTGCGTGGGACACAGATGTCCATCAGAACAGTGCATGGGACACGAATGTCCATCAGAACAGTTCGTGGGACACGAATGTCCATCAGAACAGAGTGTGGGACACGAAGGTCCATCAGAACACTGCGTGGGACACAAATTTCCATCAGAACAGTGTGTGGGACACAAATGTGCATCAGAACAGTGTGTGGGACATGAATTTCCATCAGAAGTATAGGTTCAGATGGAAGGAATTCCACCACTGGGTTTACCACACCTGAACAAGTTCTGGGACAGAAGCCCACAGTTTATGCCAGGTGTGTCCCAGGTCTTTGCCATGGAATCATGGCCATCTCTGTTTAATCTAAAGCTCACTGGCTCAAAACCAGGGTCGTCTCTGGAAAGCAGGTATCACATGACCTTTAAAAGCAGTTACTGGTAATAGAGACACTATATACAGTATACAAGTTAAAAAAAGTTTTGTTCTTTAGGTATAATGTTTTATTTATGCATGTATTTATACAAAGAAGACAGTTAAAAGTGTATTATACAATGCTTGTAAAGTCATTTTGTTTCAGATTTGTATTAAATGTATACACTGACTAAATAATTGTGACAAACATAGACAATTTTCATCACTGACTGTACAAAATAGTACAAATGTGTGGTTATAGACTAGACCATATTTTTTTCTATTTGGTGCCAGATGCTACGTTTTTGCAATAAAGCAACTTTAAAAAATGCATTTAAAGTACAGCACCGCTGTCAAGAAAGCAAAAACTACAGTAAGCACAAGGGTTCGTGTCTCTGCTTTCCACGTATAAACCGATTCAATGAAATATGCATGTTTCTCTTTGTTGTTGACAACGTTTGTTGCGGATATCTTTGTTGTTTGTTGGTGTTGTTTACCTCTTTATTTATTTATTTGTTTATTTATTTTCATGTTGGATTCAGTTTTATCAAATTTTAAACATTAAATTCAAAAACATTAAATGTACATGTAGACGCAAGCAAAAGCAGGACAAAAAAAACTCAGCAACAAAGTTATTAACGATTTATAAATGTGCACATAAAACAAACAAGTAAGGACATGAAATAGCAAAAAAAAACATGAATTTATTAAATTCCATGTTGTCAGAAGATATTTGTGTTTGAATACATTTTCCCTTAGATATGGTTGAAACAGACTGTTATACGCTGGTGTACACAGACGTTTCAAAGCAGATGAGCCAGTTGCAGCCAACCTGTGCACACGAAAGCTTGCAGAGCACTGCAGTATGTACACACATAACGTTACTGCACAGGAGGTCTTAAAGCAAGCTTTGTAAATAACCTAAACGACAAGCTAAAAAAGCTGCCTAATCTGTTATTATGGAGCAAATGATTGTTTCAGAAAACAACCTTTATTATAGTAATTTCAGGCAATTTTTTTATAAAATATTTTGTAAGTAAATACTGTTATGTAAAATGTTATAGAGCCATGTTATCAACATAACATGGAAAATGATGACACTTTTTTTCTGCGAATGTTTTCTATAATTTCCTGTGTAATAATCATTATATTGTGACCGGGTATTTACATGTATGCTTTATTATAAAATAACGTTAATCAGAAAATCATTACTATATTTTATATACGTGTTAATTACACTGCAGAGAGCCGAGTTGTACCACGTAGTTTTGTATGACGTGTGCTGTCAGCAGCGCAATGACAGGATAAAAAGTCTAACTGACAAAGAGTAAAGCAGAGAAGACGTACATGAAAGTGTGTGTACACGGTGAGAACGTCATGCGGGGATCTGTTAAAGGAGAGGAAAAGCAAGTGTGCACAACTGAAAACTTTCTCAGGAACGTTGAAAAACAGATTAGTTATTTGTTTCCTCACACACACACACACACACACACACACACACCACCCCTTGTGACAAAATAACAGTCCGGGTGCCGTGCAGACATGGACTTTCTGTTTTTTTTTTTTTTTTTTTTTTATATGCAAGCAGCAATTAGAAATGAGTTAATAAAATATTTGCTCAGAAGGGTGCTCTGGGCAAAGCAGATAACCTATCTGTGTTTGAGTTTTGCTTCCCATGTTCTGAATACTCATGTTCTGCCTGTTTGACTTATTGATTGGCTTGGCAAGAAAATGGACCTCTTCAACAATGACCAAGGTCAAACAGCGGCACATGCTAAACTCCCTCATGCCCCTCCACACATACACACAAACACACACACAAGACAGCTAGACAATCCAAAGTCCAGCACATGAAAAACATACAAACTGAAACGACTTCACGGCAAGGATTCTGTTTTACGTTTGACATCTGCTGTATATGAATAAATTTAAAACATTGTATGATTTTTGTTTATAAGCAGGTAGATATACAAACATCCTCTGTACATGCACACTTGAACTGAACACTGATGTACATGATAAGATTACTGTTGAGAACTTATGCTGGAATTTTTAACTGCAGCCTCATGTGTTTTTGATAAACGCGATACCGTATTGTGTGCGGCTGCAGTTGATGAATTCTGACGCTGCTTTGATTCAATATGGAAGACCTGTGTGGAAACAATGGCCTGTTGGAAGCTTTAAGGCTCCTGCCAGTCACAGAGCTGGGTGATGGGGACGGGGTGAGTCAAGGCCCAAACTGCATGGATGATTAGTGAGTACCACTAATTGGGAACAGAAGCTGTCCGCTCCTCACAGTAATCAATGATATTGAAATCTGAAGGTTATGGTGAGGACAGTGGACTGAGCTGTCAATGTCATTTCCATCACATGTGCATCACAGTGCTGTTTATTAGTGCCATAGGATGACAGCCCACACAACTCACAAAGGCCTTAAACCATTGCCTTCCATGTCCAAGGGCTTGTCCTAAGTAACTCCTAAAGCCACGTGAGTCCAAACTGTAAGCATTAGGTCCTGCCTCCCCAAACCTCCGCCTTGTCTATTGGTCCACTTGCAGAGCAGCTGCAGACACATGACACCCCGCCCTCCTCGTCCAAGGCACTTGGCATGTGCCACCGCATCCCTCGGGCCAGGCCATTGTCCCACAGAGGAACGCCACTGACGTGGAAGATGGTCACTGGCGTTTTTTTCGACTTTTACGTGCTGCCAAGCCAGGCCATTGATCGATAAGCAGCGTCTGTGTCACAAACAGGCCACGCAGCCCTTAGGCGAGTGGAGGCAAGGCAGCGCAGCACCCGGCTTTGGCCAGCCCCACTCGTGTCACTTCCACCTTCACTTTATCTCATCGCCTCAGTATTAGCACTTTGCATTTTGTACCTGAGTGCTCAGCACACATGCAAATTTTTAGAGCCGTCGCTCGTTTATCACTGCCGGGACGCAGGAGAATGTTTACTTCTGCGCATTAGAGTGTTTGTGTGTGCGCCCTGCCTGAGTGTATTAACATTAGATTGAGTGTCGGTTGAGGAGACACGCAAATTTGTCCCTAAACAAGAGAAGCGGCCACACACGCAGGTGTCTGTGAATGGCATGCTGGGCAAAACCACACACATAAATTCATTTAATGTAATAACATTGCTGATTTCATAAAGGGTAAAAGCAGAACTTAGTGGCCACAAAAATTTGTAATAAGTGAGACTCATGGTGGGGGGGGGGGTTATTTCTCTAATGTCAATCATTTCTTTTAATCCAAACAGAGCCAATGAATGGGTGGTAGGGAGTGAATCTAGTCAGATCGTGAATGATTGTGTGAACTTTCTAAGGCATCAAATTATTAGTCAAAATAAAATTTATGTCTCTCACTCTACAAAAAGATTTCATGTACATTAATTAAACATATAGTTACCCAGTTCCCTTTACAAACAATATTTGAAACAAATAACATAAATTTTATAGTAAAGCTTTCTATTTTATTTTTAAATGTAATTTGCTGAACGTGACAGTAATATTTTGTGCTGACCAGCTATAAATAGCTTGTATGAATGCAGAGACCCCCCCCCAAATGACTAAATCAATAACTTCTCAGTATTCTGCACTTAGGTTGCAACAATCCAGAGGACACCTGAATATCCTGTTTCCAGTTCACATTTCAGTGTATGATGTTTCATTAACTTCCAGCTTCTTTCACAGGTCTATTTGCAGATGTATTTATGTTTTATTATTATATAAAACTGGCAGTTTTATAATAAAATAAACTCTAAATTGAGGTACTGATTAATGCTCAGCATTTGGTATGCCTGCTTGTGATACGTGTTAATACAGAAGCACAGACATTTTCTCATATGTAATTTACATCACACATACATCTGCTCACATGTTTACATTCCCCTGCCGTGGGTAATTTCTGTGATTTCAGGTATTATTGTGCCAATATAATAAATGGTATTTTTTATTGAGAAATAGCTTAATCTCTGTACTATTACTAAACAAAGCATGTTTCCTGTGACTGCATGGTGAACATCTTGTAAATTATGTCAGGGACATATAAAATTATAATATGAACACTTTGTGGGCAGATCTCCTCTAAACACAGTATAAATGTATAGTAGTTTTTACAATAAAATCAATAATCCACACATACTGTAAGACTCTTACTCGAGTTTTTTTTAAAACAAACTAATTAAACTATACCTTTATATTTAAAAAGTACTTATATGTGCAATGACTGTATTTTTGAGATAAATTTGAAAATGTTGCGTAAGCTTTCTTTTAAACAGGTAACACATTAGACAGGTTTAGGCTATTCAAACGGACAACACTTGTAACCCGAAGTGTCCATTATGACGGCTTTAATACACATACTAAGTGCCCCATTGCTACAAAGTGCTAACATTGCACTTACACATGGAAAACAAACACATTTGTTAGAAGCAGAACCCTCTGCTGCCATGGACATTACTTCGGATATGATTTCTTTGAAAGTAATTTCAGTGGCGTAAAATCCATAATACATTTCTGACAAGATGCTGAAAGCCGTGTGCTAATCTCCTTCTCCAGGCTTTGTAACAGCCCCTGGGTGACATGGGCCTAAGGGTGCAGATGAAGTTCATTTCAAACCAAAGATGATCAAGCCCACTTACAAAACGAGAAAAAACAAATGAATAAATAAATAAAACTGAAGGAAATATATGCTCTATTTACATTTATCAGTTATGAATCTTCTTCTCCCTCTTTCGGCTGCTCCCTCTAGGAGTCGCCACAGCGGATCATCCTCTTCCATACCAACCTGTTCTCTGCAGCTTCCTCTGTCACCCCAACCTCTCCCATGTCCTCCCTCACTACATCCATGAACCTCCACTTTGGCCTTCCTCTCCTCCTGTCTGGCAGCTCCATCCTCAGCATCCTTTTCCCTATATACTCTGTATCCCTCCTCTGCATGTGTCCAAACCATCTAAGTATCGCCTCTCTCACTTTGTCTCCAAACCGTCCTACCTGTGCTGTCTCCCTAATATGCTCATTTTTAATCAAGTCCACTTGTCAGTTATGAAAACTTTTTAAATTTTGTAAACAAGTCTGTTTTTACTGGTAATTTTTAACAATAACACTTTGCTTCAATGTGTAACGATTAGAGGAAACGGAGGTTCGGAGGCGAGGTTTGAGGATTTGAAGTTTCCTGCAACGGACAGGTTACAGGTACACAGACTTAAGGACCAATACTATTAACAAGCAAGATACAAGCCAAGGAACTACAGAGAATGCAACAACTCTCAACAACTGGCCCTGGACAAGCAAATGGAGAGGGATTAAATAGGAAAGGAGTTGGCAATGGGACACAGGTGATTGTGATAATACAATTAACTCAGAAGCTTCAAGTGAAAAATAATGTGAACATGTGAGGGAGGAAAAGAGGAAATAGCAGCACTAAGGTGGGAAACTACAGGTGCTGGGCGTGACACAGCAATGCGCTGCATGGTAACTGTGTGTTTAAGAACAGAGAAAGTCTAACACAAATCAAGTGTCCCTCACCTCCTTGACTGAGTTTAAGAAACTTTAGGGAAATACAATCTTAAATAGGTTTAAAAAGGGATTAGATGAAGAGAAGATCAAGGATTATGCTGCTTCACGTGGTGCACCTCTCTAGTGATCAGCCCTAACTCCCCTCAGTGAGCGAGAGCCCCTCTCCAGTGATCAGCCCTAACTCCCCTCAGTGTGCGAGAGCCCCTCTCCTGTGATCAGCCCTAACTCCCCTCAGTGTGCGAGAGCCCCTCTCCTGTGATCAGCTCTAACTCCCCTCAGTGAGCGAAAGCGCCTCTCCTGTGATCAACCCTAACTCCTCTCAGTGAGCGAGAGCCCCTCTCAGGAAATCAGTCCTAACTCCTCTCAGTGTGCAAGAGCCCCTCTCCAGCGATCAGCCCTAACTCCCCTCAGTGTGCGAGAGCCCCTCTCCAGCGATCAGCCCTAACTCCCCTCAGTGTGCGAGAGCCCCTCTCCAGTGATCAGCCCTAACTCCCCTCAGTGGCTGAGAGTCCCTCTCCCATTATTAGTCCTAACTCCCCTCAGTGGCTGAGAGCCCCTCTCCTATGATCAGCCCTAACTCCCCTCAGTGAGCGAGAGCCCCTCTCCAGTGATCAGCCCTAACTCCCCTCAGTGGATGAGAGCCCCTCTCCAGTGATCAGCCCTAACTCCCATCAGTGGCTGAGAGTCCCTCTCCCATTATTAGCCCTAACTCCCCTCAGTGGCTGAGAGCCCCTCTCCAGCGATCAGCCCTAACTCCCCTCAGTGGGTGAGAGCCCCTCTCCAGCGATCAGCCCTAACTTCCCTCAGTGGCTGAGAGCCCCTCTCCAGTGATCAGCCCTAACTCCCCTCAGTGGCTGAGAGTCCCTCTCCCATTATTAGTCCTAACTCCCCTCAGTGGCTGAGAGCCCCTCTCCTATGATCAGCCCTAACTCCCCTCAGTGAGCGAGAGCCCCTCTCCAGTGATCAGCCCTAACTCCCCTCAGTGGATGAGAGCCCCTCTCCAGTGATCAGCCCTAACTCCCATCAGTGGCTGAGAGTCCCTCTCCCATTATTAGCCCTAACTCCCCTCAGTGGCTGAGAGCCCCTCTCCTGTGATCAGCCCTAACTCCCCTCAGTGGGTGAGAGCCCCTCTCCAGCGATCACCTCGAACTCCCCTCAGTGCCCATGTTCTCAGTCACATCTCATTTATCCACGTCCACAGCAGCAGCAGCCGTTTGCTGGGATTGCTCCAGGTGAGAGAGTCTCTCTGTGTTCAGACGCAACGTTAATCTGTGATTTCTTGCAACAGAATCAGGACAGGTCAATTTTTCTTCTCCTTCTCGGTGACATGTTTCTTGGAGTAGTAGTGGTGGTGGGTAGGGGGGATGTCTGTCCTCGGCTAATTAAAGGTAGAACGGGGAAACTGGAGGGACTGCAAGACAGATGGAGTCTGTGCTTTAGCAAGCCAAGGATCTTTGAACCCTGATCCATGAATGTAATCCCATGTTTAATTAAACTGCTTAATGTGATCTCTACAAAGCCAAATTTTCTATGAAAACTGTTTTCTACAGATTTATCCACTGGATATATTTATCCATGGCACTTCAGTGAACACACACACACACACACACACACACACACTTTCAAACTACAGTGAAAGAGCAACACATGCTTTTAATCTAATCTAAAGACAAATAAAAATGATGAGTAATCCTTTATCAACAACATAATTCATTCCAACAGACTGGCCTTAATCAAAGTACAAACACCTCTTTTTGACAAATGTCTGTCAGTCTGCAATCAGGACCTATAAGAAGTACTTTTAAAAGTAGTATTGTTCCATCTAATTACAAATTTGCAATCAAAGTACAGTTCTGGGATAGATGTTGCTGGTGGCATCGCGCTTATCTGTAAGAGATATAATTTTGCAGTGAACAAATCAGCTATTTCTGACTGTGTTGAGTTCAGTTTTCAATTCAAGCAGCACAATATGAGAGCTAATTGATTATTAGGAGAGAAGTTTGGAGAATCAAAGAATCACACACATCATCTTTGCTTATTTGCCTTTTCCATAAATTGGTTTCGTATAATAGTATTTAAAACTTGTTTCAATACTGCGTGCAGGTACAAATACAATACAAATACATAATTACAATAATACAAATATAGAATTACAACAATACAGATACACAACTGACTGTACAATACAACATCAGAAAAGGCTTGTCCACTTATGAGCTACTTTCATGCCCTAGACACAGTGGCACTACAGGGCACTGTAATGCACAGCTCTTCAGCTCAAATCCTGGGCTCCTTTTGTTCACCCAGCAGGTTCTGTGATGACCATGCAGTGCCTGCAACCTGCTGTTCTGGGGCATGAGCTCCGGTGATCCGAGGGCTCCACATGTGACATGCACCGGGCAGCGCAGAGAAGAGCGAAGGGAGACATCATCTGGCATTGTGTTGGCAATGTGCTTTACATACATGTCAGTTCCCCAAGCACTGACTACACATCAGAGTGTGTAAAACGTACCTGCTAATAAAAACTGGGTTAACGGACTTCTCATGCGTCATCACAAGGTCTGAAAAGCACCATTAATGACTTATGCCTCTGACTGTCAAAGTGTAAATTACAAACTGTGAGTATGTTTGCAATTCCTTTTAAATGTATTATTCACTTTTTATATAATAAAACACACTTAGAAAGAAAGCGTGCTCTTATTTTCAACTAATATAGTTAATAATAATAATGGGAAATTTAAGTGAATGTATGTTAATTAGGCTTCCCTAACATGCATACAATTAGGATTTCCTTGAGATGGTTATGTGACATTATCAGGGCTGACATGTATTATGTTCATACATTATATTATGGTAATGAATATGTGTTGGATTATTTAACAACCTTAAAGCTGGTGTGCTAACCTGAATGTTGCTGGTTCTACCACAGGCACTGTTGTATTCGGTATTCTCTGGTGGACTCTTACCGGCCCCTTTTTATCAATGAGAATGGTTGTCCTCGGTATAAATCCTTGAAACTCACCGGCCAGCGTAAAGTGGGTGTCAGCAGGGGGGGGGGGGGGGTTGGGGCAGTAGTAAACCCGAGAGGGGGGGTAATTAAGGCAGT
>JABJVR010000021.1:3831939-3844440 GCA_025773905.1 Chitala chitala | reverse complement strand
ATGGGCACACGTGAGCACACACACGTTCTTCATCTTGGCTTTCAGTGGAGATGTCCCGTGAAGTTCAAACTGAAGCGTGCCTTATGAACATGTATTTTGTTCTGACTTCAGAAATTCAAAAGTGGACACCATACCAATTCATGGCACAGTACACTGGAAAAACTGTGGAGTAAGATTTACTTAAAAAAATGTAAGATAACCACATAGAAATCCTTAGTAAATTAAACTGAACATTACAAACATAAAATAAGTAGAATGCAAAATAAAGGATGAAAATGTGAAGTAAATGTAGGGAAATAATGTCAAGGGAAAACTATAAAAAGACGCTGAGTTATTTTTACAGGACCATAAAATAATTTCTTCAGTGAAAAATATTTTCATTTTGGGAAAGGACTGTAAGGTAAATTTGAATGGTCAGAACTTGAAAAAAAACTCATACCATTAATCACCGAAGGCCTATAGTATTATACACAAAAACCACTGTAAATATGTTAAGTAAATACATAAAGTCTCCTAGTTGTATCTTTTTTCTTTGATACCCACTATATTTATTTATTTTTTAAATTTAATAGTACTTTATTATATATATCACAGCACTGTAAAAACTGAGGCCTTTAAAACTTTATGAACTATAATAGAACTGAAATTACCTGAACATAATGAAATGAACATTTCTATAACGCTTTATCCAAAACATTTTGCAATAACACCATGGAAACACACAAAAAAATCCAGTTCTTCCTTCTTATCATGTCTCCACCTGTCCCATTGCTACCCTCTCCCTAAATCTATTAAGGCCTCCCTTTCATTCTTCATTCTTACCTTCATTCCCTACAGTTACAACCCAGGCAGTCCTCACTTGAAGCTGAAAAACCTGCAGTTTAGCCGCAAAAGAGCTTGTTATGCTGAACTCACAGACTGATAACCAAAACTTTGGGAGTGTGTTTTTTTTTGTAGACTAAAAATTCCAAGTGGGAAATGTATGAAACTAAAAGTATGAATTTTATTAAGAAAATTAGTGGCATAGATGCCCCACATGTGTGTGTCGTGCTGTGTGCAGCATGTCTGTGCTGTGCTAAAAGTAAGGTTCCTTAGGCGAACTGCGACACTCACTTCAGTGGCTCTGATCTCTGTGTCTGAGAAGGGAAGCTGCACATGCGTCTGCTTCCCTTGTGCTTCCATTAACTGCACTTAGGAAACTGCCTTGTTCTTCGAGCTGTAATTATTCTTGTCCTTTACACATTAACAAACTAATTTCCTTGAGCACATAATCACTGCGCTATCCACGCGTGCCTGCATAACCTCAATTCACTTCTAATCATCTCAGTTTGTTCATAAATCATTTTTATGGCCTCTAGTTAAGCACTATTAGACTCCTGTCTGTCCAGAAGGTGCCCTATGCTGTCGTAAGACAGAGATGAAGTTTTTGATAGGTTGATCAAAAAATAATAATAAAACTGAAAAAAAAGTAAAAACTCAAATCAAGAGTTAAACCTTTTCTTTCTGATTGAGTATTTATCTCATGCAATCTGCCTGTTCACAGACTACGTCTTCAATTATACAGGCAATTAGTGCCATTTTTTTGCTTTGTGTGACAGCCTGGAAATGAGCCAGCTCTTCACAGAAAACACCCATTCATGTGAGCTTTTCTGCTGTCGTCTGAGTACGGAGTCAACGGGTAACTATAAGGTGTTCGGACCTAGACCCCTTTCAGCAGAGGCAGCAAGTCTTCATATTTTGTTCTTTGACTGATTCAAGTAACAGACAGTCATCTTCCATACTGCTTCATCCTGTTAAGGGTCACAGGGAAGCCTGGAGCCCATCCCAGGAGACATAGGGCACAGGGCAGGAGACATCCAGGGTGGGGTGACAACCCACCACAGAGCAAACACACAAAATGGGCAATTTGGGGACACATCAATCAACCTGCATGTCTTTGGACTGTAGGAGGAAACCAGAGAACCCAGAGAAAACCCACCAAGCACAGGGAGAACATGCAAACTCCACACACACAGACCCAAGGCAGGAATCAAACCCCAGGCTGAGAGGTGCAAGGCAACAGTGCTAACCACCATGCCACCTTCAAATAACAGTGTTGCAATTTTTTTTTTTTTTTTTTTTTTTTGGAAGGTAAGTCAATGGACTCAGTACTACTAAGTTACCCAAGGGTGGCATTAGCCATGGATGTTCAGGGACAAACCATCAAATGTTTTAACTCCAGTCCAGAATGTTTTTGGTTTGATATAGAATAGCTGTTGCAATTCAAAAAAAAATTTTATATAGTGCCTTTTACAACAGTGTGCCTCAAAGCACTTTACAGAAGAAATTGCAGGTGTTACACAATAACAGGAGTAAGAATAAATACAAATGAAGCCAGACGACAGTAGAGGAGAGGAATCAAAAACTCCATAGGGTGGAGTAAAAAACCTCCAGGGGCTCAAGGTTGACTGGCTGCCCAGCCCCTCCTGGGCATGCTAATATTACAGAATAAACAGGTACTTATTGAGACTATGAATTTAAATAGCAGTATATAGTCCTCCTGTGCTCCAGGTGATGAAGTAACTCTCAATAGACTCATGGTGCCCCTTGGGTGAAGCTTCATCCAAGGTAGTACACTAGGAGTCAGCAGCTCTAACAAGGCATCCTGCTCAGATGGTACCCAGGCGGGCACTGGGTACACACATGCACAAAGAAAGATTTCAGAGAGGGGTTAGTAAATAATATGAACTCTAGCAGCCCCATAGCAAACTGTTACAGTTGTATTGGAATGTACAGCATGTGCCAGCAGCAGTAATTACTGTGAGCTATGGACACTATTGTGGGAAGGCCCAATCAAAAAAGTAGGTCTTCAGTCAGGATTTAAAGACTGAGACAGATTCGGCATCTTGTACGTATCCAGGCAGACTATTCCATAAACTAGGGGCTCTGTAACTAAAAGCTGCAGTGCCAATACTTTTGTATATGCGTGGAACAACAAGGAGGCCTGTATTCTGCGATCGTAGGGAACAATTTGGAGTGTAAGTGTTAATCAGCTCTGACAGATATACTGGTGCCTTGCCATTCAATGCCTCATATGTTAACATGGGAATTTTCATGAAATCAGTTCTGTACTTAACAGGGAGCCAGTGGGGTGATGACAGTATAGGACTTATATGGTCGTACCTTCTGCTTTTAGTGGTAATTCTAGCAGCTGCGTTTTGGATACATTACAGTGTGTTTAGCGTTTGGCTTGTACTTCTAGACAGTAAAGCATTATAGTAGTCTAACCGACTATAGAGAAAAGGTTACTGCAATTCAACCAACAGTGACAGGAATTTTAATTATTATTACTGTTGCCTTATTAGTCCCCCAAAATGGAAGCTCATTTTCTGCATTTAACCCAGCCAGCCACACACAGCACCCAGGGAGCTAGCACTGAGTGCTCTGCTCAAGGACGCATCTGCCTGTGCAGGGATTCGAGCCCAGACACTTCCACATTCCCACCTGCTGTTCCAGCTATTGGACCACCAGGCTGCTGCATAAAAGTTTGACTTTGGTTTTTGCTACATTTAAAGAAAAATATCCAAACCAAAAACATTCCTGACTGGAATTAAAACATACAGAACCTCAGCCTTAACATCCAGGGCTAATGACACCCCTGAATTAACATAATAGTGGTATCACTGTGTTCTCTACATTAAACTCTTGGGCACACATTGCTAGTTATTGATAATAAAAACATATACAGTTCAAATTTACAGTATATGTAAAACATGTTTCCGTCTTTCTTCAGATCATCCAGTCCACACTGTGGACCACAGCAAAGTCACTGGGGAATTAACTCAAAGCCACACTTACATGAGAATGCACAGTTTCATCAATTCAGACTTTGTTTTATTGCTGCTAAACCAAAATTTGTCTACAAATACCATGTCTTTGTAACCTTGCCTACAAAAATAGGCCACCTTGGAGCAGTGGTGCCCTTAGGACTGCTTTGGTAGCTGCAATTCCCCTGTGTTTGGCATTTCATTAAGTTACATTCGCCTCTGAGCAGCACAAGACAATACATTTATTTCTTATTTTTCAAGGAAAAAAATAGACATGTAATGCTGGGTACACTTACAAACAGTGTAGCATCCTCAACAACAAAGCTCCATGTTTACATTCATACCTGGGGCACTGTGCAATCCTAAAACAATTCCAAGGGCCCTAGACTGACTAGAGCCCGTAAAAATTTTAACATTAATTGATAATTTTTCAGGGGGCAAAAATCTAAGGTTGGTACTGCCAAGAAATGCTGAGGTTATTGTAAAGCAAACATCACAAACATCTAATACAGTACAACGCAACTAAAGTAAACCAAAGACAGTTCTCACCTTCTTATGATATTGCCCAGTCACTTATCAACACCCTCACCCCCACCCCACCCAGACAACACTCACACACACACACACACACACACACACACACACACACACACTCACACAGCCCGCCTCTTCCCTTGGTAACTGAAGTCATTGCTCTGATTAAGGACCCTCATGCCAGACTCCGTGCCCAGATCTTATCCCTCCTAAGATCCACACTGACAGCCATGGAACAGGATATCTCCCGGGTGGCCATTTGAAATAATTGGGATGACTACTTGAGTAAGCGTCTCTGAGACACGTGAAGGACTTTGTGCTGTGATTTCACTGCCCCTCCCCCACAACAAGATGCACAGCCCTGTTTAACAGCCTTCTACAAAGTAATTGCCCATCTCAAGATGTCCCAATACATTAATAAAAGTGAAATATTTTTCTTTTTCTACAGCTAATTTAACTCAATGTCACAAGTAAGAGACCCAGTGTCGTTCCAAGTGTATACACTATGAACATGTGAGTGTATGAAGTGTATTCATTAATATCCTCTTTAGTGAAATTTGGATTCAATTTACGATACATTTTCAGATAGCAGGGATGTCATATTTTTACACTGTAATGTCCCCTTTAATTAATTGTTTGCTTTTTTATTGGTGACCTCTAAACTCTCTCCGAGTTAAACAAGAGCAAATTTTTACAACCCTGATAATGAAAAAAATATCCCGACAACAAAGAATGAAAAATTAAAATATTGATGATCGACACTGAAATTACTGTAAGCATTACTAACTAAGGGTGGCATGGTGGCCTTGGTGGTCAGCACTGCTGCCTTGCACCTCCAGGCCTGGGGTTCAATTCCTGCCTTGGGTCTTGTGTGGAGTTTGTATGTTCTCCCTTTGCTTGGTGGCTTTTCTGCAGGTTCTCCAGTTTCCTCCCACAATCCTTAAACATGCAGGTTATTTGATTGGTGTTGCCAAATTGCCTGTAGTGTGTGTGTGTGTGTGTGTGTGTGCCCTGTGGTGAGTTGGTGTTCCCTGCCTTGTATGTTCTGGGATGGGCTCCAGGCTTCCCTGTGACCCTTAACAGGATGCAGCCATTTAGAAGATGACTGACATTACTAAATAATCTGAAACTGATATTAAAAATAATTAATTGTTACACCTGTGTATCTGATGTACTGATACAGGAAGAAACCTGTAAAGTAGGCCCTACCTTAGGGTTAATGGAAGTTCCTACATAGGACTAAACACGTGCCCAGCTATTCAAGGATTTATACAACAAGCATTAGCATTCTAAGTGGTAAACAAAACAATCAGAGCCTTAACTGTGGTAGCATACAGTGTATAAAGTACTAAAGTGTACGTAAAACAAAAGACTGGGGAAAGTAAATTCCATTTTCATGACCATTGCAGATGGAGAAGATTTCGTGTCTTGGCCATTTTGCCTGAACAACATGATGTCTGTCTTCCTGTTGTGGGTCTGCATGAATAGGAATCACATTAAGTGAAGCAACCCAAACGGACAGGGTCGGGTCCCCTCTGGCGGCCATGAGCCCCTCATGACCCTCTCTTGACATGACAAAGCAAATAAAAAGAGCGTTATCCGTACGGCACATGCAACAAGCATCGCATCCTTCCCATAGAACACATGGATGACAAGCTGCAGGCCCGGCACGTTTCCATGCGTCACTGCAGATAAGTTTGCTCAGGGGTTGTGGAAGTACTTGGGCTGAATACCTTTATCTTTTTATTTTCAGGTTTTGAATGACTGAAAACCTTCACTGCTAACAATCTGAGAACCTGTCATTTAGTATGTTTAAAGGTTGTGAAACATTTTGGCAATGATTGCTTTTTGTGACTGATTTATTTATGAAATGCTCTATTTTTGTTAAATGCTGAACAGTTCAAAGTTTGGCACTGTGTGGCGTGTTGATAGACTTAAAAGAAAAGCTTGTTTTTCCACTCCAAGCACTTTCCTAATTTCCGTGTGACCTCCTCTTCATCAAGAATGATCTCGAAACCACTTTCGTCGTTTGACTCGACTGTTTTAATGGGAGGACCTGCCACATATGAAATCTTGCACAATAACTGATGATTAAAGGTAGGAGTGTAAGTAAGAAATGACATTTAGGCTTAGGCCACGTTTTAATTAGTTTTATTTGATGTACTTGGGTTTGACATTACGGTCTGATTATTATTGCGTGTAGTCATCAGAGTAAGTGTTTAAAAGCCTCGTGAATCATGGCAGAAAACTAACTTCTTAGCATAACCTTAAAACATATGCAAAAGTTGAACAATCAAATAGAAGCTAAAACCTGACTGCACTTTATTGAGGTGTGCGTTTTCCAAAGCTGCTGTCGTATTTCATCGGGTTCTGCACTTTACCAGTATGTCATACAGAAGTTAAAATAGGACACACTGTTTTCTGTCTAGTAAATAACATAAGAACCTGTTGTGTGCTATGATTAAAGGCTATGGATCATATTGCTAACTATTGCTTATTGTCACTGAGAAATTACATACATGGTCGTAATGATATCACATCATGTTTGCATTTGCAATTTGTAAGTATATACTACCATTATACAGTTAATACAACTTAATGGTGGTCACATATTTAATGTCCCTAAATTTCTGATTTTGCACTTCACAAAATTACCACAGTAGACATTATGGTCAGCTTGCAGCAAGAAGCATTGGAGAAGAAGGAAGAAGTAGCAGCAAAACAGTCAACACAGTCAACCTTCCCAAGAAAGAAGACCTCAGTAACTGCCAAAACTGGAAAGGAATCCTGTCTCCATCCCTCCCAAGCAAGGTTTTCAAAAGGGTGATGTTGGAGACGAGTAGGACAGCTGTAGACACCCAACTGAGAAAGGAGCAGCAGATTCTAAGCCAGGAGGTCATGCTCACATTAGACAGTGACCCTACGCATCACCACTGAGCAGACCTTACTGTACATATGTGTCATGGCAGGTAGGGCTACGATCTGGGGAATCCTGAGACACTGTGGAAAAAGTAATGACATCATCCAAAAGCTCTATATACTGACACCTGCAGAATTATCCACAGCGCTGACCGATCTGCAGAAAATACAGGAGCAAGAGGAGGATGTCTCCTGCTGCCAATACTGTTTTCACTTGTGACTATCCAGGTGATGAAGACAACCACAGACTACACAAGGGGAATACAGTGGACCATTATCCAGGAGCTGGAAGACTATGCAGATGATGTTAGCCTACTGTGTCACTCCCACAAACGCATCCAGGTGAAAACACCAAGATCCCAAGATGTTGCCAAGGCCACAGGACTCGAGATCAGGGCTGTAAAGAAGAGTTTACAAGTCAATACCATTCAGGACACTCCCATCATCATAAGTAGCCAAGCAAATGAGGAAGTGAACCAGTACACCTTCCTGGGCAGCACTGTCAGTAAGACAAGAGGGATAAATGAAAAGATGATGTCCTCAATCGGTAAAGACCACCACACCTTCAGTATCCTGAAACCTGTGTGGACGAACAACAACGTTAGCCATCACACCAAGTTTCAATGTCAATTTCAACTTCAATTTATTTTGATATAGCACTTTTCACAACAAGTTGACTCAAAGTACTTGAGAGAGACTGTTTAACACAAATGTGAAGTTGGTACTGCTGTATGGAGCAGAAACCTGGAGACACACCAAAAGGCTAGACCATAAGTTGCAAGGCTTCGTTAACACCTGCCTATGGCAAATTTGATGCATTAGTCAGAGCATATTTGAAATCAAGAATTCTGGCAATGAACTAACCAGGTGCTTATAATGAACACCATTCAGAAGAAGTGGAAGTGGACTGGACATACTATATAAGAGAGCAGACCAGCAGTGCTCACCATGCCTCGGAATGGAACTCCCAAGGAAAGAGGAAAAGAGGAAGACCAGCTCTTACCTGGAAAAGAGTTATCCATAAATACTGAGATATAGTTATATTTGTGAATACACAACATTTGATCAAGGAAAATAAAATCAATGTAATTAAACCAGTTTCCCAAAATGCATTATAATCACTGTTAATTTGATATTATCCACAGCTTTTGCAAACAAATATGGATGTTAAATGTTTTGGTTACATTGCTTTGCTTGATCAGAGGGTGCCATGTATTCCCGCTGTCTTCCATACACATGGATCACAGGTGTTGTAAATATACGCCAATTCTCACATCAGGTTTTCTTTAATAAACCCCAAGTTGCATATGTGCATTGTGGCCTCGTTTTGTGCTTATGCAGTTTTATAAACGAAGCCAATGTTGTTCTTAAATTATTTGCTCAAGACAGGTAACTTAGCTAAGGAGGGTAAAGTGGCATTGGTTTGGGCCATTGTAGTCTCCTCCCACTAAGCACTTGCATCTGCCCACTGTCATACTGAACATATTTTACATAAGTTATCATAACATAAAATATATGATAGTAATTGTGTTTTTTTGAAAGTAATCTAGAATAGAACTGTACCACATCTTTAGTTTTTTTTTGTGGGTGTACTCAGCTGAACTATATAGCAATAAAATTAATCATTAAAAGTTAGCAAATAATTATATTGCTTTGCAGCTTAATTTTAATCCAGCTATGTAGAAATCAGTGCAACATTGCATTAAAAGACGCATTATTTCTACTTTCTTTTAAAGTGTTAAAAAGTCTTTGCTGACATTCATAAGAAAATCTATAGTTGTCCTAGAAGGAAAGAAAAGAAGATAAAATCACTATTGATAACCAAACGACATTGTGTGTCCCTTGATGGGAGATTGCATCTTGCAAGATCTGTTTTGTGATTGTTAATGTTTGGTAAATGGGGCAAAAATGTCATAGCCCAACAGGACCCTGTTACATTCACTTTAAGGGCTCTGAAGAGATGCATACATATTTTAGCAAAAATGTGTAGCCAAGAAAATTTGTGCAGAACATTTTTGATTTTTTTGCACTAAAATTAAAAAAAACATATTTTTGTAAACAAATATTGGAACTGGCAAAATTACATTTACATACTTATGAATCTAAAAGGAACTTTGGTTTTGATAATTAAAACAGCTTTAGAAAGATGATTCACTCTACCTACAGCATGTGATGGAAACAATTTTCAGGAAATGAAGCACTCATTGAGCGTGGTTAGATTTCTAGGATTTCTAATAAAGATCTTTGTGACTGTATAAGACACTGAAGTAGACAAAACGATTCCAAGATGATATTCATTGACTAATTGAAATACAAAGTGCTGCATAATGGAAAAGTTCTATTTGAGTTTGCATCTGTGCCAGCGTTCATGACAACACATCACTAAAATAACATAAACCTTTATCTCCACATAAAGCACTGGTCTCATTTCCATTTAAAACATGGGACTGTTATTACATTAATTCCTCATCTGTATAGATTTGATTGAAAAGAATTACTAGGATCCTATTTATAGGACTGTACTCGTATCTGATTAACAGTCAAATAAATTTCAAGTAGTTTTAATGTTGTGTTTTATGTCGTGCAATTATGCCTCTCTGGATATGATGGTAGTTTATTATTTAAAGAAATCATTGCTGTGCATCTTAGAGAAAAGTTGCAATTAACAGTTTAACGTTCTTGTTAACTGAATATGTTTAGTATTATGTAACACCGTAACTGTGTTACATAATTACTTTCAGTAATTTACTTTCAGTTTATTCATTTTTGGATTTTCTTTAATTGAAGATATTTGTCCCCTCCTCAAGCTGCCACCTTAAAGTGGTGGAGGGGTTTGAGTGCCCGAAAGACCCTAGGAGCTATGTTGTCTGGGGCTAAATGCCCCTGGTAGGGTCACCCAAGGCAAACAGGTCCTAGGTGACGGGCCAGACCAAGAGCAGTTCATAAACCTCTTTATGAATCATAAAACGTCAAGGACCATTATGTCGCCCGGAATGGCGTTATTGGGGCCCCACCCTGGAGCCAGGCCCAGGGATGTGCCCACGCTCACGGGACCCTGCCGGGCTCAGCCCGAAATAGTGACACCATAACCCAGGCTGAAGTCACGGAGGTACAGTAGTCAGCAAGCTCCTCAGTGGCAGGGCACAGGGGGTGGAGGAAATCCACCCTGAGTACCTTAAGTCTCTGGATGTTGTTGGGCTGTGTTGGCTGACACGCCTCTGCAACATAGCATGGCAGTTAGGTGCAGTACCTCTGGACTGGCAGACTGGGGTGGTGGTACCTCTTTTTAAGAAGGGGGACCGGAGGGTGTGTTCCAACTACAGGGGGATCACACTCCTCGCCCTCCCCGGGAAAGTTTATGCCAGAGTGCTGGAGAGGAGAACCAGGCCAATAGTCAAATCTCGGATTCAGGAGGAGCAGTGCGGTTTTCGTCCTGGTCGTGGAACACTGGACCAGCTCTATACCTTTACTAGGGTGCTCAAGGGTTCATGGGAGTTCGCCCTACCAGTCCACATGTGCTTTGTGGACTTGGAGAAGGTATTCGACCATGTCCCCCATGGCATTCTAGTGGGGGGTGCTCTGGTAATATGGGGTCAGGGGCTCTCTGCTAAGGGCTGTCCGATCTCTGTATGACTGGAGTAGGAGTTTGGTTCGCATTGCCGGTAGTATGTCAGACCTGTTCCCGGTGCATGTTGGACTCCGGCAGGGCTGCCCTTTGTCACCGGTTCTGTTCATCATCTTCATGGACAGAATTTCTAGGTGCAGCCAAGGGCCAGAGGGAGTCTGGTTTGGGGACCAAAGGATTTTATCTCTACTTTTTGTGGATGATGTTGTCCTGTTGATTTCATCAGGCCAAGACCTTCAGCAAGCACTGGAATGGTTTGCAGTGGAGTGTGAAGCAGCTGGGATGAGAATCAGCACCTCCAAGTCTGAGGCCATGGTTCTTGACCGGAAAAAGGCGGTTTGCCATCTGCAGGTTGGAGGAGAGATACTGCCTCAAGTGGAGGAATTTAAGTATCTTGTAGCCTTGTACATAAGTGAGGGAAGGATGGAGTGTGAGATTGACAGGTGGATCGGTGCAGCGGCAGCAGTAATGCGGTCGATGTACAGGCCTGTTGTGGTGAACAAGGAGCTGAGCGTAAAGGCAAAGGCCATTTACCAGTCAATCTATTTTCCTACTCTCACCTATAGTCATGAGCTTTGGGTCATGACCAAAAGAATGAGGTATCAGATACAAGCAGCTGAAATGAGTTTCCTTCACAGGGTGGCGTGGCGCACCCTTAGAGATAGGGCGAGGAGCTTGGTCACCAGGGAAGAGCTCGGAGTAGAGCCGCGAGGAACCAGTTGAGGTGGCTTGGGCATCTGTTTAGGATACCTCTGGGATGCCTTCCTGGGAAGGTGTTCAGGACATGTCCCACCAGGAGGAGTGGGACTACACATAATTAGCATAAAGGCAGTTTTGTAGCTAAACATTTTTTAACCTTTGAAATGCTGTAACTCAGTGGTGTGGTGGTTAGCACCGCTGCCTCATGCCTCCGGGCCAAGGGCTTGATTCCTGCCTTGGGTCTGTGTGTGTGGAGTTTGCATGTTCTCCTTGTCCTTGGTGGGTTTTTTCTGGGTTCTCCAGTTTTTCCCACAATCCAAAGACATGCAGGCTAGGTTGATTGGTGTTTGCAAATTGCCTGTAGAGTGTGTTTGTGTGTGTGTGCGCGTGTGTATGTGGTGGGTAGGTGTCCCCTGCCCTGTGCTTCCTGGGATGGGCTCCAGGCTTCCTGTGACCCTGAAGTGGATAAGTGGTATAGAGGATGGATGGAATACTGTAACTACAATACTGACACACTTGTGCAGCTGGTAAGACACTGTGCTATGGATATAAATCTTATCTAGGGAATTTCCTGCTTGACCTTCAAAAGGAAAGAGGATTTTAGTGACTGGGATTTTGAAACCTGACTGCTGAATCAGTTAAAACAATATAACAGTATTATATTATTTTTACTTCATTTTGATATTGTCATTTGGCTTTGTGCCATCATCAATCACACGCAAGAAATTTAATGTCTAGGGAGCTGACAGGAGGCTCTGTAGGGAATGAGCAGCAACTGTAGCCACAGTTGGAATACGTTTCACAGTTGTTATTAATGTGGATGTGGACAAATATATAAATATGCACATCTGGGTTTCCCTGGATGTATGTACACATACAGCTGTGCACATCTGGGTTTCCCTGGATGTATGTACACAT
>JABJVR010000021.1:3810578-3831839 GCA_025773905.1 Chitala chitala | reverse complement strand
GCACATCTGGGTTTCCCTGGATGTATGTACACATACAGCTGTGCACATCTGGGTTTCCCTGGATGTATGTACACATATAGATGTGCACATCTGGGTTTCCCTGGATGTATGTACACATATAGATGTGCACATCTGGGTTTCCCTGGCTGTATGTACACATATAGATGTGCACATCTGGGTTTCCCTGGATGTATGTACACATACAGCTGTGCACCTCTGGGTTTTCTTGGATGTATGTACACATATAGATGTGCACATCTGGGTTTCCCTGGATGTATGTACACATACAGCTGTGCACATCTGGGTTTCCCTGGATGTATGTACACATATAGATGTGCACATCTGGGTTTCCTTGGGCATCAGCTGCTGATCCCTTTATGCTCAGCTTCATCACAACAGATTAAAGTGGTTAAAAACGCAGGAGCAGAGAAAGTCGTAGCTCTAAACGTGATTACTTTGTTAACGGGCTCCATCATTTCCGATGAACTGGCTTCTTTCCATTATGTCATTATCATGGCAGAAACGTGTTGCACAAAACACAGAGGAGTGAACCTGGAATGACAATCTGTGTTAAAGTAAATAATTGAATAAACTCAATTTGGTAAGTTGGCAAACTCTCCCTCTATTATGTTTTCACCTCGGTGCTGAAATAGTTTGAGACTGCATCCCACAACATTGGGCTCATCTTGTCGCGCTGAAGAGCTCTTGAGAACGTTATTAGCTGGGTGTTCGCCTTGCCATTTTCCACCGGAGGCAGATGGGTAATTACCGAACTAATAGTCTGATTGAGAGAAATCAGATGCAGTGGCTTGGCCAATTAGATGATACATTAGCTTTCTTTCTTTGTAAGCAACTAATGTGTGAAGCAAAGTGGCATTTCTGAGGGTCAGAATCCTCAAACCGTCGCCGAGCTGCGGATTATTGTGCTTTTTTTCTAATGGGTGAACAGTGCAAAGTCTTCATTACTGAAAGCACACAAAATGCAAATCATGCCCTCCCAAACAAAAGAGTAGAGGAGACTGACTGGGATATTCATGTCTGATGTGTCAACCTACAACATCAATTACGTGAAAATTCATGAGAGCTAATGAAGGACAGTATAATTGTAATAATTGTGTTCGTCTTTTGTTGGGAGAGCACTGTTGTTGTTGTTCCTGACAGTCATTTGTTTTTTCTCCATCAGAGATATAAGGAGGGAAGGAGTACTGCAAACGAGGCACTGGCAAGATAACAACTTTTGTCATTTTTCTCCCCCTCTTTGTTTTGAATGTGTGCCTGCAACACACACTTAGAAATACACATAGAAATGTTCTACAAAGTCAGTAAACTTACAGTATGTCCCTACAAGAAGCTAAGTATACTTTACTTTAATATTTTAAAAATGTGCATCCTCGAGCCTTGTTAGTACAAAGCCTGACACTTCAGGATATCAGTCACATTTGAAAGATATTTCAAACATTCACACGCAAACATTTAAAAATTTTGGACAGTGTAACGTGCTGCGATAATCAAAGCTGTGGGCTTAACATTTCAGTTTTATATTGCATTTAAGTACACCAGGATAGCAATTATGTGGCCAGAAAATGAAATGGCATATTATGGTGTTTGTATTTAGCAAGAAAGAAGGTCCCTTTCTTCATATTACATAACATGTCCTGACTTAAATGTTATTATTTTAGGGGTAATATTTTAAATGTAAATATCTGTATTCATTAATTTATTAATCCCAGAGGAAAATTGCTTCACTGCTTTTAAGCCATTCCCCTGAGGGGAGCAGTGGGCACATGCAGCACCTGGGAAGCTGTCACTGAGTGTCTGGCTTGAGGACACACCTGGCTGGGCTGGGATTTAAACTGGGAGACTTCCACATGCCAGCCTGATGTTATACCCATTGAGCCACTAGGTGGCTGTTTTTTGTTCTTAGTTTTTTTTAATTTAGCAATAAATGTGTTGGTATGAAGTCCAACAACAACACTGTGTGTGTGTGTGTGTGTGTGTGTGTGTGTGTGTGTTATATACCCCACACATATGTCCATAAAACATTCTCATCATTAACCAATCAAAGAAGTACTACATACTACAGCGTGAGGTTGCTGCCTTAGTGAGGTGGATGAAGTACATCACCATGGTCATTTATGATGCACACCTAACAGCTTCAAGCAATACACTGCTTCAGCTTCATTACTAGCACTGAAAAATTGAAATTTAAGTCCCAAGAAATGTTTCTAAGATAGCCATAGTTCATAGTACAGGAACCTGACTTGTGAGCCTTTGAGGATGTAAGGGTCAAACAGCTTCGCTCAGATACATCCTACAACCACAAAACTGACACTCATCGTCAACATATTTCATGTGTAGCAAACTGACAAGCTTGTAGAATATTGTATTACTATTATCATTATTTTTATATAAAATTTTTATTGCTATTTTTAAAATGTTATTGGCTAGAAAAAGTCACTAAATTATAATTGTATATATTAGCCCTCTGAAAGTTATGGAAACACTTTAACAAGAAATGCATTTTAATGGGATTAAGACTGTTCCAAGTATCTGGTGGGTTTGCTGTACCTCAGTATAAACCATACTAGTCACTAAATCAATGAAATAGTTGATATTACAGTGTAAACCTGACACGCATTCTCACTGGTATTTTACAATTTATGTACAATAAAATATATTATAAATGAGAAAATCATGACGAGCACTGTAATATCCTGAGAGCAGCAGGGTGCGTACACCAAGGGCTGCTACTCATCTGTGTTTCTGTCTGCTTATGAATCTCGCTGTTATATTTCATGTTTCTGTGATGTTTCTGCTCAATAAAGGAAAATTGAGAGGCTTGTTTAGATAATTGATTGCATATGAAACTTGCGCACATGCAAACATGTACATTATATTTTAAATACATGGGGGTGTAACCAAATTAGCACATCAATTTAAACACATAAATCCCTTAAATATTATTCATGGCTTGTTAAAAGGGGTGGGGGGGAGAGACAACTGTGAAACAAAATTAATTAAACCTACATTTACCTTTATCTTAAATGAGTTTGCCCACGGTAAAATAAATAAATAAATAATAATAATAATAATAATAATACTAAAAAACAGACTTCAAACGTATTTAAAAAAAAGTTGTTAGAGAGAAAGTGAGTAAAGGGGATCATTATGAACCCAAATGGCCTTCGTATGAACGGTTTGGCACAAAAGAGAAACACCCTTGGGTCTCACTTGAATACGGCACTCCTGAATACCTCCCTCACCATCAAAATGTCAACATTCACACTTGGAAAACATATGTGTGTTTCAGGCCGACGTCGAGTGTTACATAAAGAACAATTATTCTCACAAGCTTCCCAGATGAGATGTATTCTTCCACGCCTGATAAAGGAGCCCTCATTATCAAGCACAAAGGCTCTGTTACAGATATAATGGCAGCTTATCAAAGGAAGAACCTGGTTTCTGTTATGCGACTGTGTTTTACACCTTCATTAATATCAGAGCTTTTTACTGTAGCTCACCTTCAATATTTACCGTAATGAGAATGAGAGGGGTAAAAAGAACACGGATGAGACAGATTCTGTTCTCACACAAAGCAATACTTACAAAAGATGAAATGTAGTCATATTACCTCACATTGTTGTCTTATATAATACATTATTATTGATCCTCATACGTTTTTTGTACATCATAACTGCTTTTATGGCAGGCATTGTTTGAGTAGGATGCAAACGTAAAATTTTTGGTTATGCAAAATAATTCCTACTTAAATTTTAAAGGTAACTGGAATTTAATTTGAGACGGTACACACTTAGCTGGTGATAGCGTGAGTGCCTTTCTCTTTCCTGTGTTAAATGAGTATACATTTAGGAAAAAAACACAATTTCACACCAAGAATGTCACCACTACTCTAAATATAGAAGAATGGGGGTTTTTTCAGGATGAAAAGTAAGCATTTTTATTTTTGTTTTTGAACATCTAAATTTACATAATTACTCTTGGTGAATACCATTAAAACATTTATTGATAAAAATATATAGCTTCTTTGTATGAGTTAAAGGGCAGCTTATTAGGTTTCATTGACACAAATTATTATACATTTTTTTACCATTCCAGTCTTCTAAGATACTAGAAAATAGTATAAAGGTATAAAAACAAAAGAAAATGAATAATTATTACATGCAACTGGAAGTATAGCATCTATTTAGTGTGGAATAGTCATTTTGTAAGGTCACTGACATTAACAACTGGCTGTTACTCACATTGCCTCATTACTACAACAGCCATAGAGGGTCAATCTTCTCATGTTATGGCCTGGCTTCAACAAAAAGAAAATCAATAAAC
The DNA here is from genome assembly GCA_025773905.1 of Chitala chitala. NCBI lineage: Eukaryota > Metazoa > Chordata > Actinopteri > Osteoglossiformes > Notopteridae > Chitala > Chitala chitala. The sequence continues at coordinate 3,827,495 of JABJVR010000021.1, read as the reverse complement.
ACTTTCCTCCCTTTGGCATTGATGGGAAAATCAGTGCATGAACTAGGCAACAAAAGGGCTTTTTGTGCCTGGCATTGATTTAGTTTTACTCATATTTGTGTTACTTTTACTCGCCATGGTGAAATTGTCATGTCATCTCTTTTACAAATCTGCATGCAGAGAGAGTTAATCATACGGTTACATCACATGATCAGGAGAAATTATATTGACATCTTCAGTGAAAGAGAGGCTGACTTGTGCCTGGAGGTTTGCTATGCACATTTCTGTGTCTGAAAGCATGCTGTTAAAAAGAAAGAAAACACTGTTGAAATCATTGGCAATGAAAAGAAGTGTTAAAACAGTGCTCAACCACAACCTGCACACATATTCATTTCAAAATTGAGAGACTGTAAAGTTTGGTATGAGGAAAGGGAAAGATGCTGGTAATTATGATACTGCTGCAGAGATGTCAGTGTACAGTTTGTGTCAGTGTATGTTCTCATTCTCACACACAACGAGCATCTGCCTTTCTAACATAAAGCTTTTACTACATCACTCTATATTTATTCATACAAAGCACATATGAAACAACTAGAGATGTTATTCTACTCTCAGTGAATGAGCGCCTCTAAAACTAATTAGACCTTTCCATCTTGGAAAATAACTTTTATTTTACGTTATGTAGAGAGGAAAAAAGTCTTTCAGAAGCACCTAAGACATAAAACAAACTCACGTTTTGTCTGTAGTTGTACTGAGAACACATGAGCTTTCCCACAATACTAATGAAAAGGGCTGAGAGGGTGCTCCACAGCCGTGAGCGTGCTTTGGCCGTCAGCTGGAAATGCAACTGATCGATTGCACCTGGCCACCCAGACGAGGTCATTGATCCCCTCCCTGTTAAAGTGAGCAGCTGCCTTCTCAGGGTAAGGGCTTTTCTGCGGCCATGTTTACTGGTGCCTGATCAAGACGCAGTGCTTGAAATGTCTTTAATTGTAATATTCAGAACTGCATCCTTTGCAACAGGCAGAAATTGTGGCTTAAGTATTTCATAACTGCCTGCTATGTCATGTTTTCTCAGTACAGCTTTGTAATAAAACCTACAAAACGTTATGTCTCAGGCACAGTGAGGCCCCGACTGTTTCATTCCTTCATCCATTCATTCACTCACTCATTCACTCACTCATTCATTCTACAACTGGTATTATTGAGCATGGCTGCAGGTGGCACCTTTATACGGTTTAGTGAATTACAAATAAGAAGCAGAAAAAACAAAAGAGCCACTGTTGGAAATTCATGCCATTTAAAAAAAGCCATGTCACTACAGGTGAGTGTAAGTGTGTAGAATGTGTCTCTGGTGTCTGAGGTGCTGCTGGACCTCACAGCAGCTGTTTATTCAGAACAATATGCCTGTGCGAGACAGGGTGCCTGGAGATCAATGGAGGAGGACCGCGGCCTTTTACAGGACAGAAAGAACCGCAAACTCAAACATGGCTGCCCTCCCCATACAACAATTGCCCCTTTGTGAATGACACTGGCTGTGGGGGGGCTCCGAGCCTCCCTCCTCTCTGTCTTACCTTGCGGGGTTTGCTGTAGGCGATGTTAGCTCTGACTGCTAATGAAGGTGGAGTGATGGAGTGTAGTCTGCGGCATGTCGAGAGCCATCGTGTTAGCAGGAGGATAACCAGTGTGGTCTGACTTTCATCCTTAGAGTTCAGCCTCTCTCAGCAACTCACCACTTCCTGCCTGAAGGGGAAACAAGCAAGTGTCTAGGACACCTCTGGAGAGGATGCTCTCGCTGGCTAGGAGAAGGCTTTGTCTTTGTGACTCAAATCTGAAACAGGTGAAAACCTTTGTGTCCTTTGCCAAGCTGATGTACCAAGTGAAGTTATAGTTTAAATTTTCGTATCTAAATTTTTCATTAAGAAATAAGGACTAGTCAAGTTAACTGTACAGAAAAATATACCATACAGTGTATTGTTCCTTTTTAGCAGATTAAGGGGAGCGTTTCAATATTGTGTGGTAGTTATTATAACCACAGGTTAAACAAAACAACGTCACCTTGGTCAGTGTTGTCTTCATGCAGTCATTTGCATCTTTTCTTTTGTGAATCTCTTATATTCTACAACTCTGGATTTTTTTGTCACAAGCTTTGAAAACTCATAAAGCAAGGAAGAAAAGAAGCTTCAAGGTTTCTGTCTACGGACTCCAAAGAACCGTGCAATAATAATAATAGTAATAGAAATAATTAGAAATCGGGATCCAGCATATTCAGCCGGGGCAAATGCAAACAGACGACACATTTTCCATTTACATAGTCAAGATAAACATGGATAGAAGCTGTCAGTAATAGAAGACAGAAATATTCTTTTATTTGTGTAATTTGTTATTGGTTTCATTATGGTGGTCTTCATAGATTTTTATATTGGTTTTCATTATGTGGTCTTAATGGGTATAGTATGTATGTGTAATTACATTTATATTCACAGATATCTGCAAGTAGCATGATAATTAAGTGCCTCAAATATATAATTACATTGCATATTTACAGAAGACTTGCCTAATTAATGTAGTTACACCACTTCTTTGTGCAAATGCATTATGAAATCCACACATTTCCATTTCTTTTAGCTTCTTATAATTTTCACATTAAATGTGGGGCCTTGAATTATTTAATGACCTTATCCACAAATTCAGATAATGGTTATTAAAAAAATACTTGTGCAAAAGATTGAAAGGCTGAACTTTTTTCCCCATTTTACTACCACACATTTTTAAACATTAATCAAATATTGAAAAATTTTGAGCAAGATAAATATTAACAGAAAAAGGTACATACTGTATGAATCTGAATCATATGTGTTTATTTATTGTCAAATTCTGGTCACTTTCTCAAACATTGCAGAGGAAGGGGGGGGGATCAAACATTTGATTTAAACAAAGTATTCAAAAAACTCATAGACAACCATCAGCATGAAAACAGCATGAAAAATTACACTTTTGTGTTTCAAAAACAAATACCATAAAAGACCTTATTGTGAATGATAAGGTCCTTTGCAAAAAAAAAAAAAACTGGACCTTTTTTCACATGTATGGTATGTGCTACTTAAACAAAACACAAATCCTGCACATTACCAGATTATGTCAGTCAAGGTTTTCACCCTCTCTTAACCTTTGTAAAGTAGGAATGCTGGCTAGAACACACACAGAGATATGTAATACATAAAAACAAGCTAAATATATTGGCACTAAACATAAATTATTGTTGTAACTGTATGTTGCAATTGATGTTTTTAACAAAATGGACACTTAGTTATTTCCATCTTACTGCCCTTATCATGACTGCAGATATTTAGTATTTTAAATTACAACTTTTGTTTTTCACTTTTAAACCTCATTATTAAAATTTCATGCTACAAAAATGTAACTCCAGCAGAGAAGCATGATGAAAGTTGTAGATATGGGACTGCTTTTTTGCATCCATTACAGTTGCTGCTGTGGGAGCTACATGTATATCAATATCTCAGCAAAATGTATCATAATGCTCCAGTTTCTTCTTATACGTCCCTTAGTGTTTTGCATTTCAATCTTTAATCTTTGCCAGTTTTATTTCTGCAGGTGTGACTGCTCCTGAAAAATCAAATTTTTGACAAGTATTCCTGTGGTCTCATTTATTTCTGAAAGGTGTTCCTCATGGCTCCTATTAAAGTCCACAAAAAATTCCTGAGCTAGAACTGAATTTTTTTATAAATTTAAAACTTAAATGTAATAATAACCAATCTACCAACTCTCTATTAATAAAAAAGTAATAAAAAAGAAAAACATATTATACATTTTTCGTTTCATATGCCCTCTTTGCTGAAATGTTCTGTCTAAGCACTGAGAGTGATATATGGCTTAGTGGGTTAGGCATCAAGCAAGGGTGCAGAAGCCTCCTGGTTTGAATCCCAGCCACCAGATGACTAACGCCGTGCTAGTTCCCTGGGCACTGCTCCCTCCACAGGGATGGGCTAATGCAAAAAAAACATCTCTTGTATGTGTCCTGCATGCTTGGCAATCGAACTTGTTCCTCATCCCTTGTCAAACAAATTTCAACCTAACCCTTAGTAGAAGTCTTTTGCTAGTACTGTAAGCACCTTTCACAACACACAATTACTGATTGGCTATGCATGTAATTGGAATATGCATGACTGAAAAAGACTCAGAAACGTTCAATGCACCATTTAAATAGGCTACAAATGAGCTTCTTGTCTATTTGTGGAGGACACCAAGGATGCTTGCAGAAACATTTTAACACGCAGTCAGTTTTGTCCATTTAGGATTTAGGGTGAAATGCTACTGTAATACATACCAGCTGTTCTATAAACATTTGGCATGAAAATCCAAGAATGTTTAATGATTGTTGAATGTACGTTTCTTTTATTTTTTTTGTATAACATAAGAGTTAGGAGAACTGTCTTTTATCTTCTAAACATATTTTGGTTATTAAAACTAAAAACTAAAACTAAATCAAAACCTGTGTTTTGGAAATGCTGACGATTTAGTTTGTTAAACCATACTGAAGTGTTAACATACTATACAAACGTAACTGTTTTACAAACAATTTTACGACCAATGCATCGAATACACATGCAAAGTATTAATGGAATGTTATGATTTTTACTTCAGATGACAACACAGATTTTGAGAACATACCTGGAGTCCCAGCATGGCAGCGCCCTGGCACTCTGTGCAGGGTGTACCCTGCCCTACACCCAGCATGGCCTGGGATAGTCTCCCCACCTCCCACACTTCTGAACTGGATAAACATTTGGATGATTGATGAATTGGTTAATCGATTAATAGACTCACTGTGCACCCAGCTGCAATTTTTTTCCTTAGAAAGATAAACAGAATTTTGTAATTGGTCATGGTGAAATATCAATATATTATCAATTGAACACTCAGTGTTCAAGCTGATAACCTGTGTTCTGTATTGTTTTTGTAACTTGTATGTTTCTCTATTATTTGTAAATTATTGAGACATATTTTTGAAAAGGAGGAGCGTGATTTTTGGTGACACATTTAAGCTATTAAAACAATGTTAGGAGGCCAACGCTTATGACAGCAGCTACCAAACTTTTTGATCAGTATCATATTTGCTTTACATGAACCAGACATTCCTTCACACTGTTTTCTGACATTAACAAGGCCACCCAAAGGCATTTATTACAGTACTCAGTGTATAGTGAGCACAAGTGTGCTTCTACAGAATGCATAATTTCTACCTTACAGCGTTAGCTTCAGCATTTTATCAAGACGAGGCTAAGGAGTGCAGAATGGTACAAATGTAAGCACTGAATGCAGAGATGAACTCACAGCGTCACCTCCATGAGCAGAGCAGCCTTGTATAAACTGTTTTCAAACAAGTGGAATATTAACCATCTCACTTGGGGTTTTTTTCTTTACCCCACAACATCCTCTTTACCGACATAAAGGCTTGTTATGTTCAAGATTTGCAATTACTGCCACTTCACATCCTCAACGCCTTCGAGCACTGTTGATCAATTTGCCTCCGCTGCCGCCGTGGGTGTAAAGCATGTCCCAGAGGCTAGCCAAGGCAGTGTTCTGGGGGTCACATGCACAGCAGAGACGGCCACACAAAGGCAGGCAGCCGCGAACGCTTGGCAGAGCGTATGTAAATAAGCCGATGGACCTGTGGACAACATGTTATGAGAAACACAAGCCCCTGAGGACATCTTTCTGAGCTTGCCCTTCACTCCCCCCTCACAGAACACTACTATTCAAGCTTGCCTTGTGTCTTCTCGCCCCGTCTGGCCCCGTCCTCACCTATTGAGTCAGCAGGCCCCTCAGCCAGCAAACAGACCCCTTTCTTGTCCACTGCTCTGTGGAAAGCTTTCTGTCAGCCCAGGCCATTCTCCATCTTCTGTTGATTTGCGTATCTGAGTACCCTCCAATGTTTACCAGGAGTGGTGGATAAGTGGCTCAGGGAAGGGAAATGAATTGGATAAGGGACAGTTCACAATGAACTCACAATGGAGTATGGATGTGCCCATGCAGTACAATATCAGGTACTGTATGCACCAAGGCCTCTGCTCTTAACCTATATGCTATAGATTGTATTATACCCCCTCTTCTCATACGTCTTGCTGAAGACTCTGCTTTTGTATCCATTATCTCCTTTTCCTGAGTTTTCTCACAGCCTCCCCATCAGCCGCAGTGCTGCTGAAGCTCACATCACGTGAACACTGAGATGCTTTGAGATGTCGGAGTGCGAATCCATGTTTCATCACATGAGCCTAATGCTATTCTGAAGCACATGAGCAAATGGGCTTGGCGACAGGGCACGTCGGAGAAAGCTTTAATTATGTTTAGGCATAATGGGGAATAAGGAAGATATAAGAGTGTGCTGGCAAGGAGATACAGCTCATTTGTCTTTTGTGCATGTTGCTGGTGTTTTCTAAAGCAGTCTCAAAAAAATGCATGTTTTTGATGTGTATGGTAACCTGCCAACTTTTCTTTGCATGTTTAAACAGAAAAGGAGTTCTGATTTCAACCAGAAAAAAATCGCCACGAGATCATGATCATCATAATTTCTCATACCTTGGAAAGTCTTGAATTTATGTACCATACAAACCGGTGCTGGTATTAAAGCAAATGCTAGCGATTTTAATCTAATAATATATATATAATAGAAATATATATATATATTTATAACTATTAATTATATACTTTATTTGTATGTTATTGAAAAATGTTTTTATGACGAGGACATGCAATGTTTATTAAGTGTTCTAATGTGATTAAAATTATCATAAAATGTTCATAAATATAATTATTACATTAATTCAGCTTCTGTCTTGAAAAGCTGCATTCAGAAATGAATACTGTTTCTAGGAGAAGCGTGGAGCGTCTTTGCAAGTGTTGGGCCTCACCCTGATTTGGAGACGGTTGCACTATGGACGCACTTGGAGAACGCTTCTCGCTTATGGCTGCAGGCCGCCCAATTAAGGGATAATTAAAACAAACACTCAGAGCGTTGCTGCCGCTCTGTCCCTCGTTGTGCAGAGTAAAGCCATTAACGACGCCTCCTCCATAAACGCCCAGCCGATATGTATATCCCGTAGGGAAGAACTGAGGAGCGCTTGGACAGGGACCTGGACACACCGAGCAAAATCTCTTCTGGGTTCCTCGTGTCTCCTTTGTAAACTTTTGATCAAAGCAGAGGAGAACAAAAGCCGAGGGGCCAGCTGACAAAGACAAGTATGGAAGGTATGTGAAGCCATCTGTTTTGGAGGACACCCAAGTGTTGTGTACGGCCATACTTTAGCTATCCCACAATGCTCCATTCCAAGAGTGCACCAGCTCCCCATTCACACTGTGGGCCATATACTGCCCATCTCTTGGCTGGCATTTTTTTTGTGCAATTAAGTAATTTATTCCTTTCTTCGGCCTCCTTTCTAATGAATCCAAGTCACAAACAAGCCCCAGTTGCTCCTATTCAAGGCTTCTGATTGCATCTGGCAATAATTGCTTCGAAGGCTGAAGTGGGGAGGGAATGGAAGTGCATTGTTTTGGGGGTAATAGGTGAGGACCTGCCTCTCTTGACCTGTAATACATTAGTGTCAGTGAACATTTGGCAGCCCTCAAATGATTAGCAATGAAGATGAATTGGGGAAAAAAGAGGTAGAAATCTGCTTTATCTGAAACACAGGAGCTGAATAAATTTGCATGCTGATCAGCTGTTCTTTTGTCTGTGTTCCTAATTATTATGACACATTATGTCTTCATCATGCAAGATTCAGATCTGTCTTGTTCGGAATTTATGTAAGGAAAATGCTTATTGATTCTAAATGGGAGGTTTTTGCCTATTTTTTTAAATGTTTGCCTTAATTGAAGACAAATTTGATTGCCTTTAACCATTGTTCTTCGTGCAAGTTTTAAATCATATTTGTTTTGTCGTGTTGACAAACACCCAGGTAACCTTCCCATGTGCCGGTCAACATAACGAGAGCTGTTCCATCTTTGCGCAGCCCCCCTCAGGAGCAAACAAGGCTGTCCGGGGCTCACCGCTGAGGTGAATCTCCAGGAGGTGGAGAGAGACCAACCCCCCCCCCCCAAAAAAAAAAAATCAACTGCCTTGTCTGGGTGATTGTATATTATGTGGCCATCTGCAATTCGGTCTTTCTCAAGCCTTAATGACATATTGCGGCTAAATGTATTCTGAAATACTCACAGATTGGACCATTTGCCGATATGGCGCAATAAATCTGTAGATTACAGATTATCTCCAGTGCCAGCTTTCTGCCGCTCCCTGGTTGGCAGGCTACGGCATCTGCCTTACGCCAACCCTGCAAGTCCACAGCAGAGGTGGAAGACAAAGGTTTGAAAGGTTCGCACTAAATAATTCCGAGGAGGGATTTTTGACCCCTGTCAGTTCTGCAGATGCCAGAGAGCGGCCCGAATTTCCTTTTCCTGCTTCCCAGAAAAAGCCCTTTCTAAAGGGCAGATAAGACCGGTGTTTGGTGAGAGCAACTGTCCTCTGTTGGTCATGCATATTCAAATTTGAATGTTTTTGTGCATGATTGCACTGTTAACACACCACAGCCCCCCCCCCGCGATGACTATCTAAGCAATATGTCAGGACTACATGGTGTTCTCATTAAGAACCTCTTCGACTTTTCTAAAGTAACTGTTCAAGTGCTTGTGCAGACGTTAAAAAAACAAAAGGCATATTAATATTAATGTCACACCTTGTATACATCTGTTTTATCTAGTTGTATTTTAAAATGGTAATGTTTCCTTTTGTGCTGAAATTAAATCAACATTTAGAAAGGTAAGAAAATGCATGCAAGGAAATTAATAAATAAAATTTATAAATAAAAAGAAACACAAGATGACCGATGCTTTTGGAATTTGAGTCATTCTAGATGCGCGACATTGAATGCGTATTCTGGACAGAAGTCGTGGGGTGCAGGTATTATCCGCTCCCACAGCCGCGGCCCACCCTTCTGTGTAGGGATTTGTGCCTGTGACTGGCAGCATAGGGAGGCGCCAAATGATTAGTTTAACGTTAATCAGGTCCATCGGGCGTTCTGTGGTCATGTTTGGTTGACAGGGGCACATTAGAAAAGGCCTTGCCTCACCTACCTCCCAGCTGGGGGTTAATGGGCAGACTCATCAGGAAACACAAGAGGGAGCCTCGAAAACAGCGTATCTTCTCATAACCCCCCCCCGTCCCCCGTCTCCCAGCAGCACACGCAGGAGGCCGGTAGAGCTGCGAAACACGATGCAAACTGTTGCCTCGTCTCCATGCGCCCCGCTAGAAATGTCACGCGGAGCTCGTCGACGGAGAACTTGGAGCCGAGCATCTTGTGTTTACCAGCTGTGTGAGAGCAGCTGCCACCGCTTTGTGGATGAAGATGAATAAATAAAGAGAAAAGGAGGAGAGATAATCAGAAATCACAGCGCTTTCATGCAGTGGCCGGTCGCCTGATCAGGTTGCTATTGAGCGCGCGCTGCTGGCTCTGTTTTACTTAGCAGGCAGAGATCCTGGTCAAATTCAAACGTGAGCATCACAGCCAAATCCCAGCCTGAGACTGAGGGAAAACTGTCGGTTGTAAAATTTTGAAGGAACATTGTTCAGAGCCATGGTTTACTGCCTGTGAGTGAAATTCACGTTTCAGGATTAATGTTTCGATGCACAGAAGGTTTCTTCTAGAGCTGAAAAATGCTAAATTTTTTTGACAATGATTTTGAAAATGCTGTTCCACACATACATATATTATGGAGAGCATGTACTCTGTTAGCTGTTAGATGTGGCCACATTAGATATATAACTGATTTTTAAATAATTGTAAACAGCCGCCTAAAATACAGTAATTCAACAATAAAACCATAGAAATATTATTCATCCATCATACAAGTACAGAAATACAAAACCCTCACACTTCTTTTCTGTCAAAACTAAATTCCAGCAGAAATATTCAAAATTGTTTAGTGTTAGGTTGTGCTTTGATGAAACTATTCTACTGTTGTGTGTTTTTTTCTACAGAAAAAAAACATACAGAATAAGAAAAAAGGTTATATAATAAACTTTAGTACAATGAAAACATGACCACAATATCTGATCCTTCATTAAAGTGAACAAATATGAGTCTTTACAACTTTGAATTATCAGATTTGCATTATAATTTTTCATCTCTGTTGAATACTGAATAAAAAACATTTTAAAACAAATATTTATGCAGCATCTACACACCAAAGTAGCCATTTGGTAGTTCACACCATTAATTGAGTTTTAACGCATCATGTTTTAATAAACTTATTTATTTCCTATTAGACTTCTGTTACATTTAAAAGAGCCAGCACTGACGTTTACATACATATACATGCACTTGCACACAGGTTTTCTGGAGCCGGAGACCCTGTCAGTGTTTATAATGAGCCAATCAGGTCTGAGAGGCTGGGATATGTCATTAACATTGGAATCAAAGTTCAAGAAGCCATAAGTGCCTATTTGTTTTGTAGAACAGTTACTGCACATTCAAAACAGTTTTTTATGTCATAAAATTTTTCCACAAAGCATGTACTGTAATAGGGTAGTGTGTGTGTGTGTGTGTGTGTGTGTATGTGTGCGCGAGTGTGTGTGTGTGTGTGTGTGTGTGTGTGTGTGTGTGTGTGTGTTCGACATGTTCTCAACAAGTATGTAAGTTTCGGTAATTTATTGGCTCAACTTAAAAAGCTAAGGACACAATCTGCATGCATATGAGTCTTTTAAAAGTCACACTAACTTAAGTAGCTAAGTATGTCAAGTCAATTCAATTTCAGTTCAATTTCAATTTAATTTGACATAGCACCTTTTACAACAAGGTGCCTCAAAGCACTTTACAGGAGAAATTTTAGATCTTACAGAATCTAACAGCAAGTGAATGATTGGAGATAAGATACAAATACATATGAATGAAGCCAAACAGCAGAGGACAGGAACCAAAAAACCCCACAGTGTGGAGAAAAAAACCTCTGGGGGCCCAAGGCTGACTGACTCCCCAGCCTGTCCTGGGCATGCTAACATTACAGGATAAACTGGTACTTATTGAGACTATGAATGTAAATGGCACTATATAGTCCAGATGTTGAATTAGCAACAGCAGCGCAGCTTACTCCTGACAGCATGTTCAGGAGCCCTGAATGAGCACAGTAATATGAAAATGAGATGCATGTGGCCATCAAGAACATTTCAAACCCTGTTTCTTTAACAGTAACAGGCCCAATTTAAACCACAGTGGGCATCCACATCAAAATTATTTACTTCATGCTGTTGGCAGCATGCCACAATTAGCTCTGAAAACCTTACTTAAGTGTTTTGTCCCTTTGTAAAGATAAATAAATAAATAATAATCTGTAAACCACATTAACTATTTGTGTTCTTACAATTTTGCTTTTCTGATTTCAGCTGTTAGTCTTTTTAAGTAAGTCTTTGTGAAAGACGCAGGTCTTGTTTAAAGGGCACCGTTAAGATCCTGCCCTGTGTTAAACTGTATGTTTTCCTGAGGGTGGAGGGGCACCTGGGCAGCTGAGGGTGTTTCTGTTGTTCTTTCTCAGCCCTTCTGATGGCACAGGTGGGTCTTGGCTGCTGCCCCTTGGTGCTCAGCACCAAGGAGGTAGGGGTTGGAGGCGGGGGGTGGGGGGCCCAGGGGGTAAAGATCTGGTACCACCTTACATCACAACAGCCTTCAAACCCATTCGCTGCCTGATCTTTGGCAGTCCCATTGGTTCCTGATCATGCGGATTGTGCAGTTCTCCCACAGCAGGGGACAGCCGCCAGGATCCCGCCTGGTCATTGGTTATTACCCGTTCAGTACGTGGTGCTTTTCCAGTGTTCCGTGTGACATGCTTTCTGAAGGACCCACTGAGAGCTTGTCTTGTTCAGGCCCCTGCACCCTGGCTGAAAGCTGGACATGCATGTGCACCCCCGCAATGTGTGTTATTTCATTACCTTTACATCACTATATGCATTTGTTGTGCAGTACGCATTTATAAACATGTTCCAGTCATGTTACAGCCTTTGTGATTTCATAAACATCCAGCATGCAGTTTCTCCTAAAGTGTGTGTGTGTGTGTGTGTGCGTGTGTGTGTTAACATGGTATGGCATTTATGTACTTTATCCTTGGTCTGTAACCATTTTATACCATATATGAATTGCATGAAGTGATGCAAAAAAATACCAACTTGTAAAAAAAAAAAAAACAAAAAAAAGTTTAATTTTATATCTTTAGAAAAAATACTTTTAAAGTAAGATATTACATGAATTCCTTGCTGCATTCGACATATTTACACTCAAAAATTGAAATAACATATTTTAAAAAGATTGTTTTAATTACAGACGGAGTATATTATGTACTGGGTATAATTTACACAATTATGAAAATTACCCTTTAACACAAAAAATGTTTCTGCGATAAAAAAAGGCACTTTAAAAATGACTTACTTGTAGCGTATTTAATTGGGTAATATAATAAGGCATTAATTTAATCTGTGCATAGAAATATTATTTCAATTGAACAGTATATCTGAAGTCTTTAAAATTCATGTTTACAACAGAAAAGGTGGCAAAATTGGAGGCTCGATCCAATTTTTCACAATTGTAATCTTCTCCCATTGTATTAATCATACCTGAGAATCAGCCAAATAAAAAGGTTTTAATTGAAAAGGGATGAACAGAAAGTCTGGGCTCAGGTAAGATCTAAGCAAGAGTCTGCTGCTTCATGCTGTAGGAGAACTAGTGACACTTTCTGCTTTGCCACTTAAACAAGTTCTTCAAAAGTGTAGAGAAAACAGCAAGAAACAAACCTGACAAAATCTGTGTGAAGTAAAATATTGAAAGGTGTAGAACATTCCAAATTTTATATGCTGCAAAGGTGGAAAACCTGGGAACCAGTCTACAATTTAAAATATTTTTAAAATATACATCTGAATTTTTTTTGAGGTTCCTACAGCAAGTGCCTCAGCATCACAGACGAAGATGAAAATCTTAGCAGCACAGTTTATAAAGGCGGTAAACAGACAACGCGTGGTCAATAAAGGCCGATTATGATGACCGCTGTAGGGGCGGTCACTATCAGCCTGGAGCACGGTTTCCTTCATTTTGTAACGGCACTGGGCTGTATGAAATGTGAAGAGACTGTTTAATAACATGCTGAACTGCTTAACAAAAAAAGTGTATTGTGCCCCCTCACACAGCCATGTACTGGGGGCTGAGTCTCCCTGCCATTCAGTCTGGCTTTTAGGAGTTCCCAGAACTACCCTCAGCTCAGAAGACTGACTCAATGGACAGCACTGTGGTACATGTGAGTATCAAGCAGATAATCCCATGCTTGTGTGTGTGTGTGTGTGTGTGTGTGTGTGTGTGTGTGTGTGTGTGTGTGTATGTGTGTGTGTGCATATGCGTGCAATTTACATCCTGATTTGTTTCGGCATGAAAGATGGTCTTCATGGTCTTCATGTTTACTACACAGCAAAATGAAATCTGGACCTCCTACAGTACTAGTCTAACTAAAAATAATAACTAAATAATGAAAACAACTTTGGAGGCCTTGTAAAACTTGAACATGGGTGGAAAAGAGAAGTATGAACTTTCTTCAAAATGTATATTAAGTGTCTGATTATGTGTAGGCTTTCATGTTCCTTAACCTGCAAGGCTGCAGAAGTGCCTGTCAGCTCTGTAGAAGGTTTACATTGATGAGGAATGTGCACAGTTCCCCATAGCTCTGCCTGATTATCTACTTAAAGCAATCAGGCAATTTTCAGAGCCTCTGAATTTCAAATGAAGGAGAGTGTGTAACTTTCTACACACACTAATACATAAGTGCTCACACAAAAAAGGTTATCGTTGTCTTCGCGGTTGCATCGGAAGCGTCGGGACAAGGTCTATCAGACGGAGAAGCTCCTAGACTGCACAGCAGCGTCGCTTTACTCGGTGACTTGCCCCAAGACTGTGAGCATGCAGGCTAATGGAGGTTTGGTGGCGCGTGACTCACAGCTACGTGTGTGCTTTATGTTTACTTTGCATGGAACCTTACACGCTTTGAAAAGCACACTGAGCCATGATGGTGGAGCACCATTGAAATACAGCTACTACATAATAGCATCATGTTTTTGCACATACAGGTAGTGCGAATAGGGCAGGGCTTTGCAGTGTCTTTGCCACATGTGTCCAAGTGAAACAGGCTAGCACCCTTTCAGTGGTCAGTTCAGACACACCAACGATTTTCCTGTGGATTTATTGAAAAATAATATATCTTTTTAATGATAAGAATGCATATTGCATTGAAGTTGCTATTGTTTTATGTTGACAAAGTACGCTGCCTTCTACATTATATTTGGCATTAATTACATTGAGCTTCTGTGAGCCCTACAAAATACCCACATGGCAAGTTATGTTTTATTCTCATCCTTTCATCCTCTATACAGGCCTTAAACAGAAGTGTTTAAGAGCATCATCTTGAGTTTGACTTATGAGTAACGCATCTTTTATTTAGTTCTTTTTGAAAAGGTGGGCGGGGCCTGGCAAACGAAGCACTCTGCTTCCTGTCCTGTGACGAACACCGAAAATTGATCCAGCATTTTGGATCAGAACTGTCACGTTATTTCATTACCGCCCATCTGGAGGAATGTCATATTAACACTAATGCAAACTCAGGTAAGGTAATTGGCAGTAATGGATGTGAAGAGCGTAGAAATTGGATGTTATTAAATCCGTCAACACATTCTCTGGATAGTTCAATTGTATGGCTATGCAGGGACAGAAGAGATGGAAAAACACACACATGTACTCCTACAGCACAAGGCGACGCAGGGAGAGAGCCAGCTCAGGCAAATTGGGGTCATCCATGCAAGGAATTTTCTGCAACAAATAACATGTAATAAGGTGCTTTATCCTACCACTAATCTATGTATTTTAAGGCAATTTTACGTATTTTATCCAGAGAAAAGGCTACTGCTGATGGTCTAGTGTGAGGAGTGTGTACCACCATTAGTGACTAACTGTATCCTATTAGTGAAGACAAGAAGTAGCAAATTGCACACAATAATGGACAAAGATAAAGTGTGTTACCAACTGACAGATGCCTTCTCAACATTAGATGGTTAGGAAAAGACAGATAAAGAGGTTACTTTCATTTAAAAAGGGCTAGAACAAACAGATTTGGAGACAAAATTCATTCTCCCTAATTTAGTAATAGTTGGACTTATTCCTCTGTGTAATTTATGACTTTCTCAGATGTTTCGTTAGTGACTTGCTTTAAACACTTAGCTTGTCCTGGACGTTATAACTGCTGTCCTTTATAACAAAAACCTTGCCTGTTAGTTCAGCTTGGTTAGGAACCAATTGGGCTGGAACGTCTTCTAAGCAATGAAATGGGTGTTGAGAGTAAGGCCCGGGAGACAGAGACGTGACAGTGTCCGCTGTAGATGCAGCCTGTCTGCTGCACTTACGTGGTTCAGTATTAATTAGTTCAGTCCATGGAACAGCACAGCATCATTATCCCAAAGCACCTAAAATGCTGCAATGAGATAGAACATCAGCCTATAGTTACATGACAAATTATTTAAATAAATATAGATAGAGTCTGTGAAACCCTTACATGACAAGACAAGAAAATCTATAAGGCTGAACAAATGTAGCAAGAATTTTTTAAGGTAAAAGGAAAGTTATACATCTATGTATATTTGCGTGTGTGTGTGTGGCGTGCATTTATGTGTGTGTGTGTGTGTGTGTGTGTGTGTATATATGTATAGTTTTATCCTTTTTTGTATTCAAAAAAACCTGTGAATCACAACAACAGAACAATTGAGGCTGAGTAGGAGACGTCTCATATTTTATCATTTGTGTGCAGGATCAGCGAGGGTTTGGATATGCATTAGTTAACACACAGAGCATTAGAAATGGGCATGAGCAGAAAGAGAGAGAGGAAAATAGAGTTAACTAGAGCACCTTTATATCTGCTGCCTGAGCACAGAGAAATGGGGAGGGATAATTGGCTATATTGAAAGAATAGATCTTTCACACTAAAATAACAGGATTCAAACAAACCTGCACATTATGGTGTTCATAGCCAGTTAGTTACTAATCACAAAAGGAACTGAGGCGAGTGTTTTACCTTGTCAGCTAGAGGCCATTGCAAAGTGTGCCCAGA
This sequence comes from Chitala chitala, assembly GCA_025773905.1. Taxonomy (NCBI): domain Eukaryota; kingdom Metazoa; phylum Chordata; class Actinopteri; order Osteoglossiformes; family Notopteridae; genus Chitala; species Chitala chitala. Next base: position 3,811,322 of record JABJVR010000021.1, on the reverse strand, counting down.
TAAGTTTCCAATTCATTTTCACGGAGTAATTACTTCAAACCCTATATTTCCATGGTAATGAGATGCTACTGTCAACTCTGTCAAGCAAAAACAAGGAAGTGATATGGAAGATTTTGAAGGAAAAAATCTTCCCGCTTTGACTAAGTGGTTATTTTCTTGTCTGTAACTAATAATCTCGAACTGAATGTGAAAATGGAATTTACGTAATACTTGACCTAAAGAACATGATGTATTTTATGCTTTTATCATAGCATTAATTTATTAATAAACTTGTAAAAAAGGTACAATTTCTAAAGCTCTTTTGAATTTTGAAAGTGATTATTTCAAAATGGAGTATGTATCATTAATAATTTCAATAACAAGTCGTATTTCAGCTTTAGTACTGAAATCAGACACAAGTGAAATATATTCATATGTTCATCATCATTCTGTATGTCAACATTTCATACTAAACAATTTAAATTAGTTATAGACAAACCAAGCATTCAGCAAGTCAAATAAGTACAAAACAGAAAATATATAATTTCCCACAATTATTAATATATTAATATGTGTTTGCATAAAATAATATCAGGAAAACAATGTGCTATACTATTATGGTGTTCAAACCCATAACTGAGGTTAGGTGTACAACAGCCAAGAATCCATGCCAGGTAACAGGGTACAACCTAGGTGTAACAGGGTACAAGCCAGGTAACAGGGTACAAGCCTAGGTGTAACAGGGTACAAGCCAGGTAACAGGGT
>JABJVR010000021.1:3788372-3807255 GCA_025773905.1 Chitala chitala | reverse complement strand
GTGCTTTGAGGCACATTGTTGTGAAAGGCACTATATAAAAATAAATTGAATTTAATATATACATATATATGTGTGTGTGTGTGTGTTTCACAGTATATATAAAAAAGCATGTTTTACAATAACTGACACTTCAAAGTGCAAAAAATTAAATGAACTAAAAAATGAACTAAATTTTACCGCTGTTCTTCACCTCTTGCGTTTTTACAGTGAATACACGAAGCCACTAAGATGGCATCAATAGATTTAACATCAATATTATATTTTTTTCAAAATTTTGTTTCCATTTTGAAATGAGCAAAGAAAATAAATACCCTTGTACTTTGTGCCTCAAACAAACAATAAATTCTGTGTAACAAATAAACTGGTCCCATAGCGATAATTCCCACTCTTTCGCTTCATTACAGCGTACACACACTGAGCCTGGCTCTCAGTCTTACTTGTACTTCCACTTTCAGTGCAGAAACACGGAGCCAAGTCCCCAAACTTTCAATTTACACACGGTTCCTGGCATGTGTAATTAATGCATTCTGCAGTCCGTCACGTAAATCAGTTTCTGCAGATTTAAGAATTTAGCCGATTTATACAGTGAAACTAACTTTACACGCTTTCACTATACAGAGGTGTGAAGAAGAATAAAATTTATATTTTTACCTCTAAATCAGTAGCTACACATGTGTGCGTTGGCTCTGTTTTTCCTTCAGGTGTGAGTTTACTTGCAGCCATTGTGTTAAATATGAAATATCTGGTCTTGTGCAGAGTGCAGATTTGCATATGTCGGAATTACGCATCTAGAAAACTGTCTGTACTGGATATCTAAATTTTATTTCATTTTAAAATATCATAAATTTTCTTTTTTCATTTAAATGTTCAGTTTTATATCCCAATTCATTATATTATCTTCAGATGTATAGAAGAGAACTTAGAGGTGTGAGGGCCTGTCATTATGTTGTCCTCTATCGGACCATTACAGAACCAAAGTACATGCATAGGAGAGGTCATTGAATAAAACCCAAGAGCCCAGCTGGAGAAGCAAACTTTGCTCCCGGATTCTGAATTCCACACTTGTTTTGCAGCCCCCTTGCCTGAAAAAATAAACCTGTTCCCCCCAAAACACACCCCAGTTACACTGTCACAGTTGCACAAACAAGAGCCCTCAATGGAATACCCATTAACTGTCCGACATCACCAGGAATTAAAAATAACCGCCCCTGACAGCCGCCTCATTTGAGAAGGACGTCATTTTAAACTTTTTTTTTTCAGAGGGATCCTTCTCCCGTTTCGGTGTCGAGGTGCAGTCCTAACTAAGGCGGTTAGCATCTGTTTTACTCCAAGCAAAGTCAAAAGGTGCACAGCTTTGAGGAACCAAAAACTCCCACCCCAACCCTCCGCGTGTTCCCGCAAGAATTTAGCCAGTTACTCTGCATACAGAAAAATGTCACCTCATTCCAGCAAGCTGTTACCGCACTTGCACCGTGCCAAAACGTGGAGCCTCAAAGGACACGGATGAATCCTGCGCACCACGGCAACGGCGCTTAAAAGGCGCTGTGTGCCTGAGGCGTCTTCAACTCAAGTAAGAGAAGAAGCGGTTTAATGGCGCTGGAACCAAGGACTACTCCTCAAAGTCAAGCTCAGCTCACGGTGCTGAGGGGACGACAGGCAGGTGGCTGAGCTAGGTTTGGGGGTGGGGGGGGGACATTTTTCACTGCTGATATCTTTGCTCTGGCCAAAAGCTTATTAGGAAGAGAAAGAGGACAAACGCACGCTTCAGAAGGTGGATTTATCGCAGCAGAAAAAAACTGTTCAGACAGCTTAAACCAGCCAGACGGGTATTGTCTAATGTGTAACATTTAGATGCTTAAGGCATGCATGAATAATATTCAAATTAAAGAACACGTTTAGCAAAGTGTGGGGGGGCTGGCCAGTGAAGAGGGTACATTCTGATGCACAAATTTACAAAGATACCATTTTAGATATGCTACATTTACACAGATACAGTTTCCAGGATAATATTTTAGTCTGCCTTAAATGAAACACAAAGGTTCTTGTGCTAGGGACTTTGTACATGTTATAGTGACCTGTTCTTCATGTAGGTTCTTTTTATTTTCATTGCAAAGAATCCAGAAGACTGAAACTGAAGTTTGTTCACAGTGGGGAAATAAATGAAAAAGTATTCAATACATTTCCTCCGATGTGTATTTCATCCTCTTATGTTCGTCACCATTTGAACGTTTATGGTATCCGTTAATTTCCTAAGATGTCTCTCAGCCGTTTAAGATCTCCATCATTAGATAGTGTGTATCTCGCATTCAATTTCAGATATCTTAAATGACTCACAGATACCTTTAAGTACTCAGAGTAAAATAAAGATAAGGAAAGATTTGTAGATACCATGAAAGGGAAGGGCAAAGCAGGTAAAAGAGGCCTTTTCTTTTTCAGCTATATTTTGGAAAAAATATCAGATGGATTTTTTAAAATACATTGGCTTATGAAAAAGTATTTCCAAACCAGTTTAGAAGTATTGTTTAATAGACAACAGGAAGTAAATCACTGATTACCAAAGTAAACAACTAATCATTTATCTGTCCAGAATGCTGAAAAAAAAACCCAGTCATCCACATAAGACATCTAAGACCACATCTTTCCTATTAAACCTCACAGTTTAAATGCCTAAAAAAGCCACCAGGTGCTCAAACTAATTCACCATGTGGCTGCCTGGGGTCTAATGAATATTTCAGAGGTGTAGTGTTTTTTTTTTTGACCCCTGAGACCCCAGCTCATTGTGAGAAATCTTCCTGCACTGTTCACACTAAGGATATGTGTAAGCAGGGGATTGTGGGGAGGCATGAGCTGACAAAGGAACTGGAGGCTTTGCTATGGCAGGAGCACCTGTTGGGGGTGGGGGGTATACCTTGCTTAGCTCACTTTATTGTCCTGGAAGAGGTTGTAGCAAAGGCCACCTGTGTGGTCCTATATCTTCCAACCTTGTCTTGTCCTTGGAAGCAGGTCCACCAGGTCCATGACATTCGTCTCAGCTCGAAACGAAAAAAACAGCAGAGGAAGAAGCTCCTTCATCTATTGTCATGATGGCCAACATGCATGCTAGAGTTTTCACACTGCGTTCGGCTCCACTGATGGCTACAGGACCACAGTATGTAGGGCGTTTGAAGGGGGGCTGGACCCTAACAGCGAACAAACGCGGCGCAGAGGTCAAAGACGACGGCTCTGTGTGCGTGCGCACATGCGCGAGAGGTCAAGAACAAGCCCGAGCGCACAAGTTGCACGTTTCGCCAACGAGACGATGGCGATGGGTCATGTGACAAGAACAAAATCAGTAGAGGTCACCCGACCCTCCACGAGGTCCTCCTGAGCAGGCACCCGGACATGGGGGGGTGGGATGGCCGCCCGCATCTCCAGAGTCCTTCAACTGGCCCAACACATCGCTCACTCTGTGAGTGATGAAGTTGCCACTCCTCGGACATTGTTTACTGTAATGGAGTCCTTTGTTTGAGAAGACAGATTGCCGGCTTTACAGGAGTCCTCCGCAGACCCAGGAGGTCACAGTGCTATACCACAGTTCTTCTTGTCCAGGAAACACACATTTCTCCTCTTCTGCCACTGGGCAGCTGCACATAATGTACATGTGCAGTTGATTTATATGTATACTCATAGGTATGTTCTCTATAACAAATCGTCAGAAGGGTATCAGTTGTTAAAGAATATTACTGGTCAAGAATATCATTGAACTAAATATATTGTTGCACAGTATTCTAAAATAATGTATGTCAATCAATGTTATATTAGGAACTGAAAAAGCAAAATAATAATAATAACAAACAACTGGAATTATCCTGTTTAAACATTTTACGCACTTGCTCTTTTGTTATTTCTGCCCCTTTAAGATGAGAGATGAGAGAATTTTGCTTTGTTTTAGAAATAAAATCCTGAAGTTTAACTATGAGCTTTGTGAAGTGAGCAGGGGATCATTACAGTGATGTCATTCTCTTCACCTCCACCAAAACCAGAAGGAGTTCTTCTGCACATCTGTGACACTCATATTCATTTGTTTAGCTTTGCTGAGCAGTTAAATGAACACAACACCACTGTCTTCCAACACACAATTAATCAAGGATCAAAATTTATCACATTTATTAGGTAGGGTTCAAAAAACACCCCTGCAACCTTTTTTAATCTTCTGAAAATAAAGTCCTCGATTTTTGTGGCAGAGGAGCTGCCTGTCAAGGTTTCCAGCTGTTAAAATCCATTGTATAAATCAGTACCACTCTCAGTAGTAGAATGAGCTGTTAAATTGGTTTTGAATTCATTTAAGGAAGGTACTTAAAGACAGAAATGGCCACAAGTCCACATGCCCACAAGTATCTTAATAGCAGTTGGAAAAATAAATGTGGATCGAAGCTAGGGCATGCAGCCTGTTGAAGCACGTGTTTGGCAGTGACTTTAATGTTCAGCAAACTGGAGGTCAGTGCGCCCGAGTACAAAAGAGTATGGATCGTAAAGGAGGCCTCGGCCATGCCGCTGGTGTTAAGAATGCCATTTCGCTACACCACATTACACACTCAAACCTACTGTTCACTTGAGCCGCTGTGACAATGACAACCATCAACTGTTACCCCACCCACTCCAGCCCCCACCCCCACCCTTTGGCTGGACATTGGGAGTCATTTGCAAGCTGGGATGTAGCTGTCTGACGTGCGCTGATGGGGGGCTATCATTAGACCTGCACTGCCTCCAGCTCCACGCACAAGGTTGGCGCCGCTCTACTGGACGTACAGGGTTAGGATCCTGCTAACGCAGTGCTGTCTGAAGCACTGAGCATCAGGGAGGCCCTGATTCAGGGCAGCAGAATACACCCCTCTTCCCCAACATGCAGAGCCCCCCCAGACAAGTCATTTAGCGTGTCCGGTCACCTGATGAGGATTCCGTACCACTCAGCCAGCTACTCGAGAGCACAAAGCACAAACAGAACGTTCCAGAACTTACGTAAAGTCAGCTTCGATTTTTACTGCCTATTTCCAAAGAATTCTATGAGGTTCTCATTCTCTCAAACACAACTAGTGACACCGTTAAACCACACTCTCCAAATGGTATAAATTTAGGTGAAATTGCTGACACTTTTCTCATGTGCACATTTAGAGTGCTACTAGATTATCAGTTTCATTATATACCTTTTGCTTGCAGTACAGAACAACTGGTCAATTATCAGTACTGTTAAAGATCCATATTATTACACTGTGCCAAGATTAAAAATTGTAACAAATATGCAGTAGACAACCAAATTCTTTTTTGTGCTATAAATGTAAAGTATGATTATGAAACATTCGCTTGACATTAATACATGTTTACGCCTCAGCCGTCTAAATATTTTCACTATACCTGCGTTTTTAATTAAATTAATCTCTTCCAGTTAGTAACAGCTACTGCATTTTTAATTAAACTGCTGATTGCTGCAAACTCTACTGGTAATATATTTCTGATATGTAAGAAAAATATTTTTAGAAATCAATATTCAGGTTATGAAAGCTCTCTCGAAAATAACCACAGTTGGGTTTTAATTAAAGTTTGGCATGTGTGGATGTTTTTAATGTCACAACACTGTAATCTTTAGATTTTTTTAATCTCTTACACTGGCCTTGAAAGTTCGATTGTTAGACAAGGATCTTGGTCTTGTCCTTAGCGCCGGAGTCTTTCACCGGAGTTCTCTTGCATATGTTCATTCCTTTTAAGAGCATTCTTAACCTAATAGAGAACAAGCCTTTCTTTCAATGGCATAATGCTTTCACTAATTAAATGCTCGCTCCTTGGGGATGTACATTTTTAATTACCAAGAGGCCGTTTATAATGATTGCTGGGCTTGAATGGTATGCCTGGAATATTTATTTCAACGCTGGCATGTTTGTAGCCATTGTCATGGCCGAGCTTCTCAGACTTGCATTATAAGGAGGCACTGATGTCCACAGCCTTCAATTCAGCAGCTCAGCTCATCGTCGAAGTTATTGCTCTTAATAAAAAGAGACAAAAATGTTACAAGGACTCGCAAGGGTATAGAAGAAGCAAAGGGAATTTGTGTCTTTAAAGAATTAATCTTCCTTTAAAAAATACATTTGATATAAAGCAGGCAAAGACTAGAATAAAGACACAGATTTCCTGTATGTTCACGCATGTTGACGAGACCCACTATATGACACATTTCATGCGGTTTAGGAAGTGCTCAGGTCTAGCGCAGTCATGACAAACAGATCATTTCCCACAATTCCCTGCTGAAAGGCCTTATCAAAACAAAGACGCATCACTTGAGAAGCATCACTGTTGTTTTCATGACCCCAGACATGAGTACTGCTGTGATCATCCCTGCAGCCCTTACACTTTGAACCCAACATTATGGATGGGGTCTATCTAATGCTTCTACATTTCCACCTGGAGAAACCTCCACCTTCCAAAACTTCAGTTCTTTTAAAAACATCATAAGGAACTGAAGAAACTCCAAAAACAGGTAATGTTATGCCTCAAAAATGTGCAACATAATTCAACATACAACTTAAAATTTACAATGTGCCATTTGCTATATTGAATTTTCTGTATAAAATCATGTAGGGGCATTTCATTTTTACTAATAAATTGTATAGTATTACAGCTCCCCCCACTGCTACCCAAACACATTTTCACTCAAATTATTCTACTTGTGTCTACACATATCATACAGAGATTATTTATTTATTGCATCATTTTTAGCTTGATAAGATTTAGAGACAAGGGCAGAGTTTAGTTTAAAGATAGGGCTCTGCTAATCTAAGGGGAAATTCAATACCCCAGTCTGCTCTCAACCTTCATCTCACATTACAGGTTGCTTCAATAACAGAAGATCAGCTTAATTTAGCTTTGTGTCTACCTGTGGAAGCTTCTCATATCCCCCACACTTAGTAAGACAACAGTGCAGACTTGTACATTAGCCCTGATATTCAAAGGGATAGGGTTAATTCCCTGACTAATGACTACTCCTTATTTGAGTTTGTATCAAGCTCTTAACAGAACAATGCAGGGAAAGTTCCTCTAGGATTTCACCCCCCCCCCCCAAACACCCACTTCAGAGTACGACACTGGGCAGGGGAGGAGTGTGTAGAGCTGGGGAAATGGAGCCCAGCGGCAGAGTGTAATTGTTTGTCTTAAACAGCGTCTGACAAGGGCAGGCCTGGAACAGCCGCTGTGAGCGGCGACCGGCTGCGTTAGTGCTGTGACAGCTGACCGGGCCACTGGAGGGCTCGGACGAAAGCCCAGCCACCCCCACCCCAGCCCAGCCTGCCGTCTGGGTCTCTGTTAGCCAGCAGTGAAAGGACACACTAAGGAGTAAATGAGCTCTGTAAAGTGAACAGGGAGCTCTGACACAGTTGGGTGAAGTCTTAATGTAGGCCACCGGTCAGAGATTTCACTGCCCAGCCTAAACGGGGATTGAAAGAAAACACAAAACTATTTTTCTTGTGCAATACTAAACTTACGGTCCTAGCTATGGGTCAGAGTACATTTAAAAATGCATACTGTCGGAGTGTTTTTATTAACGGAAGCAAGGCAGAAGTCATAGCCACAATGGAGAAGAAAATTTATTTTAAAAAACATTTAGTTCTGTGCACCATCCTAAATAAACCAGAACAATGTACCAAAACATTTGAAAAAGTAAATTTCAGATAGTGGGCAAGGGCTCCAGCGGACTGTTTCAATGGGGTGGTCTAGTGCTGGACAATGATATTTATGGGGTGACGGTGACCTTTCAAAGTTTTGTTCAGTGGAGGGATGGTTATGAACAAATGTAGAGAGAAAATAAAGTCCTCCCCAGCTCCTCTCAGTACACTGCAGGAGAACAAAACAAAAGCTATGGCAACCACAAAGAATATCAAACCTCAGCTCAAACCACTGCTACAAAAAGTGGTACTAGAGTGAATCACAATTTTAAGGTCCATGGCTGAGATGAAGTCCAGAACACGAGACAGAGAGACAGAGAGAGAGAGAGAGAGAGAGCAAGACAGTGAAAGAGACAGAGAGTGTGTGAGACAGACAGAGAAACAGAGAGCGAGGCAGAGAGAGAGCGAGACAGAGAAAGAGAGAGTATGTGAGACAGACAGAGAAACAGAGAGAGAGAGACAGAGAAAGAGAGACAGTGTGAGACAGACAGAGAAACAGAGAGTGAGGCAGAGAGAGCGAGACAGAGAAAGAGAGACAGTGTGTGAGACAGACAGAGAAACAGAGAGAGAGAGAGAGAGAGAGAGAGAGAGAGAGAGAGAGCTGTTGCTCGTGTCTTCTTTTCATCGTCTAAGAGTGTGAGGAGACATGAGGGAGGAGGTAAAATGTTGTCATCCAGCCAGTCAGAGAAGCTGAATACAACTGAATAATCACATAATCACTTCAATTGTTTTAATTGATCTGTAGCTCTAGGACACAGAGAGAGAGAAAGAAAAGGATAAAAAAAAACCAACACACACTTGCATACATGCACACTGACACCCCCACACACTTACAGAGCCAAATAACTCACACAGACCATAACACTAAAATGTTTATTCGTTACCAAAACAAACATTTCCAGCCAGGAAACTGTACCAGTAGGCTGAATAGTAACGATATATAGTAATTTAGCATATGTGTGGCAGATGGAAGATTTCCAGCACAGGAATCATGTAATTTTTGAGAGAAACGCTGACATGTTTTGTTTACTGCTTCACCCATGACCGCTACAGGATGGGCCAGTCGTGAAGGCACAAGGTCCTCTCCTCAGCAAACGGCTCAGGTATCGGTCATTCTGCTGCTGGCTTATTCCTTGAACATCGTCAGTGATGTTTGCAAACACAATGACAGGTGAGAGCGTGTGTCCACCACAGACAGGTGAGAGCATGTGTCCACCACAGACAGGTGAGAGCGTGTGTCCACCACAGACAGGTGAGAGCGTGTGTCCACCACAGACAGGTGAGAGCGTGTCCACCACAGACAGGTGAGAGCGTGTGTCCACCACAGACAGGTGAGAGCGTGTCCACCACAGACACAAGGCCTTCCACCTGCTTATGCCTTTAAACCACACTCACCAAACGAGTTAGTGTTGCTGTTTCTTCAGACTTCCCAGTGCCCAGGTGTGATGATAACAAATAAGGTAACAGTGATGTCATTATTTCCGTACATCACCAGCTGCGCCATGCAGCAGGTTTCCAAGGTGCAGCCTGACAACACGTCTCACACAAGGACGCTTCCTTGGTGTTCTCTAAACTCTTCATTAGAAACCACAACGGCTTCTTTGGTTCAACATATTCATTCGAAATCAAGTACTTTTAAATGGTTACATTCTGAAGCGCACCAGTGTAAAAGTCTGATTTAATCTCATTATTTATTTTCAAAAACAGACCTTGCTCTTCCTACGATGGGGAAAGAAATTATTCTGGATTAACTAAATGAATCGTTTTCAGCTAAACAGCATGTGATCAGTAGGCTTCATTTAAAATGTACTCTTGTGAAGATGAAGAAGAACACAAAACAAATGTCATTTCAAAACATTCACACTGCAGATTCTTAAGGGACTGATCACAGCACATATTGAGCTGATCTGAAGCATATTTTAACCCCATTTTCCATTTTTAACCCCATTTTAACCCGCCACTGAATAACAAGACTGAAAGCAAAAAAATATTTGCTTCATTTTTGTGTAATTTTGAAACCTTTTCCAATCGGAATTGTGTTGAGATAAATTATAAAAATTCAGTGAAAGCTACTATCATACAATATATTGATATAACTGTAAATGTGATTTCAGATGTGATTTCTGTGCTTTACAGTATCAATTAGGTTATGAGCTGCTATGAAGAACTCAGAAGTTATAGAAGGAACACTAAATTCTGTGGTGAAAAATGCTAATGCTTCCTGACAGGATGAAAGGAGATGTTCAGTTGGGGGGGGAGAACTCCTTTTGGAATGAGGCCCTTGCCAGCCCACCTGTCTGTGAGGCTGCCAACCACACGATTCTGTGGAGGAGCGAGAGCGGGCGCCCGCCCGCGTGGTCCAACAGCACGTTGGACGTGCTTGGCACGCGTCCGCCCCGCTCTGGAGGAGGACGCGGCGGCCATCCGAATGCGACCCGCTAAGCGGGAGCTGGAGAGCTCGATGGGCTTCAGATCACTTTCTTGGTTCTTCGCTCTGATGGGCATTACCCAAGAGGAAAGATGCCAGCCAACGGGCCCGGGCACCTGGCATCGCCGCTCGAGCTGAGTGGATAGAGCCCGCGCCGTTTCGGACTCGCTCGCCTTGCCCCCGAGCTCCTCTGTCCGTGCAACGGCTCCTCCTGCAACACGCGGTTCTAAATAAAGAAGCAAAGGAAGGAGAGGTGTGCAGCAACTGTGTACAGCAGGACAGCCAGTAACAGCGAGGCCGAGCTCACGGTTCGCCTTCTGTCCGTATGAGACATTTATTGATGTCTCATATTAATTTAGTGATTATTTTCCCAAACAACAAATCAGACGGATTCACAATACACAGTTCACAATCACAACACACAGTTTCTTACAGTAAAAAAAAACGCATTGTGTGAAGGTACACTGTCCACAACCTTTACCTTATGCTGATCTAGGAAGCATGATGTATAGGTGATGTGAAGTGTGATGAATAGGTGATGTGAAGTGTGATGAATAGGTGATGTGAAGTGTGATGTATAGGTGATGTGAAGTGTGATGAATAGGTGATGTGAAGCATGATGTATAGGTGATGTGAAGTGTGATGAATAGGTGATGTGAAGTGTGATGTATAGGTGATGTGAAACGTGATGAATAGGTGATGTGAAACTGTTCTCTTATTTTGTTCATATCCTTGGATTACAAAGCAGTGCCTGTCAGGATTTTCAACAACAGATAGTTAAGGCAACATTAATGAGATTATCCCTGGGGCTCATGTCCATGCAGATAGGAGGTAACAGTACTAAGGAGAAGCTCCCAAGGGTAGCTGTCCATGATCGGCCATCGTGTTTAAACACCAGGCGCCTCCCTTAGGCTCCTCCTCCCCCCCACTCTGCCGGCACACTCACCCTCTCCGAGGGAAATTAGCAGCAATCAGCTTCCTTTGCTGGGGAATTGGAGTTGTCAAGATAATTACGGCAACATTTGCCAACAAGTCCGACGGAGCCTGACGTTAATGGTGGGGGGGTGGGGGGTAAGGTAAATGGCCGCGGCAGATTTTAGGAGCGGAGCTGCACGCTGCTGAAGGACGTTCTCTCCATTGCGGGCCCGTAATTGGCTAAATGGCCTTCGCAGTGATGGGGGGTAAAACAGAGACGATGCTATTGACAAAACAAACGCTTAGCTGTCCCGCTTCTCCAGGGCCGTGCTGTGCTTTTCCCTCCTTGTTTTCTTTTTCAGAAAAAAAGGAGTTCTCCAAACTGGAGGAGACAGGTGCTGTTCTCTGCTGAACATCACGTACACGTATTTATCACGCTGACTCACCGCAGAAGACACGTGTGACCAGTCCGTGTCATGTCATAACACCAAAGGTGCTCAGAATGTTTATAAAAGAGTACAAGTGATGTACTTTGTTGTGTGTTTCACAGTGAAACGTATTGTTATAAAATTGAATACCCCGAAAACAAATGGCTGCTTCTTACTTCTGTTTAATGAAATTAGAATTTAAACTCAAGATCTTCATTACTTGCACCATTGCAACTTAAAACATTAATAGCATACAGATTTATTTATGCAAAGTTGGGTCATGAAGATCATAAAGATGCTGTTTTAGAGTATAAAACCAGTCCTTACATTGCTCTACCTGTCCAAAAAGGACATGGACTTAAACTACAGTAACAAACAATATTCCTCAGGTGAGATTTTTTTCACCTATTTATCAAGACCTGTTTTTAGGATACCCCAGATAAATAAAACTGAAACAAGGGTTTGCCTGTGACATTTTTTCACTTGTATATTGAGCTGGGAAATCAGCTTGTTCCCACTTGCCCTCCTGACCTCTCATATTGTTCCACATTGCACATGTGATTAGGGACCAACGAGAACGTGTTGACATGCGATTGATCTACGACGCTACGGACACAATCGCGTGTCGCGTGAACTGTTTACGTGCATCTAAAGATATACATCAGTCGGTGTTGTTTTATGGTGGGAGAACTCAAGCCACAGAAGGTACGAAAGTATAATCATCACAGACCTTTTCTTCGAAATGAAAGAGGGGAAAGAGGAGAATTGTGTTCTTCTCCCAGGCAGGCTAGACCGCATGGCTCCGCAGAATTCGAAGCCTGAGCGTGTTTGTTTGCGTGTCTGTGTTTGGAGGTGGGACTGTATGTGGAAGGGGACGTAGTGGTCTTGGAGGCTGTCTTATCAGCAGGACACTTTTTCTGTGGACAGATAACTGTAACCAAACAAAGGCTGTGCTGGTTCTGTTTGTTCTGTTACAAGAATACAGAAGTGTCTAGAACCGGAACTTAGATGCACACATCCCATAATTCAGCTGGAGGTTAATGTGTGACCACGTACATACTGTGTGCCGGCTTCCCCTAGCAACACGAGGAGCAGCTCACATCCATTCTGCTTCTTATAATCATTTGTGGAGCAAAAAAGTGTTTGTGCAGTTTGAGGATAACCAAGTAGCTGGAGCCCTGTACACCACTACAAAGCTTTGCTGTTATAAAATGCACAGAAACACACTGCTCTCAAGCCATGCAAAGTCTATCACACTGTCTGTCTTTTAGCATAATGTGAGATGCTGATAATTTTTCAGTTAATCTCTATATTTTAAATAAATAACTTTGACAGGCTCCTCAGAAACAGCCTCGCTGCTGTATTTAATCATGACATTAAGGTTTAAGGAACAAATTAATTGCAAACAAGATAAAAAATAGTTCCTCTTTTATATAGCTGTAAAGTGAAATGATTATAAAAGCCACTTTAAACTGAGATGCCCTTCATTTGTGACTCAGCTCTGCAGTAATGTTGGCTTCGATGCTTCACTTTTTAAAGAAACAGTCTTACACAAGCCTGCCCTCACGGAGCCGTGTATCAGATCACACACAGTCACGCTCATTAATGGGGGTGATGAAAGGTCCAGCGTTAAGCAAAGGAAGTGACACCTGGGAGAGACGTATAATGCACGAGAGGTACGGCCGTTCTCCGTTTGGGAGTTCATGACCCCGCTGTTCAACAGAAGACAGCACTCACACGTTGAACGCTTGCCTCGGCTCTGTCGGCTACGGTGTGTGATACGAGCCTGAGAAACAGAAAGTCGAGTCCACCGAGCCGACGTGCGGCTGCTTGTGTGTGTGAGCCTGAGAAACGTGCGGCTGCTTGTCTGAGTATCCCTTGCAGTTTCCTTGTGTTTGACTCACAGAATTCCAGTATGTTTGAAATTGATTGACTATTTTCAAATCCTGATACAGTTTGACGGGTTCTCCTGAACTAAGCATGGTACTCCTGAACTAAAATCACAATAAAAATATTTCAATACTGTTACGACAAAACACTAAAGTTTTTTAAATCCTTTTTGTTCATGGCAGTGGTGGGGGGGGGGACCCATGGCAGTTACATTTCTTCTGTTGTTATTACGGCGTTCTGACAACGTCTCTCATCCTCCTGGTGTTTTAAGACATCCAACCAGCAGGACAACTTGTTTGATTGCTGTGGGATTTTGTTCAGTGTTTACCTTCAATGAGGCTTTGCTCAAGAGAAATTGTTGCTCAGTTTCTGTGACCCATAAGTTGCGTTCGTTCTGTAACCCAGGCTTACACTACACACTACATTTTCTTTTCTCCTCCTTCAGGTACATTTCTCCTTATTCACTCACTCAGTCACTCACGGCTTCAAGTCCACACACCCTCCCATCACCACCACCAAAAAAGGAAGGGCACCTCTCAGGTTTTGAAAAACAACGTTTAACGAAAAATGCAATTGCCCAAATGAATTACCTGTATGAGAGCCATTGCTGAGAAGAAGAAGACCAGAGTGCTCGCCAGCTACGTCCCACACTCAGGACCGGCCGTCCATTTGCATAATAAAATGCAGCGAAACGAGGAGACAGCTTGCCCGCTGCCGCCATCTGCACGACCCGTCCCCATGCTTCTTAAAAACGGCCCAGTCACCCATATTCATGCCTTTGACAGAGCACAAAAGGGCGAGTGAGAGGAATGGGCGCCACTTCTGGAGCGTCCACTGGGCCACTTCCTTCTTCCTCTTGTCACCTTTTCAAACAAATAAACGTAGCTGTTAATTTTGTAGCAATGCTGTATCTGCCAGTCGAGGACATCTTGTGTAAAAACAACCACAAACCCCCCTCCAACTTTCAAACCATCTCTACTTTTTAGTTTTGTTTTTTCATTTTCAGAGGTAGGACTTAACCGTAGGTTCTGTCAGGTCTGGTTGAAGCCAGATTTCTCAAGGTGAAAGGATGCGCTTACCCTGGCTGGCTGCCGGTGGGTCCGCTCTTACAGAACCGTTTAGGCAGACGGGACAGACAGTAAGAGTGACAGGGAGGTCAAAACCCCCTGCTCCTGAGGCTACCAGATGGCCCTTGTTGTGTTCTGCCTTTTTCCTTGTCCTTTTTTCCCCTCCCCCTCACAGAGGAATCGTTTGAAAACACAATAGCCTGCAGCCTTGGCAGGGAGGCTCCGGGCCATGTGTGAACACCACTAGGCCGGTCAGCTGACTGGTGATGCAGGATGAAGTCCCTCGCCCCCCAGGGTGGGGGGAAGGAAAATAAGCCGTATTCCTGCCAAGGTTACAAGACAGACTAAGGGGTATTGTTCGGTTCACTCCACAATGTGCAAACCTAGCCTGAGCTCCGGTTCTTCAAGGGCATGTGATGCATGTTACAGTGCCACTTTCTTGAGTGTAATCGCCAGGGCAGCTCATGATACCTGTAAGCTTTCTCGGAGCAATTCTGGACAACGACCCACAATGCCTCTTCCAATAAGGTCAACACTCGTTTGTTTTCATTACCTCTTCGGCTACAAGCAGAAATAAACAGAGGGGTCAAGTGAAAAGTTTAGAGTTTTCAACGTCCTTGGGGATTCACCCTAGAGACATGCACAGTCTTCAGGTAAGGTAAAGACAACTTAACGCAGTAGGCAGGACTATAAATGGGTGTATTCAACAACCACACCAAGCTGCTGGTAAGAGCAGAGGCCCGGACAGTAAAGTAACAACGGTCAAGGTGTGACAAACCGGAGTCAAGAACATCTCCATTCATCACCTGAGCATTTCCTTTACTGATCACAGGGACCATTCGTGAGGTGGGGGAAGCAGGTGAGACTGTTTAAGTGAAGTGATACGTCCACACAGGCTGCCACACGCCTCCGTTCTTCCTCTTTGGTAAGAAAATTAGTTCCTCTGTCATTTAAGAAAAAAGCATCTGGACAAGGATAGGAACCGTGACCCTTCCCTAAAGCACCTGGCCATCTCGTGCTTCCCCAAAATGTGACCAAGAGGCATTGTTTGTGAAGAAAATCCATTAATTGTGTCTGCCGAGACAGGAGAAGAGCCTCGTGTTAGTGGAGAACTTCATGCGGTTTGTTCCGTGTCACAGGCAAGGCGGTACATACACACTGGTGTGGGAATTCCTGTACATGACACCTGGAAGAAACACTATGAGCATTTTAACAAAACACACTTAGTTACTATGAAGTAAGAATATTTGTTAAAATTACCTAATTATTTATCAACATGACAAAAACTCCAAGACTACCAGAAAAGCAAGAAAAAGCACAGCTGACTTTTAACGTGAGACAGAAAACACTAACCTGTATATTCAAGGTTTTTTATGTGTCATATACTTTAATATCAATTTAATAACATTATTTTATTATTATTATTATTAGTAATTCTGCATATTATTATTATTATTATTATTATTATTAATTGTTTGTGAAAAACAATTACATTAATTTATTCCTTACCGAATAATGAAAAATGAGTATAGTTGTCACACAATATATTTTCTCTTGCTTTAAATACACAATGGTTCAACGGACAAATTTTTAATGAGTCACTGGCATTTTCCTGAAACATAGAAATCCTGTTAAATATTACAACTCCTTGCCCCAGCTGGCTACCAATCAAATGAAGCCTAATACACTTAACCACATGTGCCACATGTCACACCCCCCTGAAGGAACAGTAACACTTATGTAGCTGGCCCTTGCTGTTATGAGTGTTCATTTGTTCATTTCATTGTAAAGGGAACAAGGTCCAACACAGGCAGTCCTCTTTGGGTGTTCAGAATATTAGCCACCTCTCACTGTTACCCCATTCTCTGCCCTGTCTTTCTCACATGCCATCCTGAACCGAAAGCACAAAGTGTCCCGTCTCCCATGAAATTTTGCAGAAATAAACTTTGAACAGAAGCGTGTTAGTAGGGCAAAGACTATCACAACCTGGCCTCAACACTACAGCAGCTCCCATCTTCAGTGAAAACAGAGTTTTGTAAGGGCATTTAGAGTATGACATGACAGGAGTTACAAATATACATACATACATAGTGTCATTCAATATACAGAACACAATGTTATCTTATAGCGCCATGCCCCCATGCCTTCTCTAGTTTCTTCTTTCTTGTCATCCTTACTAATGCCTTCCTGCTAGTTCCTGCTCAGCGTTTCACTGGCTACACCTGCACCTGTCCTGATCCCTGACTGCACTCCTTTATAATGTCTGTTTCCCTTAATTCCCGGCCAGTTTTTATAGATCACTGTGGTGTTTGATAGATGCTTGCGTTCGGTCTTGGCTCCGTCTCGTTTTCCTGTTGGTTTTATACTCACCCGTGTTCCCTTAATTCCTACTGTTAGACCCTAATTCCCTTGGTGCTTCCTTTCCACACTTGGACTCGGCCCGTTCCTCACTTCCCCTTGGCGTCAGCCTTACACATTGCATCGTTGCAATGCTGCCTTCAAACATGTCATCAAGAGATGATGTCGACTGTTGAATAAACAATTAAATATGACTTAGAGATATCACTGGGGAAAAAAAAAACCTTGTCAAGGTTTTTTAAGTAGCAAGTGAGGTCAGCCAATCACGTGGTATTTTGCAGGGTGTGTTTGCACAAAAGCGATTTGAACAAAATGAACCTCCTATCACGCTCCCCATGTCACGTAAATAAATAAATAAATTGTGTGCTCATGCCACAAACTGTTTTTAAACGGCTTGAAAAGAGCAAAATGCATCGCGGTGGTGCATTTTTAACTGCCAGATGCTTTTTGTTGAGAGCGCATTGTTTCACAGCCATGTTATTTATAGACGCACAGTCAGAGGGACCCTGTTAGGATCTGGCACAAGTTCATGAATCTGTCATTGCCAATGAAGTTGTTCCTGATTTTTTTTTTTCTTCCTCCGTCGCAATTGGATGAAGGACGTTAAAGCGGAGACATGAGGCGATAAAGCAGAATCTGTTCCCGCCCAGTACAAAGAGCAACGCTACAGGGTGACTTTTTATTTAAGTACAGTGAATGTAGTTGAGGATGAGGTCGTTTCCCGTGATCTCAGTGATGTTCTGCCACTCAGCATGAACTCTGGTGATGCTTTCAAAGGTGTGTCCAAGTGCAGATGTTTAAAGACGCTCTTCTCTTGATGACCAATGGAATCTGATTCCTTCAAAAGGACAAATTACGCGACATCATATTAACGTTACACCCACCCTCAAACGGAGAAAAACTACACTAATCTGTGTTGAGAAGTTAAACGTGTCACTGCTCAAAAGGTGCCAGATTTAATTCTACCTCCACTTGTCCGCTGAGATCATTCTGATTTCGAGATCATGATGTCTGAGAATGACATCAATCAAACGGAGGTCATTAGTATAACACAAACTGTTCCCAGCAGTGTTTACACACCTCCAGTGCGCTTGACCAGCTGCTTGTGTGTGTGTGTGTTGTGTGCATGTGTGTGTTTGTGTGTTTTCTGCTCTCTTATTTATGTGTTTGAGGCAGATTTGAAATCTTTGTCGGTTTACCTCTCCTCGCCCCCCTTCTTCCTCCTCCCTGCCAATTTTCCTGACTGCAGCAAGAGTGATAATGGTGTCGGCTCTTTGTTTGGCTTTCCGGTCGGCAACGCGGCGCAACACTCCAGAACCGGCAGATAATCGCACCGGTACACAGGCTCGGAGTGTGAGCAACAAGAGCTGCGGGCTCAGGCCTCGCCAAGGCAGGCTCGCAGGGGATGTCGAACGAGGGAGCGACACGAGTGCGCACTCCTGCTGAAACACGCTAAAGTAACGGAGCACGAAAAATGGGGGGGGGGGGGGATAGACGGAAACGTGTTCTCTGCATTTCCAGAAAAAAACACTAATAAAATTACATAAAATCATCTACTGAAAATGTATTTGCACATACAGCACAGTTTAATGTCCATCCCAGCTGGAGTGATTTATTCCATTACCCCTAATGTGCGCGAGCGGCTCTAAATAGCGGACAGTGAGGCACGCGCAGGGACGCGCAGCTGATTACTACTTACATCACAGCGCTGCAGCGCTCTGCGCGTGAGGGTCACGCCTTAGTTTTCACGCGTCCGTACGTGTCCGCCGTAATGGATACGGTGTCGTCTGCAGTATTGTTAGCGAACTTATTTTCAAAGAACAAATTATCTAGCAAAATGTAAAAAAAGAAAAGTTGTTACTGAAGACTTATATTTTATGCATATATTTTATGTCACTTTTAAACACATTTAATTTTTTTACATAAATTGTGAACTGTTATCAACACAATATAAGGATTTCAGTCGCGAGCTTGTTTTGGTCAATATGTCCAAAAATAATATATGTAAAATATATAAAAAATATATGTCAATATGTATGTTAAACACATACATACGTAGGTATAAACAAATTTTAAAAAATGAAATTGCCATCTTATAATATATATGTA
>JABJVR010000021.1:3761756-3779883 GCA_025773905.1 Chitala chitala | reverse complement strand
ATTCGTTTGCATGTTATTTGTTATTGTTATATATATATTCGTTTTCATGTTATTTGGTGACTATTTTATATTTCTGATAAATTTCAGGTATTCAAGAAATACCAAAATGCAAACATAACAGAAAATATGCAGACATATCGAAGCAGTTCTCTTCTGGAACATAAAATGAGTTAAAGCTATTTCTAAAATATTTCAGAGGTTGTCAAATGTCATATAAATGTGTAATGTGGCATGTGGAGAAGAGATGGCAGAGTAAAAAAAAAAAAAAAAAAAAAGATCTAAAACAAAGCAAAACCAAAGTTGATGTACTTACGATTCTTGCGTACACCAATAGAAGCAGTTTACACCGCCATCTGCTGGCTATTTTTTATATTGCAGGCCATAAACAACTGACTAGTGAGCGCTGTAGTACGTTTTACTAAATTAGTATCTAGTCATCAGCTATGGTTTTAGAGTTTTTAAGACAAACTTATCCCTGTTTTGGACTTCTAAAAATTCACATCACATAACCACATACATAGTTCATGATTTAAGTATAAAATATATGTCTTGTAGTTTTTTTTTTTTTTATACACACATTTATGTAAGTCCTTAAGAAAACTTACATAGGCCTTAATAAACCCCAACCCCAGAAATGCAGCCTGGCCAGTGACCTTAAATGACAGGACAAACAAGAATGAAATCAGTTGAGGATGTCCCCCTCCCACCAAGTACTGATCCTAATCCATTTCCTTGAGGGGCACCGCCAAAACAAGTTTCAATCGTTCATCTGTGCCAATAAAGGTACAGTACTGTATATATCGCATTGTCACAAGGACATATCTTTGAAGAGAACAGATGAAAAGGTCACTCCGTTAAGATGCCTTGACTCACTTTTATCAAATGTCACTTGAGTTATTTCTCTCCGGGGCCATTACTGCTAGTGTTTAAAAATAAAAACGTTTAGGAGAAACTTCGGGCTTTGCATTTATCTAACTAGATCTGCATTTATCTAGCTACATTTATATCTAGTAAAGATTTTTTTTCTCATCAGTAAAATAAAAGCAAAAATCTAAATTTAACATATACACTACAAATTTCCAGGATTGCTCACCTCACACATTCTTTTCATGTCAAATCCTAAATTTCAAAAAGTCAAAGGTAAGATTTTGCTGGAATACACTGGCTGTGTAGTTTTTCAGTGTATGAGGATACATTTAAACCAGAATTACCTAAACCAAAACTGTCCACAACTCATTGCATCCTTTTCTTTCACTGCTCATACAAACCACTGCGGGAAACTCATAACTTAGTTAATGTAAAAAAATGTGGCTGTAATTTCGCTCTTAGATTAATGCTGCTGTTCATAAACATTAAGGAATGTTAACATACAGATTCAATTCAATTAATTTTTATATAGCGCCTTTAACAACAATGTGCCTCAAAGCGCTTCTTGTGATATATTACTTATTATATAACACATGAGACAGACCTCCTTTTGACATTAAGGCTAAATAGAGTCAGAATAATTCTTTTTTGTGTTATTTGCTGCATGTTAGTTAGTAAAGAAACTCTGGGAATGTATACTGTCTCCCTGGTGATTACATGCTTTTAGTAAATTCGTTATGTTTTCCTTGGTTTTTTCCAACCATTTTCCTCTTGTGTATTTACTTGGATTTTTGTGCTCATTGCAATATTCAGAGATGTTTCTTAACTGGCCATGACAGTTTGTTTTCTCCACTTCCTCACACACATAGAGCCCATCGGTCAGTTGAGCATTTTGTAGAGCAGGCAGAAAAGAGCATTGGAGTGTGTGTGTGTATGTGTGTGTGTGTGTGTGTGTGTGTGTGTGTGTGTGTGTGTGTAGATGTTTAGGGGTACCGGGGGCAGTTGGGCAGTCTCAGGTGCACCTACAGAACCATTCACGAGCACACGACAGGCGGCTCCGCATCAGCGCACTGAGGTACTCAGCAACACGTTACAGACCATCTGATGGGAGGGGGGAGGGGGCAGACCTTCAGCTATCGTGGCTCTAAGGCCACAAGAATGTGGAACAGAGATCTGGATGGGGGGGGAACAGTGTAGGAATCGAAATTCGGGGGGCAAACAGCAAACAGACTAACTGAGGACACAAAACAAATTATAAGAGTGTGTTTATCACAAAAACTACACAAATCTTTCTATTTAGGAAGCCATAAAACATTACTCTAAATATATTCAGGTGCTACCTATATATCAGGTCTGTGTTCCTGAACATCAGTGTAGCATGTGGACCTACTGTAAGTATGGACTGTTTCTCCACTGTGAAACATTGCACAGCCTCGTGTTCCTGAAGGTAGAACATTAGAGCCACCTTCGTTCACAGGACTGGCCAGTCCTGGAGGTCAGTACTCACTGCACGTTATCCATTAGCAGCAGGTGGAAGTTACAATACAGGAACACACTGCTTCACCATTAAACATCTATCCATTAAAAGCGCAATGGTCTGGTCCAAGCTTGTCTGTATGTAAGTGAAGTGACCTTCTTTATTTGATTGCATAGTTTTTACATTTATTTTTACATTACATTTTTTCTTTTAACAGACACTTTCGTCCAAGGCAACTTACAAATGAGTAAGAGTACATGTACATGTTAAAAATAAGGTCAAACAGCATCAGAAAATCTAACTGACAGTAAGTGCTGTCCTATAATCAAAGTGCACAAGATTTAGTTATGCAAGATTGAGTGAAAGTCATCTAAAAAGGCAAAAGTTAAAATAAATAATAACACAAGGTGTGAAGAGTACATTTAAACACTGGAAACAATGAGGAAGCGGAGCTGATGAAGATGAGGCTCAAGTGCTGAGGTGTTCCCTGAGGAGACGAGTCTTCAGCTGCTTTCACAACGTGGACAGAGAAATATGACAGCTTGTGTTTTTTCCTAGCATGCATATTTCAGATGGGCTGCTTGTACTAAATTAAATAAAACAATGCTGTTGTTTTGGTTAATAAAACACACTTAAGAAATAATTACGACGTAACCAAAAGGAGATAGAAAGCCGAGAAAGGGAATATTTGTGCCACCTCAAAGCTGCTGAACTCTCCACTGAAGATGTTTTCTGCCGGACTGTTCAGTTACAAGTGTTTTTTTCAAACGCGGACTTGCAAACTGTCATGATAATCTGGCGAAACACTGACTGCTAATTACAGGGGGTCAATGCAAATGAAGGTGCTGTCGCATATTCATACTGGGACAAGATGACGGGCAGGACTGCTGCTGAAGTGCTGCCATTGTGTTTTCTTTGCACAACAGCCTCTTCACTGACAAAAGCGCATGCAGTGCGGCTTTCGAGTGCCTCCAATCGCACCTGTGGTAAATAACGGCCTCTTCTTTAACGGAGGTCCATTCTGCTGAAGAAGTGCTCGCCCCCAGCTGAAGACACATATCTGGCAGCAGTCTAAGTTAAGCCTTGTTGACAAAATTATCTCCAAACAAGGCTCTAGCCCTACCAAGTAACATGTTTTTGTTTTTGCAGAAACTTCAACAAGTTGGATTGTCCTAAATCTATTTGTATACCTTTGAAGATGCTTGTTTTCATAACAGAAGCTGTATTTTCAGTCTTTGAGAAGATAATTCCTACTTTGCCATTCAAACATGAACATGGAGAGTGAAATAAACTACATATTACATCACATACACACTGCCTGTTACAAAGTCGTATATAAGCAACAAGGCAGGACATGCTGAAGTGGAAATGCAGTGTTTCCTGTGAGTTGCGTTATATAAGTTGTCAGAGTCCAGTTTCGGGAAGAATAATTCGAGGTGCTGGGAGCATCTGATCACTCACATCAGTGTGCCTTTCTCAGGTGCTCCACTAACAAGGGGCTTCTGACATCACATGAATGTCACAGCTTCATTGCTCCAAGCCATACCCATGTCATATCCAGTAAAGCAAATTAAAGTACATACTTGTTACATAACCGGTTATGTTAAGCTTTACTGTCTGCATTTTGTCTTGTGTTGAACTACAATATATAAAAAGACATAAATTGTCATATATGCTGTGTTATAAAAGTTGATACACATGCAGTAACAAAACACGATACTCTGTATGTCACGCTCACTCGTGCCGGTAATAGAGAAGGGAGGAAGGGCAAACCGACAGAAGTGCTGAACTACATGACCGTTGGAAGGTTCTGAGAGCCTGCAAGGCAGCGTGGGAGATGTTGTTTAACAGTTTGAAACAGAACAGCAAATGAGCAGCAGGTTAGCAGAGCTAATATGTCAAGGCTGCAACTGGGAGGTTGAATGATGCTATTGTCAGGAGTAACGACCCCCTTATGTTGTTATAGTTCCAAATAGTTGTACGAACAGCAGCCCTGGAGAACCATGGAAGTGTGCTGGACATTCCTTTCTTTTTGCCACCAGAAGTAAAAATTCAAAAACAGCTGTCCTACAGCCCAGCCATTGTTTTTGCACAAGAGTCTTGTAGGTGAAACAGTGAAGCATGTTAAAGAGAAACCAAAGCAGACAGCCAGATAACTGGTAAACACCTGAGGACAGAGAAGGCAGCAAAGTCAAAGATGCTCAAAATCTACAGAGCCAAACACAACTGAGGAACATTCTAATGAAAAAGGAGAAAATGCACATAAAACAGATTTGTACAAGCTTAATTAAATAGCTGTAAAAAGTTTTTGAGAGGTTGGTGTAATTATTTGGGGCCCTTTGCACAACTGAGTGATGAATCTCTGGGCCCGGCAAGATTTTTCAACTTCAGTCCAACGGCTCAAACGCACTGGCCGAGTATGTCCTGAAAACAAAACGACAGGAGAAATCCAAACAGTTTTTCTGCCTGCACATTTCCAGTAAAAGTGAACAGTAATTATTTCTTTTGTAGCTAAAAACAGTATCATTAAGAATAATGGCATCATTAAGTACTAGAAGCTATTACTGTGGGTGAATTTGCCGCGTTGATAATGAGGCTTTAGACAGGAAATGAAGATACTAATTATGGGATAAAACGCCTACTCGGTTAATTAGAAGCAAGAGCGAGGAGAAAAGAAATGCATTTGCTTTGGAAAAAAGCAAGAAAAATCCTAGACCTCAGTCATTAAACAGGCTTCTGGGTTCAGATCTCAGCCCAAGTTCCTTCTTGTTATAATAAGCAGTGCTGTAAGCACCCAAGGGAGCCCAGGAGTCAAATACTTAATAAAGCAAAAGACTTGACAGATCTGCACAAAACACTATTATATATCAGTATTCTTCCATCAAGTGACCAGAGTAAACAGAAGGTGTAAATACAGACTACTGTTGAAATGTTGTCAGGTAGAGCCTGCTAAAGCTCAATGTCTGACACTGTTCCCCTATGTTGGAAAAGACTAGTTTGGTAGCACACTGCATTAGAAACGAGTTCTTCGTGTGCTTCACCCGTGATCAGCAGCCCAGTGCTATGCAGCGTTAGCTGGACACAAAAAGCACTCCCTGGTACAAATTTGTCAATAAGGACAAAACCCAGCCTCAGATGCATTACCTCCCACAATGCACTGCAGCAGCGGCGTACTCTGTTAGAACCTTTAATGGTTTTGGACTAGTCTGCAGAAGACCAGCTCCTCTCTCAGCAGCTCCAGAGCTCTTGGCGAGTTTGCCAGCAGGTCAGGGGAGCCGGCTTTCATTACATTTGCCTGCAGTCTCCTCCTAAGCTTCCTTGAAGGAGACAGCCAGACACATTTGAATCCCTGTCACTCTCCAGAGTCCAGAAGCCTGCCTCAAATCCCCTGGCAGGGGCCAGCCGCTTTGTCGCATATCGCTGTCATTCCAAAGAAAGAGACGAGCACTTCAGGGGGTGCCGAGCTCGCCCCCCAGCTATGCCCCCACACAGCTGTGAGTGGCAAGAGTGCCAGCGCTCTCTGGGATGTCTACAGACAGTCAGGCTGCAGTGACGAGCTGGCCAAGGTGCAGACGACAGTCGCCATGCACGTCCTGAGAGAAGAGCGCGAACACTACCACGCCCGAAGAGCGTATACGCGCCCGCACCCGAAGAGCGCATACGCTACCGTGCCCAAACAGCGCGTATGCTACTGTGCCCAAACAGCGCGTATTGTACCGTGCCCAGTGTAATCTTGGCATCCTAAACAAGCCTTGTGTTTTCTCCTTCAAGCTACTGAAGAACTGCCTCAGCACACCGACTCTCCAGGCCGACTCTGGGAGGTCGGAGGCACCAAAACTTGAAAATGTACCGCTAACACATTACTAGGAAATCACTGCCATGCTTCACCAACTCCAGGATATTGTACAGATGAAGTGCTTGTGTTTAGTACTAACTTCACATCCAGTCCAATTACCCAGCAGCCATCCAAGTATAAGTTGAGAACAGTCACATACGTTCAAAGACAAAGACAATTTCCCACCATTTTTTCTTTTATTAAATACACATTTTTTACATACACTTAGACCATCCAGTCACCAGCTGAAGGAATTTTCCCTCTGTTGTATACTCTCTAACAGAACTAGTGTGGTGTGTCTTTAACTCAGTGGAAATGCATGGACCATCTGACACTTTTTTGATAAGAGTGGACAAACATGAGCCAGGCGTTTAGACGAGAGCCAGCGGCTGGGTCCAACAAGATCAGGAGTCTAAACACACGTGAATCTCGGTCTTTGCCTGAGCAGATTCGAGAGCACATCTGGTGTACTTTGAAAATGAATTGGCCCAGCACTACTATGATAATGACAGTGTGGCGGTCTAATCATTCTGAGAAGAGCACATTCCAAATGTCATACACACATCCGGCCAGTGTCTGGTCCGGCCGCAGACTTGCAGGCTGGAGTTTACAAGCTTACATCCAAATACTCGTGTTTATTGATTATAACCTCCAATGAGTCTTAACATAAAAAAATAACAAAAAATATTTTATTTTTATTATAATTATGATTGTTAATTTTACTTGAATTATTAAAAAAAAACTAATAGAAAAATAGAGAACAGTATGTACTGTATTATTATGATTATGACTATGATGATGATGATGATTATTATTTTTAATTTGATGTTGTGGCTGTTTTTGTTGCTGTGGCTGTTGTGGCTGTTGTTGTTGTTGTGACTGTTGTGGCTATTGTTGTTATTGCTGTAATTTACATATTTGCACATTTTTAAAGCCAGGTCCTGTCTACTTTTTCTTACATCCAGGGTGTTACGTAAAGAAAACTTCAGAATGAAAATAGCCGGGGCTGCAATCTGGCATGATAACTGTGCATGTAGGACCTGATCCACTGCTTCAAACTATTATTCCTGAGAGACAGAGTCACAGCGGGAATATGGCTAAATCCACACAGTGTCTGCATTGCATCTATTGAGGCATGCATCAGTGACAGCAGCCAGGTCTGGTGGCAGGGCAAATGCCTCCCCCACCCCCCTAAGAAAAAGACAGCCATCAAAGGCATCTTCTAGGAGACTCGTTAAGATAAGCTGATGCAGGAATCCTTGCAAGAAATCTTGTCAGGCAAAGTACCTGGCGTGCGATTATCCGGATGATGCGTGCACCCACTCGCAAAGCAGAAAATGGAGGAGGCCAAGCGTCGTTGCCGATGGCGACCCGTGGCATAACCTGCTGTGGGAAATCATAACCCGTGACACGATGCCACAATGCCACCTCTCTGGGAAAACATCTGGTTGGCCAAGGGCAGCAGGGGAGAGCTATCAGAGCGGAATAAGGAGAGGTCTGATACTTTCACTGTATCCGGGCAACTGAAGATGAGTCCCTTCTGCCACATAGAGCTTCGCTTGTTGTTATTCTCTTATTGCCTCTGTGCTGTCGATGCAGTAAATTAATATAATTAAGCACGTTTTTTTTTTTGGCACATGGGGTATTGTTCTGCATGCGCTCACTGAAACCTTAATCTAGCCGTTCGTGTGTGACAAGGATGGGGGGGTACGGATGCAGGGCAGGCAGGGATGGGGGGGGGCACTGCTGTATGGTTTGGCAACAAGGCCAGCCGTTAATTTCCAATGTGACATGAAAGCGTTCATTTGTAAGTTGAGCATTAAATGCCCTCCAATTTATCTGTGTTCGTGTACATCTGGCAGCATTCAGCAGGGTAAATTAAACACTGAAGTTCACTCACAAACTTCCAAACATATGCACAAATTGCTCTGTGGAAGAAAACAATAAAAAAAAAAACAACACAAAAATTTTTTGACTGTGTTTCAGCTCAGAAAGCTGAATCTACGAACATGTCTGACATTATTTGCATTTTTAATTTTCTTAACTTGTAGATGTGGATTCAAAAGATATAACGTACACTGCCTCGAATTAACAATAAACACGAGTGTATAAAAACTATAAATGATGTGTATGTTTCTATATAACTATCGAGTCTTTTCTAAGGGTATTTTGTCCTCTCAAATGTTGAAAACCAAACAGTGATGTGTTTGACGTGCTACATCACCAAGGTGTGCGGCGCATTATAAACAAGTGAACGGCGCATTATTACATATCAGACCGAGGGCGTTTGGGCCCAGCATGGAACAGATGCAAGTCGTCTTGTGTGAATGTCAGCCGGTGTCAAGCAGACTTTAACCTTCATTTTCACAGTGTGTATGTGAGTGTTCTCACCCTGCCACTGGCTATAGAAGAAACCACAGTCAACAAACAGTGTGAAGCACTTAAAACAAGGCCAACCTCGTGGGCAGACCATACACACCCTTGGCTAAAAGCTGCCAAAACTGCTGAAGTGTCAGGAGAAAGTTCAGCAAATAAACTCCCCCCCCCCCCCCTTACTGCAGGTTTAATCCCTCTCTATTGCCTTTATTCTTCTGCCACTGTGGTACAACAAAAAGCTCAGATCTATTAAAGGATGCAGAAAAAGAGTGGGGGGGGGACGGGACAACTGAAAAGAAACGTTTGATAACTGTTGTGGAAACGTTAGTGCGTTTCCCGCGTGCCGCTGCTCACAGAAAATGGGAGTCCACTGAGACGATGTACTCTGGCGGGCGCGCCACGTCGGGCCGCGCGGCGGGGAGCGGCGGTCGTTTTGTTCCCGCCGCACCCGCTGATAACAGCTCCCTCCCCCTCCGGCCCCCTGACAGGGAACAAAAAGGTCAGCCGTACTGTGGGCTGCCCCAGCAGCCGACTGTGTCCTCTGTTTATCAACCACACTAATCTATTCCTGTTACTCTCCACTTCAGAGGAAGGCTCTCATCTGTGCCTCCGTAACCACCCCCCCACTCCGCCCCTTCCACACACCCCGCACAGCCCCCGGGGAATGTGCTGATGGCATCTGGCTTGCTTGTAGTGTGAGGAAGATGGCACGGAGCTGCCATTAAAATCAATTATATGGGTCAATGTTTTTATTAAAGGATTTCTCAAACTAAGTCATCACGATGGCGACTTGCTGTTATTCTCTGGCGACCTTTTCCGCACAAAGCGGGAGAAGATGATCTAAAGCAGTCTAAAGAGCGACCAATTAAAAACACACACACAAGTTTTTCTGTGATGAAAGGTTTCGCTCAATGTGTATATTAACTATGTACTCATTCAGCTGGGTATGCACACAAATGCTTTGTTGTTAAAGGCAGACTGCTTGAAAAATGGGCTTCTGATAAGTAACACGTGGTGATGGGTTCATGGTTCATGCAAGGGAGTGACTTAAAGTGGTCTTGGATCATTTGGTGAACTTTAGCAACATGAAAAGTTTAGGAGTCAATGAAAAATCTGTAGTCTTGAAGCCCCTGATATAGCTAATATTTCACATGCTGACTGACCACCTACCCATAGATTTAGGTTACTTAAAAAAGAATCATACAAAAACAACTTTATCCCCTATTTTCCATTGATAAAATAAATAAATTGGTTAGTTGAAGCATTGATTTCCTGAGTTGCAGTAAAAAATGGTAACTGAAACTCCCTTTTAATATACACCCCAAGACTCCAAACACGTTTCATCCACACTGACGTGGATGTGCAGCAGTGGAGTAACTCCTAACCTGTGTACAGATTTTATATCACATACAACAGACACCATATGAGACTCAAAGCTACCTTTTCCTCGTCTTGCACCTGACCCCAGAGTTTTTTCTCCCTAACAGGTGTTGGCTAAATGATTATAAATCGGCTTCTGAATAAACATTCATCGCGGAGCCACGCAGGGCCGGCACTAATGTAATTAGAATCCAAACATCAGGCCAGAGAAGTCTCTCCATCTGTCCGATGTTCCGATCCCACTGTTGGACGCTCGGGAGCGAGAGGAGAAACGGGGGCAGGCGGGACACTGCTGCCAAGCCGCCAGATCGTGCGCGGCTCCGCCCGGCACGTGGCAGGTGTCCCGTACCTGCAAGCGTCTTGGAGAATGTCTGTAATTGTCTGGAAGAGGAAGCCAGGAGTGTCCTCTATGCCACTCTTCACATGCAGGCAGGAAAGGAGACAGTCTGCCTAGAGGAACTATTGTCCAGCAATGCCCCCCCCCCCCAAAATTTTTTATCACTTCAAGGACAAGAGGGGCATTGAAAGGCCTAATGTTATTATATCCATCACTCTGCTACACCTGTCTGGGTTAAACCATTGTTGATGGTCAGTGCTGTATGCAGTCTGCTGTTAGAACAGTGCCTTATACTCGTTATACTTGTCTCATTAACTACTTCAAACTACTCCTACTTATTTTTATATAGCGCCTCTCACAACACATCTGCATAAAGGTAGTTAACAAGAATGTAATGAATCTATTAGCTGGGCTGTAAGTAGTCAGGCCTGGAGGAAGGCTGCTCCCCAGCCTTCACTGCCTTCACCTCAGCACAGTGAAATCTGCTTTAAAATGGACCGGCACACTCATGGACATCGCTGTGCACAGGGCTCAGATTCAGCTCAACACTCTAGCTGGTCAGCTATCAGGAAGGCTATGAACATTGGCCCAGGGCGTCGAAGGTCATTCAAAAGTTCTGTGTCGCTGCCTCGCGCTCTCAGCACATGACGTTTGATCTTTGGGGCACAGTGGATGTACGTTTGTCAGTCACCAACGGTCAGCGAGATCAACAAGAAAATGATTCCACCACCAAACAAGCCTGTTTCTTGTTAGAGGTTAAAATTGCATAGCTGCAATATATAATGGAAATACAAAAATCAGAGATTGCTTTCATTGTCATTCAAACTTGGAAAACCATTTAATGCAGTTAAACTAACATTCACTGTTTAATTTGGCATTATTTACAACTAATAATATAAATTCACAAAACAGCAACCAAGATCTCACAAATAAACACTTTTATTTCTAATTTCCATGTCTTGCAGTCTCCAAGACCAGCTCTGTTCCTTGAGGTTTCTGGCCCGCTCTTTCTCACCCCTCGTGAGCAGAAGACATTCTTCTGCACTGTTGAGTCTTCATCAAAACGCTCAGGCAGAAAGACACAAAAAAAGAAAAAGAAAGTGGGATGTTAGGAGATGAGCACCAGTTAGCGCGGGAGAGGCCTGAAGGCTGACCATCTGCCACCATACGGACACGCAGTGGCCACCTTCAGAACATATGCGGCGGAGCCCAGGGTAAGGCACAGGGCCGAAGGAGTCCAGCAGGGATCCAGCAGACTGGGGAGGGGGCGGCTGGGGGACTCCCGACAGGCAGACGGCCACCTGGGAAGACAGCCTGGTGGCCACCTTGGAGGCTCCTCGCACTACGGCCCCGGTGAGATGTAGGCCTGCGACGGCCGGCCACAAACACCCCAGGGAGCAACAGAGTCGAGGCGGGGGGGCGGGGCAAGTCAGGCCCACCGCTTGCCGAAAAGTGCCCCAGGGCACCCGCAGCCACGGTGTGTGTGAAGAACGGGGCAATAGCAGTGTGCAGTTTTCATCTTCTTTTACACTAAAGCAAAGCAGGCAGGAGGTTATGAGACTGACGGCATTAGGGTCCTCTGTTTGAATTACAAAGATGTTAAGTTAATCTAAATGAAAAAAGGTTTTTTACCTCTCTTGCCTCTCTTTCTATGCTTTTCCTTTTTTTCAGCCTTTCTGTCTGCTTTAATAAAAGAAATAAAGGGATGTTTGTTTACAATATTTGTCATGAGTTCAAGAGTCAAATGCTCATTAAAAAAGATAAACAGCCAAAAAGTGACAGGAAGTAGAAAAAAAAAGTTTTGATTCCAGTGAAACCAAAAGTTAATTTTTCTGTTTCTTCACCGTTTCCCAGCATCTTGTTGTACATATAAGCTACAAACCTTCAACAACGTAACAGTTATTACAGTCCGAGAACAGGAGAACAGGAGTACTGTGGTGATTAAACAATTTTAGCCTACTTCATAAATATTTGACAGATTTAGGTACAAGACCAAGTGATGGACTATTATTTAGTTTTTTATGTAGTTTTATACTAACTGGTTTATCACAGATCTCTACATTATTATTATTATTATTATTATTATTATTATTATTATTATTATCATTGTTGTTGTTGTTGGTTTTATAGATCAGAAATAAAGTACTTAAACGTAAATAATGTAATTCTTATCTATTATCTATTGTTTTATTGGCCATTACTTGTGAATTAAGTGGTTTTCTCTCGATGCTGTGATGAGAGCAGGGCTCTAATCAGCACTGCTTGTAAGGCTCTCATGTCCCTGCTTTTGCATAGCGCCTTGCCCAGGATGTGCCCTGCCATGCAACCTGTGTTACCTGGGACGTGCTCCAGGCCCCCTGTAATTTTAATTGGATAAGGGTTTCAGAATGAATGAATGTATGTAAGATTGAGTGGAGGTGGGGGAGTGGGGTTGCTGGCCATCTGTCTAAGGAGAAGAGCTCTCAGCCTCAATCTGTTGTTAACGGCCTCACTGGTGCTTCACCTGCTTCTGGTTAGCTGCACTTGTGCATCCCATGTAGGTAATTCCTTTATCTGATCACACCTTCTTTTGTTAGAATAACCCAAATTGCAGTTCATCCCTTGCTGTGCGTTTTCTAGCTATGTAAGTACTGTTTATCTTGGCCCAATGTTACCCTTTGTGTTTCTCTCTATCGCATTACATTTGAATTCGACCCATCTTCAACATAGCCTTTTAGAAAATAAAATATTTAAAGAAAACATACAGGTGATCGGGAATAGAGTTTGTGGCTTACGTGTGCTTTATTGCAAACTTTTAATTTTATTAACCCAGAATACTCTGCAACTAGTCACAAACCCCTGTCGAAACAAAGCATTACAAACCATGTTAACATCTATAAATTCACATTCTTATTTAATGATCTTTACCAACTATGGTTTTCTACTGTGTATTTTCCAGATGCTTTTATCCAAAGTGACTTACAATATTTTATCTACATGCTACAGTGAAGTTTGTTCATTGCAGTTAACAGAGCGGGGCCTAGCCGAACGTGGCACCTGGGTAGCTTGCATTTGGGTGTCGCGTTGAGGGACACACCTGGGCTGAGAGTTGAACCAGGAGACTTTCTCATACCAGCCTGATGTGCTACCCATGGAGCCACCAGGCAGTTAATAACATTCCTTTAAACTTTCGTTATGATGCTGTTGAAGACATCTAGTTTGTGTTTTTTATTACAGATATTAAAGAGGAATGGTTACAAAATAGTATCAGCAATCAGTCAGTCATCTTCTATACCACTTCATCCTGTTAAGGACCCATCCCAGAACACACAGGGCAGGGCACCAATTTTGAGACACCTCCATGTTTTTGGACTGTAGGAGGAAACCATAGAACCCAAAGAAAACCTACCAAACACAGGGGAGAACATGCAAACTCCACACACACACACACACACACACACACACACACACACACACACACACGGCAGGAATCAAACCCCAGGCCTGGAGGTGTGAGACAACAGTGCTAACCACCACACCACCGTGCCACCTACAAGCAATCAACAAGGGCTATTTATAGCCTGGTGAAAACAACAGAGCGGGAACATTGTGCACTAGTATTGTTCATTTTGTATTGTTTGAAAATATTCACCATGAACCAGTGTGGCCTGCATAACTCAAAGCTACGCTAAGTTAATTTTTTGAATGTTCTTTTTATTCTGCTTTGGGGAAAATGGCATGCATACTACTGACTTGTCCTTGTTCAGTCAATGCTCAGATCTTATGCCTCAAATGTACCACAATAACCCCTACTTAATGTATATGCCAAAATTCACACACTGAGCACCGCTGAGGCACCCTTTCATATGCATATAGTAGGACTGATTTAATCATAACTTAAGGCTCAGCAGAGTAATAATCTGTGGGCCTGCAGACTGGCTGGGGGACACAGGCAATGGGACATAGGCAATGGGACACGGCCAATGGGACACAGCCAATGGGACGCAGCCAATGCTTTTACCTTTGCTGTAAGGCCTTTGGTCTGCACACATTGTGTGTCTCACTGATGCCACATTCCATATTCCTTTCATCCTCCCAGCCTTTACTTGCCCTTTTGGAGACCCAGAAACCCAAGTAAATTTTCTCCCAATGAATCGCTGAATAAAACAACACAACCTTTGGCTTGACCTTTTTGTCCTGCGACCTTACAAGATGTGTTTGAATTAAAGGGTCCTTTCTTCTGTGTCACCCCCCTCAACCAACAGGCAGGAGAATTTCAATCCACGTCACCGTTTGTTCCTCGCCCCAAAGACCTAGTGCTTCAAAGTGCGGGGGCCTGATGTTCACCCCTTCGCCCCCACACCACCCCCCCAATACTCCAAGTGCCGCACAAGAACAGCCCTACCCACTAGTGCCAACTGTCCCCCAGATCCTCTGCAGGGCCACCGCTATGTGAGGAGTGGTGAGAAGGGCCTTGAACCCAGCACCCCCTGGATTCACTGGAGTATATCAAAGATTAAAGATCAATCAGAGCCACTTGAAGGAGAAGCATGATGCACCAAAGGCCACACCAAAGGAGCAAATAAACAAGAGAGGCAGATTAATGGCAAACCACAGGCAAACATAAAAGCCTTAGACCAGGTGGACACCTACATCTCCATTTTAAAGGAAGTATCAACTATTTTTAGACTAAAGAAAATGAACAATTACTTACCGGAAGGCTGAAATAAACAGGAATCTAGTATTAATTCCTGACACATTTGGATTATATCCTTGCTACACAACAAATGTTTTGCTCCTGGTGTGTAAGATTGCAGGGCAGTAACAGTAATAGTAATTATTGTAATAAAATTGCAGTGTGCACTTCACAGAGCGACCGCTCTGTTTGTGTCTCTGTTTTTAGAGCAAGTGAAGTAGTTCATCTGGCAGCCCCAGCAGATGGGAGGGGGCACAGATAGGCATCATCTGAAAGAATTTCCACCATCTACTCCATCGATTTTCTTTTCCTGCTATTTAAGCACCATCTAAAAGAATATGTGCCTGGCTTTAAAATGAGAAAATTTGCTCCTTCCTCATTTGTACTCACGGAGCTGAGGACAGTTAATGTGAAAGGCCTCTGTAGTGGCTGTGCTGCAATGCCACAGTATATGACTGAACATGGCAACGGTCAGAAGGGAGGGACGGTGCTGTTTGGCTGGGCTTCATGCATTGCTGCAGTACAGAGAGGTGCAGGTGGATCAGTAGAAAATGCTAACATTAGCAGACTGCCAACCACTGGCACAGCAAACACCAGATCTGGGGCTCAGCTATACCATCCTCAGCATTGTTAGACAACAGCACCCCCCCTCCACTACCACAGACACACACATACACAAAGACACGTGCACACAGACAAGCGCACAAAGACACACGCACACAAACACTCATGCACACACAAACACACACACATACACAAAGACATACACACACACAAACACATGCATGCATTCACAGACACAAAGACACACACACAAAAACACACAAACACATACTCACACTGACAAGTCAAATACACCTTGCATGTAAACCAGACTTCAGGGAAGGGATTTTGAAAAGTGGGAGGGCAGCTTTTAAAAATTTGGGCAAATTTGAAAGACAACACTGGTCTCCAACCAAAATGTTTACAAACTTAAATAGTGAAACTTGGCTAATTTTGGGTCTCTGAAAATGAAAATGAGGCATAAAGTTGTCAGTTGGCTCTAGTTTTCAAGACACGTTACTGGGGTAATACTCTTGAGCCTCAAACAGGCAACACTGGAAGTCAGTGGTGTGTTTAACAGAACAGCTTTTAAAGTAATCCAGCTAAATGGCTAAAATACATGTTAAGTGGAATTTTATATGAAGTTATACACAATTTTGGCAGTACTTGCTTTTTAGGCAAAACAGTGAATGTCAAATTCCTAGAAGTCATTGGTGATGAAATCATAACTTAGCTTCCATCACTCTGATTAAAAAGACGTTGCCATAAATAATCTAATATAATCACAGATGGTGAAGTTGAAGTACAAAAACACACATTAAAGACCCAGGTTTACAGTTTAGTGCATTTTACTGCATTATACACTATGTCCAGTATACACTGATCAGCCATAATATTATAACCTAATATTGAGTAGGTCCTTCTTTTGCTGCCAAAACAGCCCTGACCCTTCAAGATATGGACTCTACTACACCTCTGAAGGTCTGCTGTGGTATCTGGCACCAAGCTGTCAGTAGCAGATCCTTTAAGTCCTGTAAGGTGTGAGGTGGGACCTCCATGGATCACACTTGTTTTTCCAGCACATCCCACACATGCTCAATTGGATTGAGGTCAGGAAAATTTGGAGGAAAAGTCAATACTAAAAAGTTGTTGTGTTCCTCAAACCATTCTTGAACCATTTTTGCAGTGTGGCAGGGCACATTATTGTACAGAAAGAGTACACTGCCATCAGTTGATACCATTTCCATGAAGGGGTGTACTTGGTCAGCAACAATGTTTAGGTAGGTGGTACATGTCAAAGTAACATCCACATGAATGGCAGGACCCAAGGTTTCCCAGTAGAACATTGGCCAGAGCATCACACTGCCTCCTCCAGCTTGCCTTCTTCCCATAGTGCATCCTGGTGCCAACTCTTCCCTAGGTAAGTGACGATCACGCACCTGGACATCCATATGACGTAAAACAAAAGTGATTCATTAAACCAGGCCACCTTCCTCCATTGCCCCCTGGCCCAGCTCTGATGCTCCCGTGTCCATTGTAGGCACTTTTGCTGCTGGACATAGGTCAGCATGGGCACCCTGACCAGTCTGTGACCCTGTATTCCCATGTCCAATAAACAGTGTGTTCTGACACCTTTCTGTCAGAACCAGAATTAACTTTTTCAGCAATTGAAGATACAGTAGCTCTTCTATTGGATCGGACTACATGGGCCAGCCTTTACTCCCCATGTGCATTAATGAGCCTTGGCCATCCATGACCCTGTCGCC
This sequence comes from Chitala chitala, assembly GCA_025773905.1. Lineage (NCBI taxonomy): Eukaryota > Metazoa > Chordata > Actinopteri > Osteoglossiformes > Notopteridae > Chitala > Chitala chitala. Next base: position 3,762,627 of record JABJVR010000021.1, on the reverse strand, counting down.
AGTTTACCTGTTTTCCTTCCTTGGACCATTTTCATAAGTCCTGACCACTGCAGACCGGGAACATCCCACAAGATGCAGCTGCAGTTTTGGAGTTTCTCTGACTCAGTTATCTGGCCATCACAATTTGGCCCCTGTCAAAGCCACTCAAATCCTTACACTTGCCCGTTTTTTCTGCTTCGAATACATCAACTTCAAGGAAAATGTTCACTTACTGCCTAATATATCCTACCTACTTCCAGGTGTCACTGTAACGAGATAATCAATGTTATTCACTTCACCTAGTGAACCTAGTAGCCATCCGGACAAAGCAAGAGTGAGCTGATGGTTTACTATTGACAAAAGTGCTGTAAACTCTTCCAACAGGATTCCACATTTCTGATTCCACAATGCACATGTTATGGGCCCTGTTAAAGCTCTCACAGAGAAACTCGTTAGCGACACTGTTGGTGTCAATAAATAGATAAAATTCCAGATTCCCTCTATGGTAATGACTTTGATATACACACCATCTCTCTGTTAAACATGTCCGATTTGTCTGAACTTCAAGCAGACAGTGTCAGAGGTGGAGGCGACCTGTCAAGGGTGACAGTGAGGGTTCTGTCAGTGGTACCAGTGACACCAAAGGAGACACCTGTTAGCATCCATGTGGCAGCTAGCTGCAGCTCTGTGTACGCTCACACAAGTGTGCATGTCTGGGTGGGCACTTCACCTGAGACGCCACACTCCAAATTACAACTACAACAAAACTGTCTGGGGGGGGGGGGGCGGGGGGCCGCCGGCGGGCCCCGCCCCCCGCCGAAGGGCGGCCGGGAGGAGGCGGCTGGGGGGGAGGTGGATTGGGAGTGTTTTGGGTGTGTTGGAGAGGGGGTGG